>OZ038499.1:43796094-44396094 GCA_964036315.1 Acanthosepion esculentum | reverse complement strand
TATTATAAATAAAAAAAACTTGCATAAACAAAAAAAAATTATTCTTACAATGCAAAATATGTTTCAGTTTTAAATAACCAACAAAGTGTTGATAAGCCATAAAACAACAAAAAAGGAAACCAAATTCCAGTCCCTGCTCTGCCATCCATTTACATAAACTCATTATGTAGGTTATGTTGTTTCTTCCTGACCTTCTTGTTTTCACAATGCTCTGAGAGTGTTAAATTCTCCAAACCCTCTTTCCTCATGTGTCCCAGAAATTTCAACTATCTCTTTCCCATTCTAAGTATAAGTGTCCTTTTAGTTGCCATCTTCCATTTTGATTTTCTCTTCCCCTAATGATTATTTTCTCTTTAGATTTTAGACATCCATTTTTCTTTCATCTTTTTTATGCATGTCTTCTGTATTTAAAGATGTGAGAAAGATTTGCTTTTTTTTTTTTTTGATATCAGGCAATATTTGTTGATTTTGTGTTTTTTCTTTAGGTAAATTTGATGTCTATATCAAAGGTTATCAGTCAGTTATCTTCCCAGCTCTGCGCAATGCCTTAGCCAAGGCAGCAAATATTTCTTCAGTTAGAATCAGCAATATCCAGGTAAATCCTTTTCATTTTCATTTCTATTTGTCTTCTTTTCTTTTTCTTTTTTCTTCTCATTTTTTCTTTTTGCTTTCTTCTTTTCTTTTTGCTTTTTGCTTTCTTTTCTTTTTGATTTCTTTTCTTTTTTTCTTTTTGATTTCTTTTCTTTTTTTCTTTTTGATTTCTTTTCTTTTTTTCTTTTTGATTTCTTTTCTTTTTTCTTTTTGCTTTCTTTTTGCTTTTTGCTTTTTTGCTTTCTTTTTTGCTTTTTGCTTTTTTTTGCTTTCTTTTTTGCTTTTTGCTTTTTTTTGCTTTCTTTTTTGCTTTTTGCTTTTTTTTGCTTTCTTTTTTGCTTTTTGCTTTTTTTTGCTTTCTTTTTTGCTTTTTGCTTTTTTTTGCTTTCTTTTTTGCTTTTTGCTTTTTTTTGCTTTCTTTTTTGCTTTTTGCTTTTTTTTGCTTTCTTTTTTGCTTTTTGCTTTTTTTTGCTTTCTTTTTTGCTTTTTGCTTTTTTTTGCTTTCTTTTTTGCTTTTTGCTTTTTTTTGCTTTCTTTTTTTCTTTTTGCTTTCTTTTTTTCTTTCTCTTTTTTCATTTCCTTCCTTTCTTCATTTCTTTTTCTTTTTGCTTTCTTTTTTCTTGTTTTTCTTTTCTTCATTCCTTTCTTTTTGCTTTCTTTTCACTTTTCTTGTTTCTTTTTCTTCTTTTCTCTTTTTCTTCTTTTCTCTTTTTCTTTTTTCTTTCTCTTTTTCTTTTTTCTTTCTTTTTTTCTTTATTTTTCTTTCCTTCTTTCTTCTTTTCTTCATTCCTTTTTCTTTTTTCTTTCTTTTCTTTATTTCTTTTCTTTCTCAAACACAAATTTATATTATAAAGTTTTATATATTTCAATTCAAAGTACTTAAATGAAAAAAATTATTAAATCCATTACAGTTTAAATGTCATATTTTTCTGATCGCAAAGACTGTAATGAATCATAAATTATTTAGAGTTCCAAGAGTTTATATAATTATCAGAAACCAAAGCTTTATTGAGAATTTCATTGAATTATGTATATAAAGAAATAAATATGCCTAAACAAAAATTTTTAAGTTGTAATATTTATGAAAGCTGAGTTTTGACATTTGTAAATAACGATTAGGCATAGATAACTCAGTAGAATGTCAGGGTTCAATTTTTGTATTGATATTATGAACATGATCCGGTTTCTAAAATGATAAAAAAAAATCTATATTTTTTTTATTCTGACATATCATGAGGGATGTCTAATGAATGTTCATTGCAAGAAAATTTTTCTTTTTTTTTCTTTTTTTTCTTTTTTTTCTTTTTTTTCTACTTTTTTTTTCTTTTTCTTTTTTTTCTTTTTTTTCTTCTTTTTTTTTCTTTTTTTCTTTTTTCTTTTTTCTTTTTTTCTTTTTTCTTTTTTGTTTTAATAGTGGACCTATCTATTTAATCATTTCCATTGTGCACTTGTTTGGGTTTTTCTTATTTCAAAATATAAAAAAAATAATTATCGTATTTAAAAAAAATACTCACAAAATATGATGGCATTTGAACGTCTTCAATCAAATATATTTCATTTCACAGAATATAATTAAAAGCAATGATTATTTTCATTTTCAGATTGGGAGACTCTCAGCTGACCAGATGATCATTCATTTTACTCTTCTTGACGCTCCTGTCATTCCAAGTAAGTGTGTACAGAGAGAAATGGAGTCAAGACGAAATGAGCCACAAATAAAAATGGAAATAAATTCAAGTATATTTTTTGTAAAGTAAAATCAGGCTAGAAAGTTAATTCTTTGACTTGTATAGTAACAGACAACCAAATATTTGACAAGTGGCTTGAAACAATAGTTGTCATTCCACAATGGATGCTGAGAATTTCATGGACTGCATATGTGAGCAACAAGAAAGTTTTAAAGAAAACAGGAACTAAAAGAGACACTTATACTTGAAATCATAAGTGCAGAAAGAGGGTCTGGAGAATTTAACACTCACAAGGCATATTAAGGGCAGAGAAAAGCAGCAAGTAACATACCTCATGAGTTTATGTGAATGGATGGCAGAGTGGTGACAAATAAGCATGGTAAAATGTTCAAAGTTGCCTAGAGCTACAAGAGAGAGGAAGCTGTGGAGAGCCATTATCATCCATGTCCTGAAGGGTCACTGCATAAAAGAGCATCCTGATTATATAGATTTTTACTTGGTGTATTTATGTAGCAAGGCAGTAATCCTCCTCCTCCTCCTCATCAGTCCCATGATTGGCTGCGGTCATAGGGTCACTGTGCAGTTAAGCACCTAACCAGCTGCACCCATATGTCACGGTTGCATGCCAATTTCTGAGTTTCTGTGAAGGCTCTTCCAATCAAGTATAAATTGTAAAGGAAAGGGTTTGAATAATGTTTCCATAATTCTGATTGCTAATTTCTGTAAGTTTATATAGGCTTCAAGAATCTGATCATAGTTACAAAAAACAAAAATTCTGATCAAGCCATCAATGATAAATTCTGTCAGGGGTTACTTTTCTGAGTTTGGCTTTAAGGATAAAACCTTTGGTCCTCTCCTGTTGAGATTGAAATCAAGGCTGCCAAGTCAACAGACAAACCAACAAATGTTGCTAAAAGAAAATAATGGAGCAGATGACATTGTGGATAGAATGATATAGAGCAATGATTCTCACCACTAGGACGCATGGCATAGGATGTGCACCTTCCGTCTTACTACACAAACAGAATAAGGGGGCAATTTGAGAATGAGTTATTAACAGTGAATAGTTTTCTAGTGAGTCTGAGTGAGAGGGTTAATGTTAATGCATGTTAACACATACGATGCATATACAGTATGCATGCATAAAAAATATTTTGTGTATGTATGTACATGTGTAATTGGCATACAGGGTATTTACTGTCTCCCCACACTTGCATGTCTTGGTCAACAAAGGAAAGGGTGTGATGCATGTCACTGGAAGAGCACATGTTTTATATGCCAATCAGCGTGTATGAGCATTCAGTTTGCTTCCTTTGCAGTAAAATTTTGAATATGTAAGAATTAAATATTAGTGGGGCACCAGAATTATAAAAAGTAAAAAAAGATGGTGAAATGAGGATGTTGGTTCGAATTCATTAAGGAATATTATTGTTTTTTTTGTTTGTTTGTTTTTTTTTACTAGTAAACACATGCACTTGGTTGCGGCATTAAATACACACCTTCAATGAGCTGCAGAGGAACAGCTCCATGAATTTGTTTAGATAGAGTCTTAAATAATACAAAATCATGTTGATGCAGAGCATTTGGGCTAACTTTGAAATCTATAGCTTATGTTTTTAATTTTGATACAATTAACTTTTTTTCACTAATATTCACCTAATACAAGGCCCAAGAGCCACTCAAGGTAGAAATGATAAGAGTTAGGATTATAGAGCTGAAGTAGGCTTTACAAGGGATCAGAAACCCAGTGCTAAACAAGAAACAACGGATAAACCTCTATTCCTGATTAAAAAAACAACAAAAAAACAGGGAGGAGTGTGAACTGGATGCTAGACAAACCTATTGTATTTTGCATTTGAGATTTTTGGCACTAAATATTTGCATTACGCATTCTTGAGTCTTATTTACTCAGTCTCGGGGTTTGTCGTTTTATCATGTGTCCAGAAATTGTTAAGTCTTCTGGTTGAAGATAAATTAACCAATTTGTCATCTAATACCAGATATTCATTGTTTCACTTATTACTTGCAGCTTTCTTTTCTATTTGAAACTACATTTGCTAATGTGTGTGTGTTTTGATAATTATATCGAAAAAGAAAGTAATTTCCTCATGACTTTATTATTGATTAGATGAAGTATTGTCTAATATTACTTTTCAATTATTATCTTTTGTTCCATTCAGACTGTCAGTCTAGTCTGTGTTTTCAATCCACACAGTTTATTGATGGCCACAGACACAGGAAATGAGAATGGCTGTAATAAAAAGCAACTGAAATTAAGATGAAAGAATTAAAGGTTCATTTATACAACATTTGGGTACATAAACGAAAAACACCGATTGTCATTTAATTAAATATTAGATATAAATAATATATTTTTTTCTAAATTCTAATTAGAATTTTTACCAATGTTTAACCTGCAAAAAAATCATTGTTTCAAAATGATAGTTATTCCCTTGACACAGCTATTACTGTATACACTTTTGACTCCCTCAGAAATGTTTATTTACAAGATTATAAAAATATGTGAATAATCCGATATTTATTATTTACCTTTTTATAAAGATTTATCATTTAACATTTTATAAAGAAATAAATCTGAAAAGAAATTTTATTATTCAAAAATTTATAACAAAAATTATCAAAATATGTAAACCAACTACAATGCAATATGTATTAATATATATATATTTTTTTATCCCATGACCTGTAGGGCTGTAGGGGCACCATGTGTACTGCAGCTGCAGTAGAAGTGGTGTTTTTTGGGCAAGATGGCCTGATGAAGCCCAACCCTCTCCAGGCCAGTTTTGAATTCAGAGTTTTTCCTTCTTCGAGACTGGTTGCCACCGAAGGCTATAGAACCCGATCTGTCCTGTTATTTACCAATAGTAAAAATATTAAATAATATTAATATATAGTAAAATTTCCTATTTTATAAATAATGATGAAAACAAGTTTTTTTATTCAATCTGAGATGATAAAAGAACAAAAAGGAAATGTATATCAATCTAATATGTTTCACTTTTATTAAAGCTATTAATAAGGGGGGGGGGCACAGTGGATTAATGGACATCAGCTTGGATTGAGGAATTGGAGAGCCGAGTTCGAAATCCAGTTGGATCCATTCATTCACTTATGTGCTAACACCTTTGGGAAGGTATGAATACTCTTCTTCTCACCCCAGCTATTGGTAAATAGCAGGACAGACTGATATATACTTTTGACTCCTTCACTAATGTTTATGGTTTTAAAAAGGTGCTGATTAGAATTTTAATAAAACCCAAATATATGAAAGTGGATTTATACATTTCTTTATTTTTGAGAAGTGACAACAAAGATGTTAAATACTATTTATTTATTAGATTATACACATTACCAAACTGACATACACATAAAATTATCCACGGGTTTAATACACGTCTGATCAATGAGAACTGACCCAAACATAATTGAAAATACCAATGTTTTCTGACTTTTTCTGTTTTCTCTCAATCTCTGATGAAGCTTTAATAAAAGTAAGACAGTTTTGAATTCAAAGTTTTTCCTTCTAAACCGGTGAAGGAGTCAAAAGTATATACACTAATAGCGGTATCAAAGGAATAAATGTTCTCTTGATGCACCATTTTTTTTTTGCAGGCACTATGATTAAACATTGGCAAATCTTCTTTCTATAAAATTAACTTTACAGTTGCTCTTGCAATGTAATCAATTATTTTTTTGTTTAATTTCTTGTCCTTTGTAATTTAAATATTATTTGTTTAAAAATAAACAGTGAAGGAATTATTTTTTTTTTTTCTAGGATATTTAAAACCAAGATATTGGCCATTGTCTTTGCAAACTGCATATGACACAATGAAAGCCAAGAAGAGAATTTCATTTAAAGTATTCTATCCTGGAATGGATGAGAAGGTAATAGTAACTCTTTATTTGATTTTTGCTTTCATTATATTTTCTTGTTACTAAATGATGTCATTTCATTACTAATTTAAGCCTCAACCACAAATGGTTACTTGACAATGTTAAAGTGGATGTCTTTAAAGGAAAAAGAATTTAATATAAACTCTATTTTTGCATTTTATTTCAGGTATTCACTTTTGAAACTGACACTTTTGAATCCTTGGTGAGAGATTATGAACCAGATTTACAGCCACACACAAAAGGCAAGCAATTTACTTGCTATTTTTTTTAATTGAAAATTAGATTATTGGCATGAATTTGAATTTTCATTTGTTTATATTGACAATTACTATTTGTTGCGGATTTAACCTAAATTGGGTAGTTGGAGTTTATCCGAGGAGGACTTCTTCTTCTATGTCATAATACTTTGCTAAGCTTTTGGAAGTCCTACCAGGATTCATTATTGACAGCCTGGGAGGGCAACTCATCTGAAAGAAAGAAAACTTATTTGAAACCTCTACTGTCTTCCAACAAATAATATGAAGGTAGATGTGGCTCTTTCACCATAGTGATGTCAGTTTATGTGGAAGAAGAAAAATCTCTGATGTAAAAGTCATATCACAAAAGTATAAATTCTAGGTTATTATCTTGAATGAATAAACCCATCTTATGGAGGAGGGAAGCCTTCTTTAAATGTGCTTGTGTAAAAATATCTTTTCAACCTTGGTGTTAGGGCAAATTGGAAGAGGGTGTCGTACCTGAAACCAGCACCCCAAATTAGAGGGGAAGGGGCACTTACAAACCCTTGCTATGAGGTCAGGAGAATGCATCAGCAGCCTAGGACTGTTACGTGCAACCAGAATAAAATAAACACAGCCACTCAAAACCAAGCATCTGACAGAGGTGGAGATGGGGAAAGCGCTAATGAAGCGAAGATGGGTAAACATTGAAATTAAAACATTAATATTTATTTGTGAATATTCTTACATTTAAAACGAAAAGTCAGTATAATAATAATAACTATAACCCTTTTTACTGCCGCTTGCACCTGTTTGTGTAACCACATTTAGTTGTCCGGTCCTCAGGGTCTTAGGATGACATTTAATCAGAGGGCTAATTCTGCACTGGTCAATGCTGACACTGGTCCAAGCTGGTTGTTGGTTGCTGGCCACTTCGATCCACACCAACTCTGCCCACATTATGTTCTTGATCTCAGAGCAGTGACAGATGGAATGTTGTCGTAATAGCAGTGCTGGTTCAAACTGTGGTGGGTGCCATATTAAGAAAGAAAAATCTTCACAATGAAAACTAAAATGAAAAATTCATTGGATTAATCTTCAATTGGTTTATATAGCTCTTGATACAAGAAAAATTAACCATTCCCACATCAATCTCTATAATGACACCATGCTTTGGCTAATAATTCAGGGTCAAAGTTCTTTAGAATCAGGAAATCTGCTGACATGGATTTCAGAGGCACTCAAGGTGAGGTTCTCAACCAAAGTCTTCAAGCTCTCAAAGCTATCTGCTCATATGCACTTTGGCCCAATACTAGTGTGGGGATTCATTGATTCTTCAATTTTCACATTAATCCCAATAAGGATTCTTTGTTCTCTATTTCTGCTTTCTTAATCAACTTTCCAAATTTGAAGAATTCTCCAGCTTCTCAGGAATAGTTACAAGGATTGCTCCTCCTCTAAACTCCAACTTGCTTCACTTCACATCTTGCACCACCACTCCACACAGGTGGTGCCAAACTCTCCCTCTTCCTCCTCAGCATTCCACCACTGTTATATGTCTTTGTAACAAATGTAATTTTTAAATTATGTGGGTAAAAGGGCATAGTTTATTCTAGTCATTAATTTTAATTCTCTTGTTTCCTCAAGGAAGAGATAAAATTATTTCTCCATTCTTGCTTGAATGCTTATGTCTAGTAAAAAAAAAACCAGATCACCTGTTTGTCAACTACAGGATTTTTTTTCATAACTTCAACCCTAAAAATAGCAGTTCATTCTGTGTTTACATTTCCCAATTTGTTTTCATCAACGAAAATACAAGTCCCGTCTGTCTCTCTTCTCGTTAATGATATTTGTTTGCCTAAATTCTCAAGGGAGATATAAAATTTTTTCTCCAGTCCTGGATTGATCTCTGTCTAGTGAAAATATAAACCAGATCACCTGCTTGTCACGATGTGATCGATCTTTATAACTTTGACTCTCACAATAGGTTTGTTCTATGTTTAAATTTCCCAATTCATTTTCATCAATGAAAATATAAGCCCCATCCATCTCTCTTCTCACTGATGATATGTGTTTTCTTAATTCCTCAAGGGAGAGATAAAACTATTTCTCCAAATCTGTTTTCATCTGCATGCCAGACTCTCGATAGATAAGAAAAATAAACTTTAGAAGAAACTTTGGAAGAGGGGTTGAATTGACAAACAATGAGTTACAGACAGAAAAAGTCAAGCACTGCTTTTTCAGAATTGAGCAGATCAGCAGCCATGGACTCAAGTGGTGGTGGTGGTGGTGGTGATCAGGGCTTCACTCCATCAGTCCGGGACTGGTGTGTATTACATGTGACCAGATGCAAAATCAATATGGCCACTCCAAGCTGAGCTTTTTGAAGAGAACTCTCTTATGTTATGTTAGACATGGTGATAGTGAAAAGTATTGTTTAAAAGTTTTTCAGTCTTGGAGCTGTATTTAAGTCCTGCTAATTTCTGCTTTGTCAGTTTTGGTATCAGGTTTGGTTGGGAGCATGGCAGATATAGGGCAGGATAGAGGAGGTGAACAATGACATCAAGATATCGCCCCACCCACTGGCTATAATTGAAAATGACTAGACAAATAAATTTAAGCAATTTTGTGCAGGTAGGGTCCCAATTTTTGTTCACCCGCTTCCTGTATTGAGTAACATTCTCTTGGGTGGCCTCTCCCATGATGGCACTATTAAGACCGAAATGGCCCAAGGATTGATGGGACAAGCTGTTGGTGTCCTTTAACTGATCGTGTTTGATCTGGATAATCAAGCTTAACTGACTGACTCTGGTTAGCTAGCATGAATAGCTGGGTCCTTAGGTCGGTTTCACTGGGCGAAGCTCATTTGTGACCTCCAGTGCCTTGGGGATGAATGTTTGTTGTATACAAGAAACATGATTTAATGCACACAACTATGAGGACATGATGCTGAAGTAAGTTTTGTCTTTTCTTGATGGTCACTCAAGAGGTGTTTCTTGGCTGGTTAGCAAGTCTTTGGATGCAATGTGTGTCCTTATCTTTGCAGATCCAGCAGACAGGCTTTGCATGTTGGATGTTACCATAAAGGATGTGGCGCTTCATCTCATTGGAGTTTATGCACCCAATGGGAGTTGGTAGTTTTAGCCAGGGATTGGAATGCTATCCTTGACCCTGATTTAGTTTGTATAGGGGAACGATCAGATACTAATAACCCAGATGTAAAGCCATTTCAGGATTTTATTGGCAAGTCTTGTTGATAAGTTTCATAATGAGCATGCCTGAGATGTAGTATAGTCTTGGACTAATAGGAGCAGCTTGGCTTTGGTGTTACAATCTAGCTATATTGACTTAGTCTTAGTTATGAGAGTCAACCAAGGACTTTTAGGCTGTCCAAGTTTCCACTTGATAGTTTATTTTGACCAGAGACTTCGGATAAACTTAGATCTAAGCATAGGATGGCTGGCCTCTGGAAATTCAATTCATTGTTATTCGACGAGAAAGATTTCTAGGGACAGCTACTACTAAGGCTACAGTGGAAATTTACAGGGCTGTGGTTACCTAAAGTCTAAAATTAGGTCATTTGCTGCTGACTATAGTCGGCATGTGAATCTAGAGTAGATGGGATTATCAGAGCAGAAGATAGTGGGGAATTAGCCATAGCTAGGGCAGAGCTGGCCTCTTTGTTTATCAAGAAGGATCAAGCTCTGGTAGTTAAAACGAATAGCTCTAGAGGCAACAGATATGGCCACTGAATTACAGCAAGAGGAATTTCAAAGTGCTTTTAATCAACATATCACTAGCATATCATTGCTTTGTTCTTGCACTGGAGCTGTTCTTTTGCAAATTAAAGGCTAATCAAGTCCTATATGGAGTTATGTTATCTGGTATCTCTGCCAATGATGTGAGTGTGCTTGTCATGATCACTGCTGATATTGACCAAGTCAGCATAGAAATCAGAGGCCAAGATCAATTGTGATAAGTCTGTTGGTTTGCAAGTGGGCACGTAGAAAGGAGTTTCTCTTCCCAGGCCTTTCTTCTGGATAGACGGATACTTGGCGTCTGGTTTGGTCCTGATCTCCAGTTGGAAATGAACTGGTTGGAGGGTTCGGTTGAAGGCCAAGGCCACAGTTCGTCTGTGGTCATGGAGGAATCTTTCCTTAAAGAGGAGGGTGGAAGATTTTGCTTCACACATCTACCGGATTCTCCTTTATCGACTCTCCGTGCTTCCACACCTGTGTAAACAACTAATGGCTTTAGTTAGTTTTATTCTCCCTCTTGTAGGGAGTCAGGGCTCCCAAGGTATGTTGTGAAATCTGTGAAGCTGTCCAAGTGGAACTTGCTTCTTATTAATGAATAACGAAAGGGATGAGGATGATTCATCCTTGTTTATATGGCATGGCAGGTCCCATCTGCAAAGATCAGGGTTTTGGCGAAACCAAGGGATGTAGCTTGTCGGAACACTTGCCATGAAAATAGCGATAGAGTAGCAATGTCTCGTTCGTGGAGAAAAGGGTTGTGTAAAATAATTCATCTCCCACAAGGTCATGTAGATGCTTTTGAACTCTTATTGAGACAAATGAAATAAGAGGACGTAATAACTTCTGTGCCATTTATGATAGCTGATGATTTAATTAACATTTAACACTCTGCGTCTCTTATAAATATTACTTCCCCTTTTATTCTATATGTAATCCTCCTCAAAATATAGTGTTTTATATATTAGTCCTATAAATTTGAAATTGCAGTAGCCTTGCTCTCAATTTCAGTCAAGATTGTTTTAGGTGTTGCCCTAGAAGGATATGACTACACAACCAAGAAATTCAACTTGCATTGGCAGGACTAACATTTTGCTTGTCGAAAATAGTCATCTACAGAGTTAAAAAAAAATTAAAAGAGAATTTAATTTTGGATTATGTGCACACAAGATGATGATCCAGAAATGGATAAATGGGATCATGTGAGGATTGCATTAAATTGAAATATGATTAAAAAAAAATAGTCATGAATATTTTAATTGCTTTTCATCTTCTGACAAGATGGTTGGCTATACATAAATTCAATTTCTCAAGATTTTTGTTTATCTTTTTCAGGTGCCATGGTGGGACTTGGTCTGGGAATGCTGATTCTTGGTACCTGTACAGGTTTATTGGCAGGTTATTTCATTTATAAACGAATTCTAGCCACAGAAGTGCCCTATGAACTAACCAAATAAATTGACTTCATAAAACATTTCACACATAATTACACATTACATAAAAATTTACTGAAAAAAAAAGGTTTCTCTATCTAATAACCAGATTATTTAAATACCAAGATATATATTTTATATGAGTCTAAATGCTACAGATTTGGCAGTGACAAGGGGAGGGTGACTAAATAAGCACCTCAAAATCTTGTTGCAAATATCTTATGCAGAAATTGTTAGTATTTCTAGAGTGAATTATATCATTTAAGGAGTTTAAAAATAAACTCTTTAAATCTTAATAACGAAAGAGGGGAAATCTAACATGTTATTGGTTCAACTTTCCCATTTTAATGTTGTGTGAGATGTTTGAAATAATATTTCATTATTAGGATTCACAAATCTTGGAAGTGATTGTTGGGACGTTCATCTTTTCATCACAGTAAAAGGCTTACACTATTTAATAAGCCACCACAAACAAACGAATCCTACCAATACAGATAATTTTATGAGATGAAGGTTGTTATTTAAGTACTGAACTAACTGGTTAATTTATACTTGGATGCTACAACCATTTAGTATTAGACTATCATTTTTTTTTTTTTGTGTGCATATATATATATATATATATATATAAAATTAGGTTGGCAGTGACTGGCTACAACTATCAGTTTCAAGATGATGATTGCACACAATCATCAGGCACATGAAACTGATAATCGTGGCCAGTCGCTGCTAACATGGTTTTTAAAATTAATATTGAAGGTCTGCCATTTCTTAGTATTGAACATTTTTTTAGGCCGGTAGGCTACTTTTGGACAGTCTTTCAGAGCTTCTCATTCTTTCCTGGAGATTATATATATATATATATAGCACAAATTGCATGGTTGTTTACAGCAACATTGCTTTGTAGGTTTTCTTAACAGTGAAATGGATACTTAAATGTATCACCTAAAATCTCTCATCTAATGTTGGTTGGTAAGGGATTTAAGGAAAATAAATTTAGTTGCTGAAACCAAACCTCCCCCGAACAAACAAACTGGGGGTTAGTATTTATGAACCTTTGTCTACCAAACACTTCTCTGGTTCTAATAGCACCTTTATTCATCGTCATCTTAGTGAGAAACTGTCATACTAAAGTGGGTGGAGGGAGATGCTGAGAATGACTATTTTCATCTAGACTGATTTCGTATTTCATTTAAACAATACCCCCCTTCAATTTCAACTATATATTTAAAAAGAAATTTTTTTTTTTCTTACTATTCTGATGTTTTGTTTTTTGGTGGGGGACAAACATATTCTAGTGCCTTGTATATAACATTACTTTTCTGAGCATCATCCTTTTAATCATAAAAATTTATTTTTTTAAGGGGGGAGGGGTATCCAGAAATGGTGGAGCTCATTCTCAATGATTTGCAAAACTTTCTTGTTTTACATTTTTTCTATGGTATATATATATATATATATATATATCTCAAACACCTACTCCACTTCATAATGACAGTTTAAAAATGTTTCTTGATATTTCATTTTGTTATTTTCACTTCCCATGAGTTTATATTTTTAGTTGTATTCTGGGAAGACAACTGAAAAAGAAAATGTAATTCAGTTCAAGAGGTTTCATCATAAAACTTAGTATTTAAAAAGGTAAACTAACTTTGTTTTTTATTTGTAAATCTCATTTGGCTGATATTGAAAATGTCTTAAATCTGATTTTAATTTTTCTCTGCACTAAGAAATGTAATTTATAATCAGGCTACACAATGATAATCAACATTTGTACATTCAACCATAAGATCAAATCGCAATTGAAACTATTTTCAAACCACTTATGATTGAGATTTATACAGTTGTTGCTGATACCATTAATAGCAGCCGCAAATTTCAAACTCTGGTTTCACAAAAATTGCACTTCCTCTTCTGACGCTTGTAAATTAAAAAAAATAAATTTGTGCCCATTGAAATGTCATCATTGTCCCGCGTCTTTTATCCATTATGTTCTCCTTGCTTTCATATTTGGTGTGTGTCTCTTTTCAGCACAGATGTGTGTGTGTGTCGTATATTTTCTTAATATATTAAAAAGACATTATTTAGGTTACTAATCTAATATTTAAAGACAGAGATACAAAAAAGACCTTCACTGCTTGTGCATCTAATTTTAAAACCATTAGAAATGAATTTAATCAAGAAAAATCATTAATTCTGATGACATTTATAAAAAGCTTCAAGACGAGGTTTTTGCGCGATCTTTACAAACAAATTTGCCTTTTACATGAAAAATAGATTAGTTTTCAAAGTTACAAAATAAATTATCTAATTGTATAAAGTTTTATTTTTTAGGTGAAGTATTTTCATTGTGAATTTTTGGATTAGTTTTTCTTTATTGCATGACTCGGTTTCTATTTTATACAAGTGACATAAAAAGGTTTGGAAAGAATGAAGAAGCTTTTAACATAATTGAAAAGTTTTTTGTTTTATATTATTAAAAAGAAAGAAAAATGAGTCCAAAATTAACCATCCCTTCATTATGTTATGTGAAGAAAATTTGAGTTGTTGTTGTTTTTTTTTTTTTTTCCTTCTTGTTTGGGAGAAAAATGTTGGAACAATATATCATTTCAAATTATAATTTTTTTTTTTTTTTTCCTTTCTTATTGGGTATTTTTAAACTAAATCTACATTCAGGTTCTCCATCTGGCAAAAATGTTACATTTGATTAATTGTGAAGGGTTTATAAAAGTTGCATGTATCTCACTGCATTTAAAGACCAAAATTAATAGCTGTCAAAAAATACATGGTTATCTTTAATTTTATCCTAAAAATTACTAATTAAAAGAAATTTAAGAGGAAATTGTTTTTACAAAAAATAAAATCTTAAGAAAGCAAACAAAAATAAACAAATTTCAACTTTTATTCCAAGTTTTTTATGTACAATTTCTATTTACAAAAATCCACGAGTTAAATCTTAACCCTGCCATTAACAAAATATCATCACAGAATGTCACTTCATGTAAATGTTAAGATCAAATCTTTGAATATCACAGACTCTGGACGTGTGGATCACCTGCTCAGGCAAAAGCCCCCCACCCTTACAAAAGATGATGATAATAATAATAGTATTTTTTCTCTGTGCTATGTTAAAACAAAAAACAAATTTCTGGTGATGAGATAAAGAGTTTTTTTTTTTTTTTAAAAATTTTGCCTTGAAATCTTGGTGCATTAAATATTATTTGTTTTAGAAGGGGAAAATCATTATTCTTAGGAATTAAGCAAAATCTGGTGATGTCCTAAAAACTAGTTTCTTATACAATAATAAAAAAATTGGTTAATTATTGCCAGGATAAATTTAATCAATTTTATGAAATGTTCTCTATTTCTCTTGTCAGATCTGAAGAAAAAGTTATCTGAAAGTTTATATAAAAAAAAAAAAAAATCAGCTCAGCAATCATTTATAAAGCAGCTGAGTAACAGAAAAAATATCAACAAGGGTTAAACTTTTTCTAACATTCTGATTTGCAGTGAAACAGTAACAACCACAACAATAGCATTGAATTCAATTTTGCCTTTTAGAGGCAAAAAAAATGATTCTTCTAATAGGAATTCTGAGAGAGAAATAACCAAGATTAAACAGCTGTAATAAGCCAATTTGTTGAGAAGATAAGGTTTACAACTGGATTTTTGTTTTGTTTAAAGTGAATCACCATTGGGACAATTACAAATGAATAAAGTTATTAGTGAATCCTTATTAAAGAAAGAAATCTTGAATAGTTATTTTATAAAAAAAATTTGCTTTTGAACAAATGAAATTGAAAATCATTAGTGAGGGTGAGATTTGATCTTGACATAAATGACATGAAGAAATCGGAATTATGAAGGCAGGAAATTGTGAATATGATTAACAAGCGATGGCTGGAAAGAGTTGAAAAATGAAAGATCATCTGATGTAAAATATGACATACGTAGGCAAAATGTGTATAAGTCAGCAGTTTCAACAAATCTTTTCAAATTCTTTCCAAATTTGAAAAGTGAAACAGACAATGAGATCATCATGATAACTTGCAGAGAGGTCAACAGTTTGCCAGGAGCGACATACAAGATGAGAAGCAATAACAATGAATCCATGTGGTTTTCTTTACACTTCTTTCTCTTGCTTGGCTGAGAAGCAATTTAAGACCTCTCTCTCATGCGCGCACACACACACACATACATACATATCAGATGACAAATATTTCCTTCAATGATTTTTAGATGAAATTTTAAACATAAACTTCGTCAAAGACACTTGACTAGTACAATTGGTAAGACAGTGATTTTGTAACAAAAGATGGGTTTTGTAAAATATAATTCAGCATTAGGATTAAGACTATAACTTATTTTAAGGAAAACAAAAAAATTGTTTCCTCTGAATTTTTGAGTTATCAACAAATTTTATCATAAATAGATTCGATTCAAAATATGTTTCCATTAATATAAAACAAGCTCATTATTTGGGGAGAGGGTAAAAGAATATTGTCTACTTTATAATTTGTGTCACAAACTAATTATAATAAAATAAAAAATACAAGTGATTAAATTCTTAGTAAAGATAATTTTGCTTCAGGCAATCAGTTGAACTGAATTATTAGACGTCTTGCAATAAAAAAAAAAATTTCCTAAAAGAATTATATTTAAACTGTATGAAGGACAATTTCAGGTTTTGTGTTGAAAATTTTCCATTAAATTAAACAAGTACAGAAAAATGGGGGGATATTCTCTGGACTGAAGATACCTATTCTTTAGGTGTAGAGTCTTGAATGACTGACATTTGTTTATCAAGGCCCCTTAGAATGTATACAAGTGTGTTTACTAGGGAAGGTATCTACAGTTTAGTAGGTCATCACTCAATATTTTAAAATTTGATTCAAAGGGGAAAAAAAAAAGTTTCTATTTAACAAAGATGAGAAGGAGAAAAAAAATGGTTTTGTTTTCTACTGGTTTGTCATCTCGTCAGTGGTACTCTTTATTGGTATCCATTTGTCTGCTATCAGATGATTCACTAGCAGACCTACTGGCACTGGGCTGGCCAAGAGCTTCAAGATCTGTATCTTGGTTATCACTGATGAACATGGTCAGTCTTTGCCAAAGATCAACTGGTGTTGAGCAAGAAGTTGGGGAAGATGGACCAGCACTAGAATTTGTAGAAGACGACAAGCTCTGAGCTGGAAATGAGAGAAAAAACATGGTGAGAACAGAAGTGGCTTCTGAAAGAATTCATATAAAAGGAGAGAGAAAAAAAAAATCAGATCATATCCTTGTGATATCCTATGCTCACATTGTACAAGTAATAGACTCGCCTACGCAGACTATATAATCTGTGATTTACCCCACCTTTATTTTGTGGTTGAGTTTTGTTTTAGTTATCATAATCCTAACACTATTTACCATGATTTAGTGAAACTGAAGGTCAGGTGTTAAAATCTTAATATAATGGCAGATAAATTAGTTTTGGTGGACATTTCTAAAGCCATTAGGCCAGCGTATTTCATACGACCACAATTGCATGGTTTATCCAAAACAAAATAAATGTAATGTTCCTTTGCGTCCAATTTTGTCTATGGTAGGATTGGTGTGGCAGGTGCCGGAAGGTTATATGACTAATTATGTTAAAGACTCATTTACTTTTGTCAACTATATGCAGAACTGTCCTTTCAGTGCTGAGGACATGTTTATGTGCTCATTTGATATCAGCAGATTGTTCACCTGTGTACCATTGCCAAAAAACCTATTGATATTTGTGCTGATGCTTTGTACTGTACTCTCCACATATTCCTGAGGTTGTCTTTGTAAAGTTGATGGATTTTGCCATGTCTGTGGAATTCAGATTTAATAAGATGATATATAGGCAAATAGATGGGATAGTGATGAGAAGTCCTTTAGGGCTAACAATGGCAAATATATTTGTGTTTTTTTCCAAAAAGATCTGTTTGCACATATTGAAGGATTCCAGTATTATGTCAGATATATGGACAACACCTTTTGTGTGATTGAAGTTGGGGTGTTCACATTGCCCCTGGTATAACATTTCACATATGAAAAGGAGAACAATGGTATCTCCCTTTCATTGATGTCTTGGTACACAGATCAGACACAGGATTTCTTACATCAGTCTACCAGAAACCAACCTTTATGGGTTTATATACCTGATGGGATTCCTTCTGTTCTAAACAGCAAAAAAAAAATCAATTTGATTAAAACCTTGGTTCATCAAGCTATGCTAATAAAATTAGGTTTTGAAATTGAATTTATTAAGAGGGTTCTGAGTGAGAATGCTTACTCTATGTGTATTGTGGAATCTAGCATTAAAGAAAAATGCAAAAATTTCAGAAGACTAGGCAGATTTGTCTGCAGAAATGTCCAGTCTATTTGTGCTTAACATGAAGTCATGAGGTGAGGGCAATTGAATAGGTATATTGTTTTTAGTGTCCAACCTCTGTTGAGACCAATCTGGAAGGATCTTCTGCCTACTTATTATATTACCAAGTTGGGCATCAGTGCAATGCTGACTATCTAGGCAGAATGGCTCAAAAGTTTGGCAGCACGGAACAAGATGTCCTAGCTCGTATTCACAAGGGAAATGTGGACAATTTACATAGATGCGTTAATAATAGCTGAACATTTGCTTAAAAGCCAGCCTGTTTTCATTGTTGAATAGGGGGTAGTTCCAATTATCACTTCAAAGTGTTAGAATCCATGTACATTAAGTCCTACCAGCCATCTTTCTGTAAATAGCATTTAATGTAGGTACCTCCACTAATTCACAATACTTAAGGTTTAAAATGAATTTTAAAAAGCTTTCTTGAAGCTTTCATTGAAAGTTAAAGGATTAAATTTACTATTTCCAGTAAGCAAAATACTCTGCAGTGTATTTCAAACAAAATTATATTGATTGGAATCGATTCATTTTTTTAAAGCTAAAAATAACTGATTAGTGCTCTTTTTTTAACTGTCATTGCAATTTAATTTTCTTTATTAAAAAAAATCTTCCAAAAATAAAATATGCTTTTCTGAAACTTTATTTGAGGAATATTAGCAGATTTAAAGTATAATTAATCTAATTTGAAACAAATATTATTTCCTTTAAGTTGAAAATAACAGAGAAATGTATTTTTAAAATAAACAATAGCGGTGATTTACATGCTTTCCATCACTCCTCAATCATTTAACAAGCACTGATAAGGTGTTGACAGGTTTATTGTTGTTCTATGGAGACTTTATCTGTTAAAACATAATTTAAGAAAATGACGGTGAACACTTTTTATATATAATTTTTAAGTACCCAGTAATCTTAAAAATGTTAGAAATATTCTCTGTAATCTAATTTTAGGAATGTTGACTTTAAATTTAAATTGATCTTATTTTCTGATAATGTCATACTTTTAAAATGGGCATGTTTATACACATAAAAAAATTAAAAATTATTTTTAAAAATTTAGTGTGTGATAATTTGTATTAAGCTTTTCAATTTTCACCAGTAAATTAGTAAATATAGTTTTCACTTAATAACATAATGTGATCAAGTTTTGAAGAATTTTTAAAACTTCATTAATCATTATAATAAAAAATGAAAACAATTCTTGAAAAAAAATTTTTTCTTCAGTCTATAATGTCCTTAATATATACTATTTATAAAAGCAATTAAAAGCTTTTCTAATTAAATGATGTCAGTTTTATTGCAGTTTTTATTTTACAATTTGAAGCAGATTTTCAGAAAAGCAGTAACTGTTTGGAAAATAAAAGAAATAGATGATTTCCATATTTGTTTATATTTCAGAGATGAGGTCTTGTAATTATTTACATTGTTTGGAATGTTGTCCTCATCTTTATTGCCATATGCATGACATTTCACAGATCCTAATCAAGGACCACTTCCCACTTAAGACATACAGGCAGTTGTTGCAGAAGTACACCAAGCTACCGCACATATACGGTCTCCCCAATATTCTGCTCAGGCCGATTGTTAGCTGCCAAGACTGTGTGTGCTATCCTCCGAGTTGCTTCCTTGTAGATAATTGACCCATTAATAGGAAAGTCACCTTCATATGTTTGAAACTCTGTCCACTTTGTGGAAATAATCAAAGATGCTCCCATCCAATCCAACCAGATGGTGAGTCTGTTCACCAAGGTACCCACAGAGGAGGCACTATTGGTAGTCAGGGACAGACTGGCTTTGGACTCATCCCTAGAAGAATGGACCAGTATACCAATAGATAACCTGATGGAGATGCTGATTTTCTGTACACAAACAACATACTTCAGGATGGGAACAGACATATATTGACAGGATGAAGGCTTAGCAATGGGCTCACCATTATCACCAGCTATGGCAAACATATACATGGACTACTTCGAAGAAATGGCATTAGAATCCACATCACTAAAGCTAACCCTATGCCTGACATATGTTGATAACACTTTCATACTTTGGCCACACCAGGAAGAGGTCCAGCTACTACTGGACCAGTTCATAATGGTAGAGAGAAGCTGACAACAAACTCACATTCCTGAATGTACTAATATCTCGAACAGAGCATGGGTTCAAGACATCCATATACCACAAGCCAACATTCACTAGACAATACCTCAACTTCAACTCCCACCACCCATACAGTGAAAAGAAAGGGATCGTCTGCTGCTTACAACATCGAGCAAAATTCATAAGTGGCTACCCAGAAACATATGAACAAGAAATGGTCAGTATAAGCAGTACCCTACAACATAACAACTACCCTGGGTACATAGCAGTAGCTTTGACAAACTGAGATAGAAGGGTACAAGAGGATAACAACACTCAGAAAACAGTTTTGGTCTGTTTACTGTGTGTGAAGGGATTATCAGAGAAAATACAAAAGATATGTGGTCCATATAACATCAGGACAATCTTCAAAAGTGGTTCAACACTTTGCAGACACCTCCTCTGAGTGACCCCTCCCCAACACACACACGTACACACACTTACAGGAGAACATGAGCAAAGACTGTGTGTATGCCATCCTGTGCAGCTGTGGTAAGAAATATAAAGGAGAAACAAGCCGTCCCTTAAGGTGAGACTGCAAGAACATCGTAAAGCTGTAACACAAAGGGAAATAGAAAAATCAGGTGTAGCTGACCACATATGGAAGGAAAGAGAGATCACTGCACCCTGCGGGATGAGGTTGAAATAATAGACCGGGAACATCACTGGAAAATACGAAAACTTAAGAAATCAGCACATATGCTAGGCCACAAAAATCTCCTAAGCCGGTCAAACATAGAAATGAATACAATATGGGAACCAGTAATATGGAGTGCTAGAGAAAAGCAATAACAACAACAAAATTGCAATATGAGCTCTGGCAAAAATTGTTTTTCTGAGACATTGAATTTATAAGTCTCAAAAATTCATACACTGATGTCCTCAAGGACACATGGCCCAGTGGATAAAAAGTTGGTTGGATCCGGTGACTTGACCCAAAAAGTTCTGAGTTCAATTTTGTGAACAAAAACTTGGAGAGTTGAGTTAAAGGGAAATAACTGAGACATCTGGAACTTGAAAAATATACCCCAAAAGGGTTCAGTTCGAAATTCCAATCACTTGAAGGCCAGAGTGGCTGAAAAATGAATGCAAATAATGTAGATAATTTACATTTTCTAAGGAGTCCTGTATTTAGCTAATAAAACAAAGTTTGCAATCAGAATTTAATTTCCAGAAACTTCATGAAATTAAGTAAGAGATAACAAGATGTAACAGATGTAAAAAAAAAAAAAAAATTTTTTTTACCAAGATAATAATAATTTCTAAAATAAATTCATTTGTGAATAAGTCCAGAAAGTTTCATTAGAATCCGACAATTATTTGATTTTTGCACAAATTTCCAAACTAGTGTATTATTTTACTGAAAAAAGGTGCTAAAATTCCATAATCAGCTCTGCCACCAAAATTTTGAATGTGTTAGAAAGAATTAAAAAATACTTTGTTATTATTAAAAGAAAAGACTACACATTTTGATGATTAAAACTTTCTTTTTATTAAGTTTGGAGCCTTTTTTTCATCATGCTACGCTGCTTTTTTTTTTTAGCGAAAAGTTGGAGGTACCTACTTTAATGTTCTATTTTCTTGCATATGACATTTGTCTGGGGTTGTATAGTTTTTAATTGCTGTGCACATTTTTTGTCCTTGATTTCTGCTTTGTTGAGAGAAGACCAATAAACAGATTTAGCTGCTTTTTTAATCGTTATATTTCAGTATTAATATTTTATGGTAATGTTTTCTTTTTGTTATAAAATTCCATTTTAACATGTCTGCTTTTATTGCTCTAATAAGATCAATGTTGTACTACTTTAAAGTTAATTTGATTGTCAGTGTATGAAGTGTTTTTAGGGTATTTAGATAAATATTTACAGAATATCTAATTCTCAAGGATTTAGAGCATGCATGATGAGAACATAAATAATTCTTACTTTCTTGGAAATAAAGGCTGCTGAGATACAGATTATCAAAAACAAAATAAAAAAAAAATCTTACTATTTTTCATTAAACAATAAATTTCAAGCAACTAAAGGTGATTGATAAAAATTGGTAAGCATACCTTTGTGAAGTGCCCCCAAAGGTGCAATGGAAGGTCTTTGAGAGTTTGGAGTGGAAGCCTCATTAGGAGGTGAAGATGCAGGTGTATTGAAGCGTATTGACATGGCATTCATCAGGAACTTGTCCATGTCATTTAATGTAAGAACATTGTGCAATGTTTCAAGAGCTCTCACGGATGGCACCATTGTAAATCCCTCAATACCTACGGCAAGGAAAGGAAAAAAAGAATACAAGATTTAGTACCTTTGACAGTAGGATGACAATTGTTTTCACTATTAATTCAGATTTTTTTAAATGTGTCTCAAGAAAGTTTTTTTTCTCTCTTATTTTTTTTTTTTTAAACATTTAATGCATCCCTACAAAAACTAATACAATCCAATTTCTTTTGAAAGTAAAATGAATAGAAAGATTTTTTTTTTCCTCATTCCAAATTTTCACTAGGATGGCATTCCAAATCTAGATTAAAAGCCAGTGTAAATTCTTACTAGCACTAGATCTGAAAAGCAAACAAATAAGTCAAGACTAGAAATAGCAATGGAAGAAACTGAGTAAAAAGACAAAGACATACTGCCTGCAACAATCGCCTGGTGTTGTGTTCCGATAGATTTTCTGGCGGAGCAATATCATTAAAGCCGTGAAATCATCACAAGAAAAAAAAAATTAAATGCAAAAGGGAAAAAGAAACAATGAGAAATTCTAAGTCACAAGTAAAGAAAGGATGTCTATTGAAAGCAATTTCACAAAGATGCAAGTGTGGAGGCCATGTCATTTTAGCTTTTGGAATGTGAAAAAAGAAGAGATCAAAATAGGCTGACATTAGAACAGTTTGAAGATCAAAATTCGCTTTTTAGATTACTAAGTACACCACGTGCCAGGTTTCTTTTTGTAACTCAGATTCTAAAAGCTGCTGTGACTAGATAAAGCACAAATAACAGGAGAGAGAGAAAATCAAAATCCATAAATGACTTGCATTGAAATGTAAGAGAATAAAACAAATCAGTTGGTAAATGATTTTGTTAATCAGAATGTTTGACCAATGGTGTTCAGGAAAAAGAGGAGCGCTAAGTAATGAAGTGAGAGAAATAAATAATAGTAACCTCTGTCCCATAATGACTGTGACGTTTAGTGTATGCAAATGTAACAATTACTACGAGACAGAGGCAGGAGATTTCTCTGCAAATACAATAATGGTAATAATCAGCCTGAAACCAAAAAGAAACAGAGACAATGTAGATCAGAAATAAAGAGTAAACTTCCAGTGAAATTTGCTGTTTTTTTCTATTGAAGAAACTTTGTCTTTACAAAAGACGTTTGGCCATGAAAATGTCCCAACTGCAGACATTCAAATCTAACCTTACAGCCAATTCTTTATTTTCATGACTACCAGATACAGAAAAAAAATTTTTCTTTCATTTACATACACTAGTTGGATTAAAATTAAGATTATTTTGACTTTCTTTTATTTATCCTTATTTACAAGCAAACTATTGTCCTCATCTTTTTTTGTTATCACAATGTTTCAGTTGTTGTTCCCTTCAGCTTTCATCAGGTGCATATTGATCTTGGTAACCTGCAGGGAAACATGATAACAACAAAGATGAAGACAATAGTTCTTTGATGAAGCATTATTCATTTTCAACTAATATTTCTTTCATTTTATCTCTGTTGCTTTTTATCAAAATTCTCAGACCATTATTTCTTACAGCCACATCACGTTTAAACACTGGTTCGCATACAATCACCAAAATAAAGTAATGTCAAGCTTGCCCAGTACCTAGATGGGTGACAGTTTGCAAATACCATATGTTATAAGCTTCGATGTGTGGGTGGTGTAATGGATAATGTCTCAGAAATGTTAATTGGAGAGCCAAGTTCCAATTCCAGTTGGGTTCATTATATTCACTTACATGAAAATACCCTTGAGAAATGTATGAATCCACCTCTTCTAGCCCCAGCTATGGGTTAATTAGTAAGACTTGTATCACTAAACCATTATTATCTCAAAAAAAAAAAAAAAATTTTTACAATCTAAAAATATTTTCTGGCTTTAAATAACTTGCAAAGGATTGATAAGCTGTAGAAAACAAATTAACCAAACCATTATTTCATGGTCATCAGTATCAATGTGGAGTGGAAAGAGTAAGTGATGATTTCCATCAATATTATTTATTAATGACTGCAGAATGATGATCAGATTGATTTGTTTTTCATAATTTATTGACAATTTGTGTTATTTAAATCAAAACGTATTTTGGACTGTAAGATTAATTCTTTTTTGCAAGTAAACAGTATAAAAAAAAAATAATTTTTTGAGAATGACAATGATTTTTTCCACATAGAAGTCCTAGCTGGAAGTACGAGAGATTTGCATGCAAGTGTAGTGAACCTAGCTGGAATTCAAACTCAGCCCTCTGATGTCTTATTCTCAGCCGCCACCCATTACAGAATGATTGGATAATTGTAAGAAAAAAACAAATAGCAAGAGAAATAAGATGAAAGAAATATTAGCCAAAAATAAATAATTGATAATTCTTCAAAGAAATTCAAAAGAAACAATTTTTCTTTTTTTTCTTATATGATCAAATATTTCTCAGACAATTACAAAGAAAGCAAAGAGGTAGTGATGGATGGATGCAATTAAAACAAAAAATACAGAGAAATAAAAACAATGCTAGAGTGGAAAATTTCTTTGAAATTTAAAATTTGTACTGTTCAATCCAACAAAAAGGAAAACTGAAGATCATACAAAAAAAATTTTGAATTTTCTTTTGAAATTTCATCAAATCTGGTTTTGTTCTAATCAGCAAAAGGAATTAGACAGTTTGAAATGCAAGTAAAAAAAGGCTTTTCATCTGAACAACTCAAGTAGTCAAGTCTCACATTGGTGAACCTGTTATATAAGGAGCATACTGAAACGTTTTCAACCCAACCATAAAAAAAAGGTGATGCATAGTTGTTTGTTCAGATTTGGGGATTTAGGTTGAGCATCTCTTAGTATTGATATTCATATCAGCATCTCTTAGTATTGATATTCATATCTAGAAAAATTCTTAAATGTCACGTCCATTTTGATTTCCACTGATATTTTCAGAATAATTAACCCTAATATATTCTGCCCATTATACTTATAAATATCCTTGAGTCTAAAATGAATTGAACATTATGAAAAAAGCAGCACAAATAGAAAGAACTTTACTACAAGAAGATTAAACTGATTTAGGAAAAAAGTAAATCAGTTGTTAAAAACTGACTAAAATAAAATGGTGAACAACAACTGGAGAATATTTCAGCAGCAAAACAAGAAAAATTTAGAAAAATGTTATTTGTTGTTGAAAATGAAGACACCTTCAAAGATAGAGAGGACAAACGTACTCTATTTCAAAAAATAATATAAAATAAATTATAAACAGGGGATCTATTTCTTGAGCTTATAATCAAATAGAAATCTGTAAGTATTTAAGGCGTGAGTAATGATGTTGCAAATTAACTTTTAATAAAATTTTAAAAATCAATTGCATTGACGACATTGAAATGAAAGCTTATTTCAATAATAAATATTCTCTGCAAACTGACAAATAATATAATCAAATAATTCACTAATGTTATGATTTTTCTTTTAATATACAATTAGAATAGAAAGAAAAAAAAGCATCAAAAAGAAAAATCTAACTCCAAGCAAAAAAGTAGGTGAATGCTGAGAGATAGAGGTGAAGCAAAGAGAAAGATAGAGAGGGATATCATGGCACATTTTTCTATTCAACTGCTTTGCCTAAAAAACAAATATTAAAAGAAACAAAAACTTCAACAATTCTATCATAGGATGGACAAGATTAATTCAATGGGATAGAGTCAGGGGAAAAAACTGCATTTAATTTTCATGTGGGGAAACATTACAAAATGCTGCCTCCAAGAAAATAACTTTAACAAAACATACACACAGGAACTTTTAATATAAAATACTCAAAGATAAATTTACATAACTTTTTTGATAAAATTATCATACAATGTGATACAAAATCTCTAATAATTATCAAACATGTTGAATAGTTGAATTTATTTGAGCAGAAATGTTTCTGGTTGCCATTTGGAAAAGGACAAAAAAATCAATTTGAAGTTACTAAAAAGTTATTCACCAAACTTGTTGAGATTTAATATTCTCCACAACATACAATTCTTTATGGATTTAAATTTAATTCCTCCTTTCTAGATTTTAAAGGAGAAAAGAATATTTTAAAAAGTAGTTTTGGTTTTGTACACTTTTTAACTGGCAGTGCCCTAATTTCGGGTTCCTAGACGTTAAACTGATGTCTGTAATTATGCAACCTATTTTCCTTTATTGCAAAATTACTATTAATGCCATGTAATTAGAAACAACAAAAGTGATAAAAACTAAAGGAAATACGTTAAGTTTAAAATTTAGATATGCCATAATATAGCCTCCCTCTGCCTTTTCTATAAATATTTTTGTGATAATTATTTTGATGAGCTTTCCTTTTTGGTACCTCAACTTTATGAATTTAAGTGCATTATTAGATTGGCGGCAATGCCTCATCATTTTACAGTTGAAATGGTTAGATGCAACTATGCTAACAGGTTCTTCTCTTGCACTTCTTGTTTGTGAAACTCTCTTCTGACTTCTTGCTTTTCAGTTAATTTTGATCTTCAAAAATGTAAATGCAATGTCAATCATTATCTACTATTCTTTTATTGTTCTCTCTCTTTAATGTTTCTCTTTTTCTCATATTGTCTAACACTCAGTAACCCCTTGCATATTAGTGGCTTTATTGACTTGCTTGAATGCATCTGTATCTCTGTAACCAACATTGTAGTTTTCTCTTTATATATAGGATTGATTGAAATTAATCAACTTGTTACTTGTCTGAAGACAATCATTCTGAATGATACATATGTTGAAAGCTTCTAATTGCTAAATTGAAAATGAAATCAATCACCTAACAGAATAAGACGAATAGATATTCATTATTGCAACGATCAAAGATTGACAAAAGTTTATCTTCTAATTCTTTGATAAATCTTTTATCTCCTCTCACAAAATGTAAAGTACTCAATGGGAAAATAAAATAAATATCACATCCACTTTCAACGAAGATGAGATATGCATTGAAAAAAATTACAACAAAGATGAAAATAATATCATTAGAATATCAAAGTAGGTAAAATGATTGAAATCCAAATTTAAAATATTTTTTATAAGTCATTATCATTTTTATTCTATTGAATAAATTAAAGTCCCCCACATCTGATTTATAACAATTTGAGAAATGTGTTTCTTAGTATTGCATAAACGATTCTGCAAATTATTATTCATGGTTAGTAAACGCATCTCACTAGAACAATTATGATTGAGTAGTGAGTTAAATCCTCACTGGGTACCCCATTCTTTTGGCCTTGTATCACATCTAAGTTACATTTAGAAAATTAACATCTTTATACGATCAATGAAACAAAGAAAAATGCAACTAAAATCTCAAGAATAAACTTTTTCAGGTTAATTTCTAGTCTGAAAATTAAGGAGTGTAGAGAGAAAAAAAGAGAGAAATCATATAAAACTAAATTTCAAGGTTCAAATTAATTTGAGTCACATTATATTGTTTATAAGTTTTTATACTATAAATTATGACCATACATGAAATGATGTTGCTTAAATTTTAAAGTAAATCTTTTATATTAACAGAAAAAATATGACTAATAATATCATTTATGATATAAAACTATTTCCATAAACATTATAAGCAAAACCTTTCAGTTAATATCCAGAGTATAAAATTTTATCTAGACTTTTAATGATTAAAAGCAAAAATATTACTACTAATGATAAAAAGAAACATTTCTAAATATATGATGAATTTACATTAAGTGAAAATGTTTCCTACTTGCTTTTAGAGTGTGCATGTGCATACATATATATATATATATATATAAAAGTGAAATGCCAAAAAAGTAGAGATAGCTACCTAATAACACATAGCTGCTCCCTTTGCCTGAATAATGGTAGCTACACAATGTCACATGGAGTCATATTACATTGTTGGGCATGGTGGCCTAAGTTTAGTAAGGTTATCAACATGACCCATATGTAAGTTTAATGAGGTTTAAATCTGGCAACCCAAAGGGATCATCCAAGTCAGCAGAGAGTTTCTGCTGTCAAATATTTTTTTTTTTTTTAATTCCCTGTACATAATGGGGACAGCTGCAGTATCCTGCCAGAACAAACAATCACCACTGAGAAATATGGTGAGTATAAAAGGAGGTGCAAATGGTTTGCAATAAGATCTGTGGATGTCACACTTCCAATTCTACACCAATAGAAAACAATTCACACTATAACAAGAGCCACCACTGGTTTGCATGACAGCCCGTTGACAGACAGGATATATAGACTTGTGAAATTTCCTACATACACAAACTTGACTGTCTCCCTGAAAGAGCTGGAAACATAACTATCTGAACTTGGCAAAACTATGCCGGTCTTCCACAATCCAATGATGATGATGTTTTCTAGGTCTGGTTGAGATGTAGCAACTGAGGATTTCATGTTAATACAACCACCCTTGCTGATTGATGACTACAAAACTGTATTATCTGAGGAGTTGAGTGGCACCAGTAATGTATTGGGATATGATTTGAGCAATGTTTTTTTATGTGCCAGTCAGTAGCAACTCAGTTTTTATATCACCTGTGACTGCCACAGTTTTTCAATTGCCTGTTGATGTCTGTCTGGAATTCATGTATTCCTCTTATACTCTTGGTCCTATTGCCACCTCAGACATAGAGTGCTTCATCTTTTTGACTCCAACAATCACTATCATCAAATAGTGTTAAATCCTGTTCATATCCTATGACTGCCACAGCTACACTACCTTTTTACCTATCTTGTCAAACATGTGTGACACGACCAAGTTTTGTTTTTCTACAAGATAAGGAGCATGAAAAAATCCAGTGAACTGTTGTTTTCTTTTTGACACTTCAGTTTATATATATATATATATATATATATATATATGTAAGCAAATATGTGGATATAGATCCGACAATATGAGGAAAAATATGGAAAAACAAAAAATCCGAATATGCAAGTTTACTGTTTTTAATGTTGTTTCAATGTCGACATCAGACGTTTCGGTCTAGTAGACCTTCTTCAGGACATAGTTATTAAAACATAATTAAAATTAGACGATATTCAAGTCAACATGAAAAGACGATAGACATAAGAATAATCAGGAATACGTTTTCACAACATCGCCGACATTATCGCATTTCAAAACGGAACGCTGATCTTAAAATTCAGTCATTTTGTTTTGATTATTTTTATGTCTATCGTCTTTTCATGTTGACTTGAATATCGTCTAATTTTAATTATGTTTTAATAACTATGTCCTGAAGAAGGTCTACTAGACCGAAACGTCTGACGTCGACATTGAAACAACATTAAAAACAGTAAACTTGCATATTCGGATTTTTTGTTTTCCCATATTTTTCCTCATATATATGTGTGTGTGTGTGTGTGTGTGTGTGTGTGTGTGTGCACACACACACACACACACAAAAACAAAAAAAACAAAAAAACAGGTAAAATCAGATGAAATTTAACAGAATGAAAAATATCCGAGAGAATTCAGAAAATTTTTAACTTGATCTTTTTTGTTAATAATCATCAGAAAAACAATTTTATTTGAAACACTAAAATTTACATAACTGAAAAGAAAATGATTTAAATGCCTCATTACAGAAATTAGATTTTAAGTAATTACACTCCATTTCTTATACTCCACATTATTTTAGAATTAATTAAGAAATGGGGAATATATTGAAAAAAGCCAGTTGCATATGAAGCATAAGGGACTCATAAGTCATGACACTTTCTCTACATATTTGTCTGAATAAAATATCTTCTCTTTTATTAGAACAGCAGTTTTCACATTAAAATTGGGATCAAAGTTTCGATGTGACACAAGTGCATTGAACGTGTTGTTTAACTTGAAGATTCTTTGATGCTCATATATTCTTTTCTCCAATCTTGGGATATTTTGTTAGTATATTTTTGGGAGGTATGTTTGTGATAATTTTTATATTCAGTCTAATTAAATAAGATATTGTCTGCCTACCCTTTAGCATTCTATGTGAAATAATCATTAAGAGAATTAGAAAACTAAAGCATTTTCAAAGTATTTTTGATGCATTTTTCATTCTTTTGTCAGTGTCCAAGCTGATGTCAAACCAAAGGCATCCCCTGATTTGCCGTTCCATGAACTATTTTTCACTACATGAAGGCAGACTGGAACAACTTTAGATCTTATATGGCAGAAGTTCTTCAAGCATGCTGCCTCCAAAACTGCCACCCTCATTTCAGAAGGGATCCTTTCTAGAATAGAGAGTTTTATACCCTACAAAAATTCCAAGAAAAAACAAACAGCCAGCTCTGTGGTTAACCCCTGAATGCACTGCAGCTATAGCTCACCATAACCACTACTTCAATATGTTCAAGAAGCAGTGTAGTTTGACTCTTACTTTATTCAGAACAGCTGACAATCACTGCAATTTTTGCAAAGCAAAGTGTAGCTATATGCAGACGGGTTGAAAACTAACAAATAAAAGTTCAGGAAGATCTTCAACCAAATTATGAATAGAGCAAAGTGGCTAATCCCCTGAGGTCATATCTTCCTCGACAGATAAAGTGAAGCTCTTCGCTTTGATCTTTGCCTTGAATTCAAAAATTAGATAAAAAAATCCATTCTCTTTCCAACTTCCCACTGGGCACAATCTCAGTAATATTTTCATTACAGCCCAAGAAGTCTCAAGACTTATCAAAAGTCTTGACTCTAAGAAAGCCACTGGCACAGACAAAATCCCAGTGGTTGGCCTTAAGAATATTAACCTGGAACTATCCCTGATCCTAGCAAAGTTATTTAACCACTGATTGACAGAGAAATCTTTCCCAAACCTGTGGAAAGTGTCAAGTGTATAACCAATTTTCCAAAACACAGGTGAGCACTCATCCCCCATTCAATATGGATCCATCAGTCTTGTCAGCATTATTATAAAGCTTTTCGTGGCTATAATCATCAAGGATTTTGAGCACCTAGATAAGAACAGCCTTTTGAGTGACAAGGCAGTACTGGTTTCGATTGGCCTGATCCACTGCTGATATCCTAACAACCATCACTCATAGAATCAGTGAGGCACAAGACAACAAATACAGTCCAAAGATCATAGCATTAGATGTTTCAAAGGCCTTTGACAAGGTGTGGCACAAAGGATTGTTGCTCAAGCTCTCTCACTATGGAATCACTGGAAGTCCTTCCTAAAGGGTAAGTCCCTGCAAGTAGCTGTTAATAGCCAGTCCTCCGGGGCCCTAGCAATTGATGCAGGCATGCCCCAAGGCTCACTGCTGGTACCAACTCTCATTTTTACTTTACATAAATGATCTGCCTAAGAGTATACTCAGGTCATGTGTGAACATCTACACTGATGATACAATGACATATGGGTGCATCTCCAAAGCTAGTAATTGCAGCTGATCTCTCATCCAATTTAGCTCTAACATCTTCGTGGGGGGGAAAAACTGGTTGAAAACGAAATTAGTTACGTCCCATCATTGCCAATCAAACCTTGACCTACTACCAATCATGATGAATGGATGTCCCCTCATCTCCTTCTCAGTATAGACCCATCAGTCTCTTCAGTGTAATTAGCAAGATTTTGAGGCTATAATCAACAAGAAGTTTGTTCAGCACCTAAATAAAAACTACTTGAGCAACAAACAATACTGATTTCGATCGGCTCGATCCACTGCTGATGTGCTACTATTACTCACAGAATCAGTGAAGCATTAGACAACAACACCTCAAGGACCATAGCATTGGATATTTCAAAGTTTTTTGACAAGCTGTAGCACAAAATATTGTTGCTCAAGCTCTCTCACTATGGAATTGCTGAAAGAGTCTTCTCAATAATCCAGGACCCTAGCAATTAATGCAGACATCTCCCAGGACTCACTTCTCAGACCAACCCTCTTTTAATTTTGCATAAATGCTTAAGAGTATACTCTTTTATGAATATCTATGCCAATGATAAAATGATGTATGGTTGCACTGCCAAAACTAGTGATAGCCAGAGATTGGCAGCTGATCTCTCACCTGATCTAGCTTTAACATCTAAGTGGGGGAAAACCTGGCTTCTTAAATTCAAAGCATTGAAAACAAAACTGGTTACATTCCATCATTGCCAATTGGACCCTAAACTACCACCAGTCACGATAAATGGATGTCCCCTAAGGGAGGCCCTATGCCTTGAGCATCTATTGAGGCTTAAACTCACCCCAGACCTCAAGTGGTACTCGTACATATGATCCATCACTAAGCATGCAGGAAAAATTATCGATCCCCTGTACATCTCCGGTAAGTACCTGACTCCTTGTGCTATCCTCTACAAGAGCCAGGTCAGGCCTAAAATGGAATACTGTTGGGAGCTGCCTACTCCTCACTTTTCAGTCTCAATAGAGTTCAAAAGCTAGTACCTGCCATGCTACTCACATTGTAGCAAACCACCCACATTCCAACCATATTCCTTTGGTGCAAAACACTGTTCTGTGGAACCAACTTCCAAGAGGAGGTTTCCCCTGATCACTACAATCTTAACCTGTTCAAGTCTAGGGTTAACCTAACCCTCCCCACCTATCTATATAAAATGTACTTCTTACTCTGTAATCTTCTACCTGGAGTAGCTCCTGGGCCTTGTACACTAAAAAAAAAATATTAGTAATGTGTCATCTACATAGTGAGAGTATTTTGAATTTTTTGATAGATACTGAAATAGGCTGCATTCTAAAAAGAGGTCGGCTGAAACACTGCTGAGAAGAAAACTTATAGGTATTCTGAATTTTTATTTGTTAAAACTTTTATTGAATGTGCAAAAACATTGGTCTGGACAAAGTCAACAAATTTTTATGACTTTGTTGATGAGTAAAAAGAAGTAATGTTTTTGATTTTATAAGGTGGGGTAAAAATTTAGACATTAACTGGTATGTTAGCATATACATGCTTAATATCTAAAATGTCCATGGCTATTTTCCATATTTACAATTTTTTAATTTGTTGACAAGATTAAAATTTTTAAGGCATGAAAAGGTAACTGCCCATGAAGGAGGAGTTAAGTTTTTGTTTTTTGTTAATTTGTGAAAAACACTGCTAATAGAATAAATAAAATGGCTTCTCTGATGACAATGGATTATAAGTGAAATGTCAAGTTAAACAGGTTTTCAAAATTGTTATATGCACATATAGACACAGACATACTATATCAGATTTTATCATGCAAATAAATTTCTTCACAATAAAATTGATATTAACCAACTGATGTTGATAAAATTTTCAGAATATACATATATCAATATATGCACTCACACACACAATATAGATTTTTTAGCTTATATGTATTTTAACAACTGATTTGATGGTGTGAGATTTTATTATGCAACTTAAATAATTTAGGTATAGACATGAATTTTTAAATTTCAGCTCTATAAAGATTGTCATGAGTTGTAAAAATAGACAACACCTCTAAAGAGGAACAAGATATTGGAAAGTTATTGAGTAATGTGAATACAACATCGTAAATTGTCAAAATTTTTAACTGAGATCAGAAAACTATTAATAATAAAAAAATCGAAAACATTGGCAAGAACAAAAAATACTGGCTTTTACAAAATATATATCAGAAAGATTTAAAGGTTATTAAGCAAAAAAAGTGGCTTGACCATCATGAAAAAAAATTTAAAAAACTGGTATTATGAATGTAAACAGAGAGAGAAAAAAATGTTCCGTATTAAGAACATTGATTACAAACATGAAAGCAACCAAACTACCACCTTTAAGTAAACATCACAAAGAAAAAATGTTTTAGACAAAGAAGTACATGAAAAATTTCTTCTCAACAGTAATTCTTAGTGATGAATATAGAGCTACATTGCTTGGACCTGATGTCTGGCATAGAGGCTGGGTCTTTCATGGAAATAGGCAACCAACACAACTTGGAAGACAACAGCGAGGAGGAGGAGGAATGAAGTACTGTAGGCAGTAAAAGGATAGATTCCTTCAATGTTGGTGATCATATCAATATAAATGCAGAAAATGATTTGAAATTCTTGGAGAAGAACCAAGAATAATCCTTAAGCTAAAAACTAGATTCATTTCTCATTCACTTCCTGCAAAGTTGATTATTACTAACTTTGAGAGAGACAAAAGGTTTTGAAAAACTCCAAACTAATAGAAAGTCTCTCAACCTCTCCAGATGAGAAAGGGATGGATATGGAAATGGAAAACAATATACAAGCAAAGATGATGTTTAGGAAGAAGGAGAAACTGCTGCACATAATTTTAAAGTTGAAACAGCTGAAAAGTTAATAAAATAAATGATTTGAAAACTGATGATGGTTCTAGAATATGATGGAGTCAGGGCTGGATTACCCTTTAGGCTGGTATAAGCTGCAGCCTAGGGCTTCTCAAGATTTTATAAGCTATGTAAATGTTGCTAAAATATATCATGAGTAAAAAAATATGTAAGACATGTGCAGGCAAGTTAAGAGAGTGGCTCCTTCTGAGGGAGTGGCATAATTTCATCAGCCAAGGAGCTCCAAAAGGTCATAATCCGATCCTGGAAAGAGCCCATATTAACATATAAAATAATAATTTATTCAGATATATAGGATATTGTGTTAATCAAATATAGCTATTTTCAGTACGAATTGATATTATAAGCTGAAATATATTGCTCATATAAATTTATCCTAAAACTTTTACCCAAATAGTTTGGTTAATATGAAATGTATTGTGAAAAAATTGTCCTGTATAAAATAAATCTGACATTGTGTGTGTGTGTGTGTGTGTTTAGGGTGACAATTATATTAAAAATGATACAAAGCTAAGAAACTGTAAAAGTGTAAAAAGAAATGGACATTTTTGTTTATGATTATTTCAAAAAATGACAAAAATATGACAAAATTGATGAAGAATTGGAAGACTGTTGCCATGCTTAGCCAATATCCATTTGCTAAGGCCATGCATTGGTCAATGGGTGGATTAAAAACATGCCAATATCAAAATGATTAGTATCATCAAATTAGTAATAGTAGTATTAATAACAGTCCGAAAAGACAATGTTCAGGCATGATTGGGAGAAGAATTCCATCTAATTAACATTCTGAGAAAAAACAAAATACCATCATGATGATGATGATGATAATGATGATGCCATGCAGGATCATGCTTTTTTTAAAAATAACATTGGATCAGAAAAGAAACAGACTGAAACTTTAAATAAATAAACCGTTTAGTTCAGCAATAATTTCACTTTCAATTTTTTTGTCAAAAGAAAAATGAAATATTAAGAAAATTAACAAAAGAAAAAAAAAAGAAAATTAAAAAAATCACATATTCCAAAAACTGAGTTCAAAACTACATTCATTGATTGGTATTGTGATCATGATTGTTGTTTGTGTGTGAGGGGGAGAAAGAAGTATGTAAAAAGAACAAAAACATCATTTTAAACAAGTATAGGTGCTGAATATAATGATAATGCATCACCATAGAAAAAAGAGGAGGAGGAGGTATTAGCCACACAAACATCGGATCAGTAAACATTTTTATAATCTATAAAATAATCTGTAATTTAAAAGAAAAAAAAACTGAGTTAAATATTTTTTAAACTAATTTAGTAGTTTTTAATTAATTTTGTATTTGTGATATCAGGATACAGGGTTGTAGAATAAAAATACAATTAAAATACTGGCAAATATTTCCCAACACAAAAACATCTACCATTGCGATTTACGGATTAATAAAATCCAATTTCATTTAAATGAAAATTCAAATATGACATTCTCGAAAGCTGTAGATAAACAAATATAAGTAGAAAAAAAAAAAGCATGGGAAAGTGAGAGATAATTTTATCTCAATCCTGCTGCTGCTGCTGCTTAAATGGCACATCACAAATTACGTCTGTTTCACTGTGAAGTAGAAAAGATATTCAGTAAATGGCTTACAGAACACAGCTGCAAATTTGCTAGCCAGCCAATAAACACATTTCTATATAAAGTCCAATAATAAGTAGCTGGTAAACATAGATTAACAGAAAACAAAATAGGTGATAAAAAGCACCAGGAAAATGTAATGCCGCATATGCTTTTATATAAAAGTCAAGATCTTGTGTATACATTGATCTGCAGCCAAGAAATTGTTCAAATAGGATTATGTCAATCCCATTTTTGGGTGCAACAGAAGTCTTTCTTATGGCATCCAGAAACTGTTTTTTTATCATACTTACTGTATATTTAGCCATTTTTCTGCTTGCTATGATGGTGCAAGATTGCAGCCCATGCAACTCTTGGTAGCTAGGTATTTGTAACGTACTGGCAGGAATAATAATAATAAAAAGAAAAACCTTGATGTACATTATAATATTAAGAGAGAAAATATCAATCAACAGTTTTGTTATTTTCAATTAGATCTGTGTCTACTGTGATACAATATTATCCTTTAGCATTTCTTAAAACTTCAATAGTAAAAAAATTTGGATAGCCTAAGGAATTTCAAGTGTATATTTTTTTTCCTTACTATATAATGTATATTTATTTTGTGACTCCACCATTCATTGAGAGTCATGCTAGCAGTGAGGGATATATATATATATATATATATATATATATATATATATATATATATATATATATATATTTTGATTGCTTGGGGAAATTGTATGACAAAGTGGAAAAAGTTTACTTGTGATGTGTTTCATCCTCAGGGCTTCATCAGACAAAACGTGTCACAAGGAAACTTTTCTATTTTGTCGTACAATTTCCCCAATACTGTTTGTGATACATAAAAATATATATTGTTATCTCATATAAAAAAGATGTTATTATGCAAGTCAATGTTTTCATGATAAAATTGCTATCAACCAATTTTCATAATGTGTCATATATGCAATACATCATGAGAGTTGTCAGCTTGTCATACTGACTGTTGTAAAAATATTAATGAGGAACTTTTTTGGGGTTGATGTTAAATTTTATTTTGCAAACAAAGTGCAACATAATTTTTATTTTTTTATAAATAAATTGAAGATATAATCCACAGAAATATGTTTTGATTAACACAATATCCCATATAACCAAATTAATTATTATTTTAAAAATACTACATGCACTTTCATATTGTAGAACCTTCATCAGTTTTCAAATCATTTATTTTATTAACTTTTCTGCTGTTTCAACTTTAAAATTATGTGCAGCAGTTTCTCCTTCTTCCTAAACATCATCTTTGCTTGTATATTGTTTTCCATTTCCATATACATCCCTTTCTCATCTGGAGAGGTTGAGAGACTTTCTATTAGTTTGGAGTTTTTCAAAACCTTTTTTCTCTCTCAAAGTTAGTAATAATCAACTTTGCAGGAAGTGAATGAGAAATGAATCTAGTTTTTAGCTTAAGGATTATTCTTGGTTCTTCTCCAAGAATTTCAAATCATTTTCTGCATTTATATTGATATGATCACCAACATTGAAGGAATCTATCCTTTTACTGCCTACAGTACTTCATTCCTCCTCCTCCTCGCTGTTGTCTTCCAAGTTGTGTTGGTTGCCTATTTCCATGAAAGACCCAGCCTCTATGCCAGACATCAGGTCCAAGCAATGTAGCTCTATATTCATCACTAAGAATTACTGTTGAGAAGAAATTTTTCACATATTTCTTTGTCTAAAACATTTTTTCTTTGTGATGTTTACTTAAAGGTGGTAGTTTGGTTGCTTTCATGTTTGTAGTCAATGTTCTTAATACGGAACATTTTTTTCTCTCTGTTTACATTCATAATACTAGTTTTTTTTCATGATGGTCAAGCCACTTTTTACTTTTCTTTTTCTTTTTACTTATTACCCTTTTCAATTTTCTTAAATCTCTTTTTGTGACATTGTTAATGTTTTTTTTCTCGTTATTATCTTGCCAATGTTTTCAATTTCTTTCTTGATGGTTTTATGATCACAGTACAGATTCTTTTCTTGTGTTCTCTTTTCAGGTTATATCCTTTAACAATTTATGGCAATCTTTATAAAAAATTAATGTCAATTATTATAATATATATTTTTATTTACAATATGAAAAACAATCTCTTCATGTTGCATAATAAAATTTTATACTATTTGTAAATATTTCTAATAGATAAACTGAAATTCACATTGTATATTTATCATCCATGTATATGTGGAAAATCTTAGCAACAATAGTTGGTTATTAGTAATTTCATTTTGAAAACACTGACTTGTAAAATAAAATGTAAGCTAATACAGAGCCAACTCTTAACATTTGCCTGAAGAATGTTGGTCTTAATCATTTTGATTTATACATTTTGTACAGAATGTTCAACATTTTGACTGCAAATTCATCAAGTTTATTTTGTCAACTTTGCAAATTCAACGAACCATGACAAGAACAGAAGTAATTTAAAAAGAACAATATTTACAAACAAAAAATCATAAAGTCATGATATTGTTATCTAACTCTTAACTAATTTTTAATTCATATTTATAATTTTATGTATTATTATAATATATAAAAAAGTAAAATAACCTGAAATCATATGATGTTAAAGATTATAGTGGTTCAAATTAATTCTTAGAGTATTTATACATTGTAAAAATTTATTTAAAATCATTTTGTACTTTTTCATTTAATAAAAAAAGACTTTCTTTTACCTTGCTGAAAATATTTGCAACATTTAAAAGCTTAATTTCTACACATAGAATTTATAGATTGTCGTTATAAAATAGGAAAAATAAAGAGTTTAACATGTATAATAGTCATGTGTGGAGATTGGGGGAAACATAAAAGTGACAATATGTAAGTTGGGGAGGGCAGTGGGAATGAGTACAGGCACTCAACCAAGCATGATCACAAAACCTTTAAGATGTGATAAAAACTGTTGGTTTGGTTATTAACACTTCCACATTTAATTTAACAATGTGCTGTGTGCCAGCAGTGAATATGAAGTCAACGCATTATTGCATGGGTCATGCTTGTCACTCCAGACACATCCTTACATTTCTACATGCTGAATAGATGACATTGAGATAGACAGAAGGGGAAAGAAATTGAAGAATTGCCTTGTTGTCTTCTACAGAACAATTATACGCGTACAGACACATGTACACTTTTATTCATCAATACATAGAAGTATACAAAATAATGTAATAATGGATGGACATTATATATATTATTACATAAGCTTTCTGAATTTGATAGAAATAGACCTATTGGAACTAAATGAAAAATGCTACTACTGATAATAAGTAAATATTTAGAAAAGAAAATCTTAGCAGAAATTTTTAAACTTTAAATATTGTTCTTTATGATAGTAAAGGCTTGGTATTAATTCATTAAAACCTTAAACCCCCAAAGCATAATATTTAACACCAAGGATTAAATAAACAATGCTACAGCATGTCAATCTGAGGACAGTGCAGAGGATTTGGAAAGAAATGGATGAGTCTAATGGTGATTATGAAGGTACAGCAGCTTGGAAAACTCACTCTGATAAGACAAGAACTTTTAAATTTGTTGGTGAGAGCCTCAGACTCAACACAGAGGCCTACATCATGTGTGTTGAGGTGATAGTGCTACCCTGGGTCAAGAGGGTGGTTGCTGGAAGACTCTATATCTGGCAACAGGACTCTGCACCATGCAACACAAACAGAACCCAGTGATTTTCTGCAACCACATCATATCTTACCTCTGGCCACCTAACTTTTCAGACTGTAACCCCCTTGATTATTATGTGTCGGGCGCAATTGAGCAATATACCAACAAAACTCCTTGTAACACCAAAGATGAATTGAAGGTAAGGATTATGGCAGCATTCACCAACTTAAATAAGGAGACCATCCAGAAGAGTTGCAGGAAATTCCAAAGTCATCTGGAGGCTGTGGTTGAAGCCAATGGTGATTTTATTGAATAAATTTACTCGAGACATTTCAAGATATTTTTGTGTAATTTTGGTAAATATATCTGTTAAAATGAGATATTGTTATTTTCATTTTTGCATAATTTAGATGACAATTTATCCATCGCACTCTGTATATATGATGATAATAGTTTTAAGGTATGCTATATTTGTGGATTAAAGTGCTCAATATCATGGATAGAGTGTATGTAAATATACAAGTGGACATTGAAGTCAACATCCAGTGGTGACAGACTGTTTCATGCTTAAATGCAATTGTCAGGCCATGTGCATTGTGTTTTGGCTTGACTATTTACATATGTTGGTCAATCGTGTATCATGGGTAGGCCTATTGTATTATTCTAATGGTTATTTTGGTAGGCAGTGATGGTTATGTTTTGAAATATCCTAGAGGCTATTGAGTGGAAATAACTGTGGACTGAATGCAGTTTTCTGGTGATTTTATAGTCTTGTTCATTAAATTTTTTATTCATTATTTATTGTTGGTTTTTATTATTATGTTTACTTGTGTTTATGTGCGTGTTCATAGTTTGTTAATTTGTTTATTATTTACTTATTTGGATGAATTTATTTTTGCTTATTCTTAGTTTTCAAATTTTAAGTAATGGAGTAAAATTTTGTTTTTGTGTCTGCATTTTGAGAAGAGTTCAGATTGTTTATTTAGTAGTTTCTGTTGGTCTGAAAAGATAATTATAGCTATTTTCTCCTCTAGACAGAGTTTAGTTTTCAGATTTATTGCTGTAGGCTGATAACGTTTTCCTTATTTTCCATTATATTTTTGGCGTGATTTGGTTTTTGTTTTTAATTTCCCAAATGTGTTTAGAAAGCATTGTGCTGTTTGTGTATTTACTGTGCAGTGCAGTTTGTTTCCAGGGTTCTTCCGTTACGCTTGTGTAAATTTTTTCTTCATTAACTGCAGATTTAACAGTGGCTTAGTATATTAGATTGTTCTGCAAGCAATTGCTGTTTTAAGGTAGATTTGTTCTTTGCTCTGCAATTACAGGTAACTTGTTGGTTGTTTTCCTGATGTGCATTTTTATTACGTGTCATGTTCTCAGTGCAACCGTAGCTGATTTTTATTGTTTTTGTTGAATATCTTGTAGAGAGTGCTTGATGGAGTGGGGTATGTTTGTGTATGAATTTAATGAATATTTTTCTATGTTTGTTTTTAAATTTTTGTTGTACAGTGAGTTAAACCATATGGTGTTATTTTCCTGTTGGTCAGACTTGAGAAACATATCTGCTCAGTTTCATATCCTAATGTAAACAAAGCAGAAAACTCCAAAATATAATGGATTTTCATTTATTATCCAAGAGATTTTATCACTTTAAACATTATTTTTAGTGGATAGCCATATTTGAGTTGATGCTCTGTTTATTTATTAAACAGTATATTTATTTATTTTTGTCTACCGGGATGAATATTTGAGAAATCTTATTAAAGAAAAATACGCACTCTCCAGCAAGATTTGAACCTGTGTGCACCTTGGCAGGAGAAACATTATATATATATATATATATATATATATATATATATATATGTATATATATATATATATATATTATTAAAAAAAAATTTTATGTTGATTAATTTTACAAATTATAAATAATCCATCTCAGACAGTAAAAATAACTGATACAAAATGTTGCTCGTTTTTAATAATATTTTCCTTAAAGAACATTTGCTATATGTATATTTTAGTCATTATTTTATAGTTGCTCAGAAATTAAAGTTGTTGCTCATTTTCTTATAGTTTCTTTTTTTTTATATACTGAACTGTAATGCCATTTTTGAGCATGAGAGTCATTGGCTAAGTGGCTACAAAAATGTTTCCAATTTGCTGCTTACTGACAATCTTGGTCATTAGTTACATTTTAATAAATCTTTAGGGATTCACTTTGTTATCTGAATTTATCCATAAAAGACCTTAGAAAATATACTGCAGAAATCCACCATCTATGGTTAAAATAAAATAGAAATTTTAATGAGCACAGAACTTACATAAAGCTTATTGTTCTAGAGTGAAAGTGTGTGTGTCTATATATATATGTATATATATATATATATATATATATATATATATATATATACATACATACACACACAGCCTGAACATTGCATTCAGGCTATATATATTGTCGCCACTTGTTTGTTGTTGACCTCAGTGTCCCCTTGTGTGTGTATATATATATATATATATATTATTATTATTATTATTATTAATTAAAGAATATCAAATATTAAATAAAGAATATCAAACACTTAAAATCCCATAGGTAATAATTTTTATTTCATGAGAGCTCTAAAAAAGAAAGACCTACAAATGAAATGGAAAAAAATATTACAGGTTAAAAAATAAGAGATATTGCTATCTTATTTAGATATTATTCCCACTCTCTAAATAAGATAGCAATATCTCTTTTTTTCACCTGGAATATTTTTTTCTATTTCATTTGTGATTTGTTCATAGGTCTTGAAGATTGAGAGCAGCTGTTTTTTGTTTTTTTAGAGCTCTCATGAAATAAAAATTATTACCTATGGGATTTTAAGTGTTTGCTATTCTTTAATTAATAATAATTTTGTTCTGTCTTTTGACATGGAGCTCTCCCTGGATCTATATCCTCCTGGAAATTCTATACAGATTACCATATTGTATCATTACTATATATATATATATATATATATATATGCTTCATGAAATGTGATCTGATCATAATATTGATGAAATTATTCAAAACTCATTAAAAGAACTAAAATCTGCTGAAATGAGTTTCCGGTCTTCTCTATATTAATGTGAATCACAAAGCATAATCACGTTAAGAAAATGCATTAAAAAAAGATATGTGTGTGTAGTTCTGTGCTATGTAGGTAATATAGAGCCTACCATCCATAAAATTATACATATGTGTTGGGGGGGGAGGTTCTGTGCTATCTGGGTAGGTAATATGAGCCTACCATGAGTAAAATTATAAAGGATAACTATAAAAAGAAGAAATAAATTTACAATGAATTGGGAACTAAGTTAATGTCTTAAATATATTCTATAATTTAGAAAGTGATTAATAGTTTCAACTTAGACCGGTATATCCTCTCATGCCTTTCAACCTGCATTTCTAATCGTACATGTCATGATGTCTGTTATATGTGCCATAGAACACTACTCCAAGCCAGATTTGGTAACAAGCAAAAAAGCAACTGAAATTCTGCCTTTGCTACAATCATCTTGCATTCAATGGACAGTGAGTTACCATGCAAAATCAAAATCTTCAACAAGAAAGATTCTCTACACTGAATTAAAAAATATTAAACAAACCCTCATTACACTCCTAATTACATTGTTGATGAAGTTATTAAGAATGTAAACATAAATAAAAATGACTACAATACATCATCAAATACCTCTAAACATATCAAATTACTATACTGTAATCAAATGCATTCTAACTATAAGCAGAATGAAAATTCTTTTAAAAGACTCATAAACACTAATATATCCCCCCACTGATCCAAGTAAAAAGATAAAATTAATTATATACTAAATTTAATACAACCAACCTAATTGTCCAAAACAATTCTTCTCTGTCAAGTAGCATCTTACAAAAGAACCAACATTGTATATCAATTTAAATGTCCCTTAAAAGATTGTATCTCTGATAAAAAATGTTAATATGCGTGTTGGTTTTACTACAATGATGCTAACAAAAAGGCTTACATTCCATTTGGATGAGCAGAGTTCAACCTCACAGCATTTAAAGGAAGACTCATGAACACACACACACACAGTTTAGACAGATATTAGTTGAAAACACATCTATATTACATAAAAATAATAAAAATAAGCAAAAACTATAAATCCTAGAAACCCTTTATATAAAAGAATTAAAGCCCAAAATAAATAAAGACAATAAGTATAACAACAAAGTTCTTAAATGTTTGTAGCAGCCAAATATATAATAAAAATAAAAATAATAAATAAATAAAATGAAAACGTTACTTCTCTTATTTTGAGGAAAAAAACATGAATTTGGAAACCTAGAACACTGCATGACACAATAAAACAGTTGAAATATTTTGAATTTACAGAAATACATATACACATTCACAGACAGTTTACCACCCTGAAGATGGTCTCAGATGAGATTGAAAGTACTTGGGAAAATAAAAACTATTTGAAAGAAAATTTTGGTATTTTTCTTGATCAATTTTCTAAAGCTACCAAGAAATTAATCCGTGAACTTGAAAGGATCACAACCAAATAAATCAACATGATATGTCTAAATTATTTAACCAAACTTGTTTGAATGAGAATATGCTGCCTAAATACACACACACACACATATATATATATATATATATATATATATATATATAAAGAACAAATAGGAAATGTTTATCAATCTAACATGTTTCACTTTTTAAAGCTTCATTAGAGAATGGAATATGGAGCAAAAGAAAGAGATTCTGGTATCTTTTCTTTTTTTCCATATCTCATTCTCTTATGAGGTTTTAATAAAAGTGAAACATGTTAGATTGACAATGGTTTCCTATTTGTTTTTTATCTGATTCTGTTGGATATATATATATATATATATATATATATATATATATATATATATATATATATATTCACACACACATTTTGCAATAAACATTTTGACATTAAAGAAAAAGAAAAAAATCAATTTCTTAATCCCTACAAGCCAAATTGTTACATTCAAATAATAAAAAGAAATTATCTATTATTCATTTCTTTAGATTTAAGAGAATTAAGTATAGAAATTAATAAATGAAAATATTTTGTAGAATGATGAAGAGCATTATCTTTGTCATTTTTCTTTTCAGTTCTTTTTTTTTTTTTAACTTAAAATGGAAAAGAAATACATGGTCGTCTTATCCAGTTTCATTTTTTATATCAAAATTTTATTTTGTAAATTTCTGCTGGATGAAGGCAATGTAATCATTTTTTATTGAATGTTACAAATAAACAAAATCACTGTTATTCATAGTTTAAGTTTGTCCTCATAAATATTACAAATCGATCATGTTACCGACAATAAAAATTATTCACTAAAGTAACATTAATTCTTATTATTCACATTGGTAAATAGAACCTATTCTTATTTAAGGGAGTCCAGCCTGAGAGGGAAAAGATTTATTCAATCAGAATATTCATTCACTGTGAATAAACAAATATATATTTGACAGCCATTAAGGAACAAATCATGCTAAATGCTATTTAAAAAAAATCATCAATGTTCTATCTTAAAAGATCAATCACACATAGCAAAGAGGCATTTGATGACTACAGCAAAAGATTAGTTTCTAATAAAGTGAAATTTACTATTCTTTGAGATCTTAACAACAAAACATTAAATACTTGTAGATTTGTGACTATATGAAAAATAAAACATTCAATGACCACTATTACTACTACTACTACCACCACAAGTCAAGAGATAAAAAAAATCTTTCACATTTAAAAGAAAAACAACAATCACCTAAATACAAACATTATATTCATGGCATCTTTTTAAAAACATCAAAATCCTTTATTTGTACATTAGGGGGGGGGGGAAGAAAAAATAAAAATAAAGCTCTACACTTCAAATTTGTATTAGGAAGCCTCATTTAAAAAAAAAAACAAATGTTATTTAAAATTACCAAAATTTTTAAGGGGGGGTGCTTGCAATCAAAGAGAAAAACAAACAAACATTCCCTTAAAAAGTTCACGTCTGTGAAACCTGTTGCCCCTAATGAGAACCAAGAAAGTTTCATATTCCTTAGTTAGAAGATAAAAGTTTACTTGAATTACATCAAAACTATATTTCAAACAATTGTAAGACTAGAAAAAATAGACGACTAATGAATATACCAAAATAAAAAGAAAAAAAAGAAAAGAAAAATATTTTTTTAATAAAAAATGACTGCTTATTGAATTTTAAATTTATCAAAAACAATAAAAAGAATCTCTAATATCCTTAAATATTTTGTGAGGGGTGTTCTGATGGATGACTTAGTCAATTTTGTGTACTGGGTGTCCTTACAGATGAAGTAGTCTACTTTATATTTTGTATGGGGTGTCCCAACTTACGACCTTGTCTAGCCTTTATTTTGTATGCGGTGTCCCAGCCAGTGACCTAGTATAGTCTATATTTTGTATAGCCCAAATCTCACAATGAATCTAGGTACTAATTATTTTTTATATTTGATTAAACATTTTTTACTTATATTCATTTATCCAGTCATTTGTTTTTATCCAATAAATTTGGTATCTTTGGCTTTTAGTAGTTGACCATTTGGTTAACTACTAAAGTTTAAAATTGTAGTTTCACAATCTTCAAAGCCCAAATCACAGAACTTAAAACACATCCTACTGTTTTTTTTAATGCAACTTTTGTATCTATACAATTAAAATATGTAATTTTGAGAAACAATTTAAAATAAACTAGCTTACAATAACTTTAGCATCACATTACTCTTCTTTTTGAATTGGGATGTTGCACATTTTCAAAATCACAATTTAAAATAACTGACAAGAACAGATATTGGATGACTGAAAAGGTAATTTGGTTTTCTAAATATCAACAGAAACTGATTATTTTTTTTTAAATGAAACTTTAATAATGATCAGAATAAATACTAATTCCAAAGGTAAATATGGGCGAGAAGTGAAAACTTGTCACCCAACCTGCAACAATTTTGGCATGATCAAAGAAATATGCAATCAAGCATTGCTCTCCTGGTTGCAATATTGTTCCCTTTTAACTTAATTCTGAATGTTTTTTTTGTTGATTGCATTCAATTTGTTTATGCACTAATTGTTTGAATCAATCATGTGATTCTTCAGAAGGTCATCATCAAAAATACCCAATCTGACTGTATACAGACAGAGCGTCACTTTCCTTGAGGTGAAGACAGGCCCTTTGTAAGGTTAGTCGGTCTTCATTTTACTTGGCCCACAATATTGTCTTCTAAAATATATGCTTTTTATCGCTGGTAAAAATTTATTTAATGAAACATAAATTACACATCAATCTGACGTAAATGATTTTCAACATTTGATTTTGATATAGAGTACGTTAGCTATCACATACAAGGTACTGAAAAATTCTTAGCCTAACCAAGAAGAGATTCAAATGTTTCAAGTAAAGTCTTGGCTTGGTTGCTATAAACCTCAGCTGATCTACCTGACTGTGAAGCATTGTTCAATGAGAAATCACCAGTGCAAAATCTTTGCAAACCAATTTTAATGCATTTGATCATTGACAATACCTTCTTCATAAACTTCATAAATCTTTTTTTTTTTGAGTCGTATTTCTTACTTCCTTAAAATAAAAGTAAAATACATTGAAAATGTTTCTGATTTCTTTCCATCTACAATGCCAGATGCAAGAAACAAAAATCTGACAATCTGTTTTAGAAAATGCATGCTAATAATACAGCTGTTACAATAAAAATGTGATCTTCTATCTAAATAAATGACAAATTCTGTCTGTCTGTTTGTCCGTGTCTGAAACTCCTCTAACTCAGGCCACACTTGCTCTACATAGACATATTATACCTTTTGGAAATCAAGGTGATCCCAGGATTAAAAATTTGCCCTTCATCTGGTGCTTGAACATCCAGAATTGGATTTGTGTCCAGATGAGGAGGGGACAGTTAAAAATTCAAATTTTAAAACAAATGAAAAAAATTAGTGATTTTAAAAGTTTTTAATTTATATTGAGTTTAAAGACGAAAACTTTGTAAATTTAAAAATATTTGTTTTAAATTCAGTTTAAAATATCATCAAAGGTTTGTCAATTGAGGAAATCAACTTTATTTCTTCAAAATACCAAGGAATCAGAGTTAAAGTGAAAGATTTTGTGACGTGAGGTTTTGACGTCATGCAGAGTTTGTGATTTGAAGAACTCAATTTTTAGCCTGAATTGGAATTTCGGCCCAAACCAGTCTTTTGGCTGGAATTAGGCTTATAGCCCAAATCAGAGTTAAAGTGAGGTTTTGAAGTTCCATGGAGTGAATTGAGGAATTCAAAATTATTTCTAAGCTGGATCAGAGGTCTCTTTAGTTTTGAGTCAGAGGCCCAATTAGCCCACAGCAGGAGTAAGCTAAAAAGTTCATGCACAGTGTGGCTTTTAAGCTAGTTTTAAATAAAGTTACTTAAAACTAAATGCTTTTAATGCCTTCAAACATTAAACATATAACAAACTAAGGAAATTAATCACTAGCAACTTATCTAAATTCAAATACTGTTTACTGGCACTAAAGGCAAGCTTTTTGCAAAGTACCTTTTAAGGTATATTTTAATTGCATGAATAGCAATTAGAGAAATTTAAGATATAAAGATATTAAGCTTATTTAATTCAAGAGGAAATAAAACAAACAAAATGCTATTGTATTGTAATCATTCAAACTAATTATTATCAAGAACTGTCTTGTGAAAAAGAGAGGGTCTACGCAGGTGTGTGAGTGGGAAAGATAAAGGAGAGAAATATTAGGAATAAATTATTTAAAATGTCAAATGGAAAAAGAAAAACTACAACAAAAAAAATCTTAACAGCATCATTCTATTAGGGATATGCCTGGGATTTTTTTTTAACCATTCTTTTTTACCTTCAGCCTGTTATATAAATATCATCCCCCTAAATATCTAATCAAATACTTAGAAGATAGAGAAAAAAAATAAATATATATATATATATATATATATATATATAACCTTCCTGACAACCTTATAAAAACAATTCGTGATTGATGCAACTGCTCGGATCCTATGATAGCCAACTGCAGTATTGAAAAAGGGGTACATTAAAATTAGTTGCCATTTTTATGTTGAAATGAAATAGATGAAAGAATGAGTGTGAAAGGCAATAGACAAAGAAATAATTGATGGAAAAAGGAGAAGAGGAAATAATTATTAAATAAATTAGTCAACACAGAAACATGGGGTAGCATTTGAAATGACAAGCATGTGGATGGACGATGAACAGGAAAAACTCCACAACATCAATGTTAGCAGCAGCAGCAGCAAGTGCAGAGGTACTGTCCAGCCCAACCAGCTGACCACACACTGTGGTGGTACTTACTAGCTGAATGCATGAACAGGCACTCATACAAATTTACACCTACCCTCTTCGTTTTGCACTCGGTAGGCAGTCACTAGGTCAGGAGCACTAGCTGACCCGGTCAGTACACTAGTTCGCAGAAGACCAGTCACTAAGAAAAGAAAGTAGGTAAGTTAAGGAGGTTAAAATAGTTGAACTGTCATGTGGCTTTTTGTGGTTGTTGCTTTTATTATTGTTGTTGTTGCTGATATGATTTGGGGATGGGTAAGTCTTTGTCTCAATCTTCTTTTATTGCTTTTCTTTAGAGAAAAGCTCCCTGACCAGCAGAAAAAAAACAAACAAACCAGGGATAAGAAAAGTAAATATAGAATAAAATAAATAGATAAAACAGATAAAACAAAATGATTTGAAAGGGTAGCTTTCTTTTCTTTTTTGCAGCATAAATGGATGCCAATTTCTTGAGAATGAAAATGGTACTTATGATGGTAAGAAGAAAGGTGATATTTAAAAAAAAATTTTTTTGGAAATTTTTAGTCAAATAATACAGGACTAATATCTTGCAAAATCTTTTTGAAAAGTGTGACAGTAAATAAAGCAGCAATTTTACATGTAATACAAGTGGCAGGGTTAAATAGTTTGATTGATGAATGAAGAATAAGATTAAAGAATTCAATGCTTGGAATGAAATAAAGGAAGGATTTCAGATTTTAAGGAAGCATGGAAAGAAAGATTTGTTTTAATGTCATCTTAAAACCAAACATTATATTTAAAATAATATTTGCATCAATTTTTATTTATTTAAATTTCATATAAAATAATAAATCTCAATATATCTGATCTACTCAGAAAATTAACAGCTGCATTAAAATTGCTAATGAAGAAATAGGTTTTAATTAGAAAACTATTTTCCTTTTTCAAAATCACCAACAACACTATGTCAATGTGCTACAAAGTTTTTCATAGGCTGTCTGGTAGAAATACCAGTTTGCATTCTAACAACATAGAATGTTAAAGGAAAATGATTATAAAATATCTCGATAAATATCTTTGTTCGATAAAATTTCAATAAATAATTATCTATTTTTTGTTAGTTACTCTTATTAATTTGTTCATATAGAACAGTGTTAGGGAAAATATATGACAAAGAGGAAAAAGTTTTCTTGTCACGAGTTTCATTCTTTGACTTCATTGGACTAAATTTGTTATTTTGGTGTGACTACACATATACAAACGAGGGATGCTGAGAATTTAATTTTTTTTTTAACCTAGATGATTTCATTTAGATTCTTTTTCTTTTCATCACTTATGTTAGTAGATATCCCACACTGTGCCTGGCTCTTACAACATTTCACCATTCCTTGCAGAACTTCTATTATCACAGTGTGGGATATCTACTAACAAAAGTAATGGAAAGAAAAAGAATATAAATGAAGTCAGCTAGATTAAAAAAAAAAAAAAAAAATTTTTTTAAATTCCCAGCATCCCACATTCATGCGCATATGTAGTCACACCAACATAACAAATTTGCTCCAATGAAGTCCTAAAGGACGAAATGTATCTCAAGGAAACTAGTTCCACTTTGTCATACATTTTCTCCAATATTGTTCCTGATATATAAAAAATATATATCATTATCTCATAGAACAGCGTGTGTTGTGATGCAAGGGAAAGAAGCATGAAAAGGAGACCCCAAGTCAATCAAATAAAGCATACATACCTCAACAAATAAGCATAATTTACTTTCATTTAAATCCTTTGTTTTTTCATCTATTCAACATACAAAGTGTGCAAACATTTCCTCAGTGATGTTGAATTTGAATTTAAATTTAAAAAAGTAGTCTCATGAATTATATATATATATATATATATATATAATTGAAATGGTAGATTAAATAAAAAAAGTTCCTTTTATTATTATTTCTTATATTTACAAATTATGTTTATTTTCTGTATTTTTCCAACGGACTATTTAATAATCAAACATGCTGCTTCATTAATATATAGTAAATATCAAGAAAACTTGATCTGTATTAAGTTCTTTCTATCTAAAAATGCCAGAGATATTATGAACAGTCACTACAAGAGCCTCAGGTTTAGATTATCAGCCAATACGTTTTTGGCCTTAATTTTCATTATTCTTTTGCCGTTTCTTTGTCTAAAAATGTTTCCAGACTGTGATTAATGCTAACTTCTATGATAAAGAATAACTTTGGAAAAGTATTAGCATAAACTCATCTGAAACTTGTCTTAAACAGCAGCTTTGAAAGAAATTTGGTAGATGATGTAGAATATGGATTGGACAAGGGAGGGTAGATTAAAAAGAGAGGCAAAAATAAAGAGAAGCAAAGAGAATTAAATTTGTCTTACATCAGCAGGTGAACCTAGAGTGCAAAAAGCAAAATTATTAAAGGTGAACAAGGCCAACAATTTGCAGTTCTATTGACATTGACTAAAAGCACTGGAATTGCTTTCAGGTGTGAGTCTTTTTCTACCAGGGATTAGAGTGCAAACAACTTCCACCTGTAAATAACATCAATCAACATGAATCTGACAACATCTGCTTTTCATACGCAATTTGGTTGACCAATATAAAAATAATATATTGCTTCCAGCTTATTAATTTTTTTACATATCAAAATGCAAAGTTATGGATTTTTATCAAGAAGATAAAGTTATCTATGAGAAAGCTTCAAAAAGATTTTTAAATTTGAAGGATTTTGCAAAGATTTTGAAATGATTCAAACTTTTTGTATTTTGTCTCTTATATATAACAATTTACATGTAACAAAACTGCTGAATTTGGAAAATGTTTGGCAGAGCCAAGGCTTAAAATTGTAGATAACTACATTTTTTTCTTGCATTATATTTCTAGTAAGTTTGTTTTATCAAATATCATCAGGCATTGTTTAATGTATCTTTCACCATTGGCATGGTAAAAAATGTCTTGGTTTATAGTGAGAAAAAAAATTTAGAAGTTTTTCTGATTTATTTAATAAAATCAATTATAGTATATAATGTCTGCCATGTATTAATGCTTCATTCAGATGATATATTCTTCTTTCAATTCCCAGAAGGTAATAAAAAATAAAAAATTATCCATCAGAAATCTAAATTCAACATTCATTGTGAAGGCAAATAAACCATTGCAGAGAAATGACACATTAGACGACACCTGATGAAACTAAAAGACAATAGTCACCAAAGTGTCAGACATATTACACAAAACTTATAAACAGTTTAAATCACGATGAATTTAAGACAATTCACCACAAAACTAACATCAATACAACAATTACAAATTGCAAACACTACTCTTGATGACAAAAGGATTACAAGATATAGTCTAGTGTTTTTTATCATTTGAAAACATCAAACAGAAAAAACTGCTTTTTAGCAATAACAAAAATCTGTACAGAAAATGAATGAAGATATAAATTAGCTTCCATCAAATGTACTTTTATCAGAAGAGGGTCAGGTAAGAACTAAAATACAGGGTGGTCTGAAAGTCTTGTCACCCGTACATAATATAATTTTCCATTTCAGGTAGTTGAAACAAGCTCCTATAGTTTGGAAGAGGTAGGAGGTGAGAAGACTTTTAACCACCCTGTACAATTAAGAGTGGAATTAATTATGAATACAAAATCACACACAAAATGTTAATTCTATTCCTTTATATCAATTCTTCTTTCACTGGGCACAACACATCAATTAGACAATAATCAAGAGCATTGTCAAGCAAAGGATTAAGTTTTCCTTTTCTTTCTCAAGAGCCAAAAAGGAGCAAAGTCACTTTTGTTTTTGAAAGATTTACAGAATAAATAGACAATCAACCTTTACAAACAAAATAGTCAAAAGATTATAAATGTAAAAGATATTTTCATTAGTAAAATCTATACAATATTCTAATGGAAAAAAAAAGCTACTTTACTCCTACAGAAACAACTGAAACAAAAAAAAATTGAACGTGAATTTGCCTTTCAAAATAAAATCAACCATCCAGATTGAATATATTCAATAGAAAAAGAGGGGATGGTGTGGGGGAGTCAATATTAAATATTTAATAAACAACTTCACAAAGTACATTTCACTCATTTAAATAAGCTTCAATATTCAGTCTCCAGAAAACATTTCCAAATTGTTTTATTTTAAAATAGTTATCGAAAAATATGAATAGATAAACAATTTATTGAATATGTGGTTTAATTTAAAATTAAGATTGGTGATTCTTAAAGAGAGAGAAGAAAAATGACCACATTGTCAGGTGTGGAATGCAAAAATGGAAAGAAAACCTAATAAAAAAAAAGTTATCTGAAACAAGAAAATAAGGAGCCAATTTAGAAATGATGTTGATCACAAATTTATAGCTGATAACATGCAAAACCAAATACAAGTGAACTTTACAATAAAAAAAAAACAAACAAAAAACCTACATCAGTTAACACGGTAAGAAAGAGAAAATGTTTGAAATTCACATATCAAATAATTTCTACTTAAGTTGGTAGACTTACATATAAAACATATCTTAAGTTAAAAAACATTGATTATCAATACCAATCAGCCAAACTGATCACATACACAAATATAATTAACCAGGCAATTATTATTATAATATTAATAAAATCTTTAAAAACTTATAAAATGCTGTTTATTAAATAACAAGCTTTAGGTAATTAATATCTTTAAAAGAAGCTGACATAAACATATAATATTGAAAAACTAGAATTTTACTAATATCTATCTAGGTATTTTCTAAGCAGGGATTATTATTTTGTGATTTTATTCTTTATTTGAAAAGTAAATCTAAGACTATGAGGTGGGGGCATTACTCTTGGGTGGGGGAAAACAGGCTTATTTGATTTTCAAAATCAAAATAAGACCAATGTTTCCAATATGATAAGCTAAATTTAAATGAATAAGAACAGTTGCAGAAATGACAATTTTAACTTAATGAACCACTCATTGGAGTAGAGTATGTGTACTGGAAAAACAAATCATTGAAAAAGAATTTAATCTTCATCAAATGTTCAAAAACAAAAAAAAACATGGTGGCCTTATCCCAAATTTTAATCTTTGAATGTTTTACGATGCTATTAAATTACAACTGTTTATAATAAATAAAAAGTTTATTCTTTTATGCTCTTGTTATTAAATTTTAAATACAAAACAAAAAATCTTTATCAACTAAAGATAATATTTTTTCCTGTGGAAAGAAAAAGAAATGAAATACATTGAGCTGAAAGGATAATCTTTAAATATTAGGTTTTACAAAATTGCCAATGAAAAATTAATTCTAGTAAAGCATTTATTTTTATTTTGGATTGGTCAAGTGAGTAAACTCAAATTCTGTAAGAAGAGAAGAAAAGTTGCAATAAATGCTCAGTTGTGTTTTTTACATCTGAAAATAATTCAAGTAACAAAAGTATTTAAAAATAGAATTATAAATGGTATTCATGCAATGATGGTGAAAAAATCATTTGAAAATAATATGGCTTTGGTAAGTGTGTTTAATCTTTGTTGTTGTTATCACAACATTTAGACTGTTGTACCCTCTGACCTTCTTTGGGTGTTTGTCAATTTGGGTAGCCATGTCTAGGGACATCTTGTCTCATTCTCTTTTTAGTACTACTCAGTTATTGCTAGACCTGGTTCCACTGAGTCTGTACTACTTAGCTCAGGGATTGAACTCAGAATCACTATGCAACCAAATCCACAAACCAACACTGTAATCCTTTTGGCTATTGTGCCATCAAAACAAAGCAAGTAGTAATAATAACTAAGCATTACTATAAAAAATGAATGATGAGATATCCCTAGACATGAGCAGTAGAACAAGAACAATTTACCCTCATAGATTAAATAAAGGTTTCCATCTGAAATTTCCTGGAGGCTACACAAATTGAGAGATACCTGAAGAAGGTCATAGAGCACAATAGCTAAAACAAAAATGAGAACATCAGTCTGAATGTAAACAATATAAATGGCCCAGGCCAGAAATTCAGACAGAAAAGAATACTTCACTTAGAAAATCTCACAACTATGATTAGGCAAGATCTGTATAATTATTAGGAATTATTTATATAGAATTTTGCACAAAGATTGCTCTTCATCATGGTTATTTCATTACAGTAGTGTTGCTGCTTTTACCTGTTAAAATTCAAGAATTTTACACTCAGTGAGATCTTACAAAACTTCACAAATAATTACTGATACAATGTTTTAGAGCTCAATCCGTCATGACATATCATTGGGGGATACATCATGAAGAATGTAAAAATTAAAATGCTAGAAAAAACTTGAGTGCTAAAGTATTATTTTGAGTTTTGTTTTTACTCTATAGTAAATGACATCAATAACTTAAATTGATTAGCATATTTTGCCTTCATACAAAATTGAATCAATGATTAATGTATTTTTACAAAAGAAATTTGAAATGTAAAGACGATATGGAAAAGGTTTTCATTATAAAAATGTAATTACAAAGAGAAAAATATTTAAATTTTAAAGTAATTATTTTAAACTAATGACCATTTGTTTTTGGGTCCTTTTTTGTTTGGTGGATTGCAAAAATCAAAAATCAAAATGCTTGAAAAACAATTTTACAAATGTTTTGGAAGAAGTCATAGATTGTTGGCAAAATCCTCATAACAGAAATTGAAAATCAAAATGTTTGACAAAATTCTCAAAACTTGATGGCTTGTGTTTCAATGCTGTCTGTTAATGAAATGTTTTTTGATATAATTGTTCTTTTTTAACCTATAGACTTTAAAAATTTATATTTTGAGGAATAAATTTTAGCAGTAAGAATTAGTTTTAAGTCAACTTTTTTTTTTTTTAACTGTGAATAAGATATAAATTGACTGAAATTAATGCTATTCTTCGTCCAATTCAAAATTATTTTCCAATTAAAAAAAATGCTATCATTAAGTGCACTTTTAATATTGCATTCATTCACTAAACAGCACGTTTCCTATTTTCCCTTTCCTAATATAAACACATTTTGAAATTCTACTGTACAAATAAATGCATCCAATTTCTTCTATACTGAAATCTCTTTACTTAACAAAATATGTTAAAATACTATAAAAACTATTGAAACTCTAAAAACGACTACGAAAATAATGAAAAGCCTAAAAGTAGAAGATACCTACGTAATAAATTTGCCAAAAGCAATGATGCTACATATTTAGAAGTAGGTAATATTTATTAATAGAGTGGGTCATACAAATGCTTATCTAAGAATAAAAACTGAGCCTAAAAATGGCCACAAAACACATCGATATCATTAAATGTGAAATTGGATGGACTAAAAGATTTGTACAAATATAAACTGGCTATTAAGTAGCAACTCAAGAGGTCACCATTGTTTCAAGATCAGTTACATAATTCACAAAGCTATTTTAAATTCGTCAGAAATTCAGTGAAAAGCTCTGCTGAAAAAGAGAAAAAAAATTAAAAGCATGAACAGCGAATAATTATAAAAAATTTGAAAGGGTCACAGGTGACACAGAATTTTAAGAACCAATAAAGTGTCAAAACAGACAACTGAAAAAGTTTTTTTTTTTAATATCAAATTTATATAATGAAGTATAATTTTAACATCAAATAATGCATTAAATATTTTATGAACCCATCATTATTTTAAAGGTAATGAATGATAGTGGTGAGCCAATAAGATCAACTAATAATTTCTTTTGACAATTATAATATTCAAGCAAGAGTAACCTAGAGTTACTATTGCAAAATGTATATAAAAAAAATGTAAAGTTTTAACCATAAACATGTGGTGTTGGGAAGGAGTTAGTTTATTGTCAAATACAGATTCTATTTGGCCTTTCTGACTGATGACAATAAAAGAGTGGCCGGCTTGGAAATTACTTGTCACAGAAGCAAAGTTCCACAATGAACAAAATGCATATCAATTGATTTTTTTTTCTTCTTTTTGTTAGTCTCACTAGCATCTGTTAGTAAAGTTAGCATATCATAAGCTATAAGCAGCAGCATAAAAACTGTATTATTAAATCATTTTTAAACTTTATATTCTAAAGATCAGTCTGAAGTTTGAATCAAACAAAAAGGAATGGTTTGAAAAAGAAAGAAATGTGTGGAAAAATTTATAAATTGTACTCTTAATTTGCAGAATAAATGGATATCCATATAATTATAAAGAAGATCTAATTAATATTTAATTTGAAAATAAAATTTGGAAGCTAAACAGATTATCTGAAGAAAGATAAAATAAAAACCAATCTCTTTAGAACTTTCAATATATGTGTTTTGGTCATAGCAAAACATATTGCTTCTCAAAACCCACTATTTCAAGCTAAAAGTGGTGTGTACACATATTAAAAATAATCATCACATCTGTATGAATTCTATGGATTTTCTGCAGATAATTTCAAATTGATAAAAGGTTAAATTAGTTTGACAAAATCAACAAAAAAAATAAAAAAATAGAAAAAAGACAATCTATTTTCTGTACAATCATAATATATTTCAAACAGAAAGCAAACTACTTTTTTTCATTCTGTTCATAAAATTGGTACTATTGGATAATAAAGTGATTAATATAAACAACAATGGTTCAGAAGTTACAATTTAAATTTGAAATCATGATAAAGTGAGAGGAGCAGTTAATAAGTCCATTTTGTGGGCATTCACAATAATATTGTCTACTTTAAGCTAAAAGAACTTCTCCTTAGAGAGCAGCTATGTATTTAGAATTGTTCATATTAAACAAAATATAACTGCATAAATCTTTATACAAGAGTTGAAAAATTGATAAACCGTAATAGGTAAAACAAGAAAACTTATATTTTTAGCAAACAAATTAATTATCAAATAGAATTAGTACAGCAATGACAATATAAATTGCCTATGTGTTTCAGCATACATGAACCCTGAGTCATACAAGGTACATAAGATGAGAATTTTACTCAAAGTTGTAGCAAAGAAAATTGACCAATTTTACAAGTTTACCTCCTCCCTTCTGTGACCATAAACTTTATAACCATCACCACCTTTCCATCAAATGAGAAGTGATATATTTGACCTTGATAAGTACCACAAACCAATAAATTGATATGTAACAAGAATTTGTTTTTGCCAAGTAGTACTGAATTCTAATTGAAAGTGTTTGAGATAGTGCACAAGGCTGCATATATTTAAATATTTTTGTAAGCTAAACATAGGTTGTGAAGACAATTTCTACAGCAAAATGATTGAAACTTAAATGAAGCTGAAGAACTGATTTCGATCATTACCCAAATACAGAATAGAAATAAATATTTACAAATCAAATACTGCTCGTTTATTTAGATAAACATCCTGTAAGCTATTAAAAATAATCACTTGTTAATAAATAGTAGATTCTCAAGGGGGATGCAAATAACTAAATTTCCAAACATGAATAATTCTCACCTTCAGCATTAACTTAGAGAATGGTTTAAAAGAATTTCCAATAAAACCAACTTTATAGATAGTTGGTTAAAAATGGGGTAGGGAGAGGGAAGAAAAAAAAAAACAGATCCCCTCCTCCTACAAAATTAAGAGACGAGTATGGAAAATATACAAAACCAAGAGTATACCTCAAGTCTACTAGGAAATGCCTTAAGGCATTAACTGATACAATGTCAAACAAACTTAGTCAATCATTGTGACATTTTTTTTTGTCTTTGCTCAGTAAGCATTATTTCCTAATTGCTTCTGTCAAGAAAGCAAAGGAAATGACTATTATTCCCTTCAAACTTTGCGACCGGGTCACTAATGTTTTGAAACTAACCTATTTTCCATTACATTCCAAACAGAATTGCTGAAGGAGAAGTTTCAAAACTTTCTAAAATGTTCTGGCTACCAAGGATTGTATAATAACTGGAGATGATATTGGGGGTGGGGGTGGGGGGTTCATGAAAGTAATTTACAGTATAAGATGAATATTATTAAATATTTGCAATGTATTAATGCAATTAGAAATCAGTTTCTTCATTCCTATACTACTGATAAGGTGATGATAATTATTCATGACTAAAATAAAAATCTATTTAAACTTAATCTCGATAAAAAGAAACTTTTTACACAATATAAAGTATGGATGTCTCTAATAAATTCTATTTTGAATTAATCAATTGTTTCCATATTTGGCTGTCTATGCTTTAACTCTAAATATAAATAACTATTTAGGAACAAAAAAACCTTTGTCAGAATATATCAATTGTGTGACTTGCATTTATAACAAGAGCTGGTTTTCACTGATCGATGCATAGTGAAATAGTAAAGAAAAACAAAGTACTGATATTTACTGATTGAGCTACTATGCTATCTACAAGAAGTTCAAACAAAACGGTGGTGACAAAATGGAAAATAACAAAAGTTAAAAATACTTTTAATATGAAGAAGTTCTATTTTTAGGTTCTTCATTTACAAAACTGAAGATGAAATATATGCTTAGACATGTTTTTCTTTTTATTTTGTGCATGTGCAAAGATTTTCATTAACAAATTTACAAAGCAGTGAAATAGATTCACTCAATATGACCAAACACAACAGAACAAAGCCATTGTATGGAAGCATGGTAAGGGGGGAAAAAAAGTAAAAAAAAAGAGAAGAATTTTAGGTATTTTTGCAGAAGTGCTTCAAAACATGGCTGTTGCTTAAACATGTACTTCAGATAAATTAGATTCAAAATCTTATGAAAACAGATAAGTGAAAAATACAAAGTTCTCATGACAGTCTTATTTTTCTTTCTATAATTATATTTCTAAATAGATTTCCATTAACAAGTTCAATCAACATTTAATATCAGATTTTTTAAAAATTATTTCGGACTTATGACAGGAAAGTTTCACACAGTACAAAAATGAAACAAAATCCATGGGAAATTGGTAACAAAAAAACAAAATAAGCTTTTTTTTTTAGATCATGTCCAGCAAACAATTGCAAATAAGAAAAAAAAGGCAAGATATAAAGTAAATAAAAATGTGTTGGGGGTTTTGCCATGACAGAAGAGCAATACCATGAATTCAATATTATAAAACTGATTAAGAAGCTTTGGCTATGGTGATAATCAGCCATGCAGTGGTCAAAAATTAACTGAGACAAGATTGGTGATATTTTCAAAATAACATAATTAGTATTAAAATACATAACAACATTCACAAAATAGAGATTAAAGATTTGACCTTCCATTAAGAGCAAGATTTCATACGAAGATGTTTTACTTTTTCTAAATGTTAGACTAGTATTTTTTCTAAGTCCGTACTGTTTTTCATTCCATATTTTTTTGTAATTTTAGAAAACACCAAAATGTTGCAAAGCAATACTGACTATAAACATGAAAATAAAATACGAGGGAAAAAAAAGAAAAGAAAACTCTTGCATATGGCTAAATAATAAAATAAGGAAATTTTCATCCAAAAGAAAATAGGATCAAAAGAAAAAAACTGAAATTAATGTGATGCAAATGAAATGAATGCATGTATTCGCTACTTACCAGGGACCTGGTCAGGCTTGACAGCAAACAATGAAGAGAAAGACCGTCTGTGTCTATAGTCTGCCACAGGCAACTGGACGGTCAAGTAATGGCGGTCAAAAAGTGATGCTGAAAGTTTGAAGTGAAGAATAATGCAATTAGCAAATGAAATTCATAGGCTTAAGAAGGAATCAGCAAGAGAAAAGATTATATATATAATTATTATTATTACAAAGACAACATGTACTTACTACCTGGCAAAGGTAATAAATTAACTAAATAAATCAGAGTTGTTTTCTAGGAAAAGAAATTTGTTGCACATATGTAAAAGTCTATACGTAGTGGACATATGTACATACGTATGTGTATGTATATATGTATTTGTCTATCTCACATTGTCATGGTGTTGCTCTTTGTCAGCTTGTTGCTTATTTATTATGTGCAACAGCTGGGATGAAGGCAGCACAATTGTTCAGCCAAGCACAACAACAACAACAACAGGGGATGCAGCAAAGAGAAAAGGAAAAATATCAGAAAAAATTATTTATATATGTGTGTGTGTGTGTGTGTGTGTGTGTGTGTGTTTGTGAAGGATTAAAAAAAAAGAAGAATGGTCTACATCATAATCTTGTGCCGTAAACCAAGAGAAAGAGAGAGCAAATGGGTTTGAAAGGCAAATATTGAACAATAATAGGCAGTGCTATTACACAAGTCAAACAGCTGAAATATGAAATGTGAGGCCAAACTACTGACTGAACCAGATTAAATAAACAGACCTATAAAGCTAACATTTCCAGTGGATGCTCTTGACTTTATTTACTGTTGTCATATGAAGTGGCCTTCAGAAACTGATCCACCAAAAACATACTTGGAAATACTATCTCTGTTCCATAATAGTTGTTACATTTGGTTGATGAAATGTGCATGCAAGTGTAACAATAACAACCATGATAGACCACAATCTATCCAATATATCAAACAAAGCCAAAATTCATGATTTCATAGAAGGTTGACTAATACTATTACAAAAGTATCTGTAATATGTGTGCATGTGTATGGTGTCATCAATAAGTTCAAAGCCTAATGATATAAAAAAAGCATTTATTTTACAAGCATTATTCAATATAGTGTGTGTGTGTGTGTGTGTCTGTGTGTGCGCGCATATTTTGTAGATATTAATATTCTACTACATAGAAAAAATATTAATCATTAAATTCAGTTTTTTTTCAAATAAAGGAAAATGTTTTTTGTTAATAAATTTAAGAAGTCTCATTGAAATTCCAGGTTTTGTTTTGACAATTCAACACATCAATGTTGTTGATGTTGCTACCACAAAATTTTGGTTGATATCTTCTACAGCCTTCTTCAGGTGTATAATCCATAAGAGAAAGGTCTTGTTTCTTGGTTGATCTGAGAACTTTTATGTATTTTCTTGTCATTTATACACAAATTTTGCAATTGAAAGTGATAGCAGAATTTTAAAAAAACAACAACAGAAAAACTCATCTATTTCCTTATAATGAAGGCTATAGAAAGGATTATGGAATGTAAAACAAATCAACAACACAAAGGTGTTCAGTTGTTCAAATCTTAAAACAGATTTTTGCTATAAACTTTTAACCATTAAGAATTGTTAAAAGAAACAGATAAAAATGTGCTTCTTTTGGACCACCATATAAAAAATGTACGTATACAAATGTGTATATAGAAAAAGAAAAGAAAAAACACAAAACCTCTTATTGTAGAAATTTAGTTTTGTAGATGTAAATATTCATTTTCACTTGCTTATCATTACTTGAGCATTTAAAATTCTATTTTTGCAAAAATATCTTCAATTTTGAACCAGTCAACAAACATCTGTCTTCTGTCTTAACTTCTGGGATGATAAGTTATTATTTCATACTATTCACATTTCAACTATTCTCTTCATCTTTTTTGTTGTTATCATGTTTTGGCATTTGTGCCATCTGGCTTTTGATCTGAGTAACCTACAGTGAATTCATTAATCTACGGGGATAAACTGTTCTCATTCCACTGCCCATGTCTAGGGATATTTCATCTAGTTCTTATTTTTAATATTGGCCAGCCCAGGGATTGAACTCACAATTACTAGGTCAACCCAAATTCTCTAACCAACACTTTAATCCACCAGGCTATTGTCCCATAGAAGAATTTTCATTTTGTGGTTAATTTCAATTATCAATTAAGGAAAAGAAAAGAAAAATATAACTAAAAGACAAAAAGAAAATATGAAGCTTCAGGTGAAATATACAGGTTAATTTTTGTCACCAAGAAAATGGTTTGCTTGTAATATGACTGAAAAAGCTTAAATGCTAAAACTAACAAAACCAAGGCTGTTAAAAAACAAAAGAATGCAAAGCTGAAACATATTAAAAAAACAAAAGTTGTTTCATAATAGACAGAATACTTAGATAATAGTGTACATTTGTGTATAAAAGTAAATTCATTAACTAATTTATACCCTTTTTTCATTTCAGCTTTGTTGATTCAATTTTCAAATAAACAATTTTAAAACTAGATTTCACAGGTTATGAATTTTAATTATAGAGAAATGTGTAACCGTAACCAATACATATAAATAAAAGTATGAAGAATTTATTAAGTTTCTATATAATTAAGATTAAATCAGCTAACATTTCTGCCAGTAGTGAACAAATTGAAAGAGTTTAACAATCAAAAATAATTCCTCATTTTAGTTTTGTTCTAATGATTTTTATCTAAGAAATTTCTTAGATAAAAATCATTAGAAAAAAGTTTTGAGAGAGACAGAAAGAAAAAAATATTGTCAATCCATTGAAATGTTCTTTTTATTTTCATCAAGTAAACTATTTAAATTCTAACTCTATATAAAGAGAGAGAAAGACTTAATTGATGTGAAATAAATCCACTAAAAATGGTAAGACTGTTGACCAAGATTTAAGAAAGAAGAGACTGAAACAAGAAGAATGAAAACAGCTGCCATCAACATTCACTGCTGCTGCTACATTAGTGAATGTGTTGCATTAAGTGCTGCACATAGGAAAATCATAGGAACTACAAGAAATACTGCTGGATAAAAGGGGTGGAGGAGCATTCTTAAATATTTTCCAAAATCATTCTGCTAGTCACAAGTCTACTGAGAATCTGTCAAATTGATACTTTTTTCTTCATATAAATAAAAGAAGTTTCAAGCATTTTTCTCAGGGTAGAGTTCAATTTCCTACAAATCTTGGCAAATGATTTGCAACAATTAAAAATCATGAATATTCACTCAATAAGAACCTGACGGATTCTCAGGTCAGACTTTTATTAGTAAAAGACATTTCAGCAGCAGATTACTTGGGAATAGCATACTTAACAGCAATGACAGAAATCACAGTCATCTGTAGCTAATGGGTAAACAGGATCAAAATGTATAGTCTCATCAAGTCTCTGACAAATTGTTTGTTATAAAAACTAACAGTAAATTAGAATTTTAAACAAATATTAATGATACTTGCTTCTCAGATCAGCAACTATTCATTGTAGATTCCACTGTTTACGTGCACAAGTTGATTTTGATGTCATACTTACACAGACATCACTAAACAATTCATAAGTTACATCAATACTTACACATTTTCATAAAGGACCAGACATACATTTAGTATTCATTTGAAAACTTAGTAAAAACTGACAAAAAACAAGGATTAGTTGATATAATGTAGGTTCATGTTTTCTATAATATCTAACTGGAGCTAAACTAACTACAGAACAAAAAGATTGCCAAATATAGATAGATATGCATATATATTTCAAGTTAGTTTGTTTTTTCCTTCAAATTGATGAAGAACTTTTTAATGAAGTATTTCCCTAAAATTTGTTGTTAGTAAATCTAAAGTTTTCTGGTTAGAAAGAAGTCTCAAGTTAGTAGGAGAAACGACATTCAACTGCAGAAGAAATAAATTTCTTCATAAATTATGAAGAAAGTTAATTCATTTTTAAGTTAAAAATAGAGAAAAATTTATACAAAAAAAAAATCTACACAGAGAAAAATGTCAATAGAAAAAAAAAGAAAGAGAAAAAAAACAAAACAGAAAAGCAGCAGCAACGAACAAAGGTTGCTTTTTCATTTATACAAACACATTACCAAACAAATCCAACAGCAAAATGACATACTTTTCAACTGTTAATCTTTCGAGAAAATATTAACACTATAGGAGAAAAATAAATATGAAAATATAAAGCATAAATGATATGAAACATTAGGGAAACATATCAAAGTAATTGAAATAACCAAATCCAATGTAAATGAATGCAATAAATACAGAAAGTAATTTAACTGTTGTTAATATATTCATTCTAAGATTAATATACATACAAAAATCTATGGTGTTATAAAAAGCAGGAGATATTTAAAAAAATATACATTGCATCATTATAACAAATGTCAGAGTGCATAAACAGAATGTAAATGCTTCATAAAATCAAATATAATTAGGTTGAGATCTTCTAAAATTAAACTAATTAAGTTACAATGTCATTCAACATGTAAATTTGGTCGATGCATCAAGTTGAATTTGAAAGCCTTTTTGAAAAATGAATTTTAAAATTGTTTCATTTTTCAATAAACCACCAGATTGTAAGAAAAGGAAAAGGGAAATGAAAATCACGAGGCTTACATGCAGACAATTGGGAAATAGGGAAAAGTCTCCAAATGGGAAATATGTAATAATATTACTGGACTGTTAAATATCTGGTAAAGCTGACTTGTAGAACAGTGGTTTATATAGTGACAAGCAAAATATTTTGAGGATAGGTAACAAAAAAAATAAAAGAAATATTAACAAAGAACATTTATCAGTGACTTCTTCAGATATTTCAAAATCAACATTGAATTTTCTCATAAGAAATATTTACTTGAGCATGCATCTTATAAAAATATTATAATTAAAGTTTATATAGGATAACGAATTAACATTAATTATAGCATTAAAATAAACATGATATATCAAGTTTTTTTTTTATTTGTTGCTGCTACTGCTGTCGTTTTGGAGACCACATTCAAGTTGAAGGAAAAGGAGTGAGATAGAAGAAAGAAAAATTATATATGAAATAAAAAGCAATGGCATTTGGGTAAAAACAAAGGCATTAGAGGAAATTACTTAATGAAACAAGGCATGGAAACAGAACTTTGTGATAGAATTAAAAAAAAAAGATTTTTATCAGAAAAATAAATTGAATTTTGAATGGATTACATTAGAAAAAAAATCTTTTTTTAATAATACGTTTATGTTCAAGTAATGACTGCACAAAATATATTTGTAAAAAAAAAAATAACTAAAAACATCAGCTGGAAATAAAGTGTATTTGTTTACTATATCTTCAGTTTCATGATTCATTTCATAAAATAATTTTATGAACTTTTAAGATCTACAAGATGTATATCTACAAAGAGGTTCAAAACAATTTGAAAATATGTATGCTGGTCAGTGAATGTATGCATCGATGAAAAGGCATGTATACTTAAAAGAACAAAAACTATAAATATACATATGTTGATGGAAAAATGATTGCTGGCTGATTATTTAGAAGTTTCCATTTGCTATTGAAAAGTTACATATATTTGTCTTTTACAATATCTACGTCTTGAAGAAATTTTATTCACAAAGATTGTCTACAGTCATGAGATTCTTCTTTTTCTCTCTTTCTTTTTAGACTTGTCAAACATCAAAACTTTTGCTACTTAGATTTTAAAAAAAATAAAAAAAATTCTTTAAATGAAAGGATGATTGTGAAAAAAAAAAAATGAATTCTGGAAATTTATCAAATACCTGGAAAAAAAAAAAAGCTACAATAACTTCTGCATACATATATACATACATACATACACATATATGCATACATATATGCATACATAGATAAAGAGAGAAAGAAAAGAATATTAGTGTGAAGAAATTTTTGAGGGCGACAGAAAACAATAAAAATGACCTTTTGAGAATTAAAAAAAAAATACTGATATTTAAGTAGGAATAAAGCAGAGCATAAGTTTGGAAAAAAAGACATTCCTTAGTTGGAAATGAAGAGCAAAGAGGAAAAGGCAATTTAGACTAAACACAGAAAAGAAGATAAGAATTAGTGGCTGGTAGGGGGGGTTATATAGGTGACTTACTTGTGGAGCCACAAGAAGGATATTTATCCTTGTCTTCAAGACTTCGACTCCGTTTCTCCTCTAAACTCTGTGACCTGACCGTTCCTATAAGAGAACAACCAGGAAATAAACTAAAAATATTACAAATAAAAGAAAATGTCACTCAAAAGCCACCGTTTTACAGATGTTTGGTCTTTAAAAAAATAAAATTGAAAAAAAAATAAAAAAAATCAACCAAAATAAAATTGAAAAGGATAACTATTTTGTGAAACATTTTTAGAAAAAAGCAAATAAGGGTTAAAAATTAGTTTGCCATGAATTTTTATTTCGAGCAAAGAGAAGCATAAAAAAATCAACAAAAATCTAAAAAAATATTCTTATAAAGCTTAGACATTTTATTATTAAAAACTGAACCTAAAGACAAACATATTTCTAAATATCCTAAACTATCAAAATGTTGAAATACTATCATTATAAACTAAGAAAAAAAATAACATTTCATAATTATTAACTTCTATAACTTGTATTATTAACTTCTATTAACTTGTATTATTTACACTATTTACATGTGGACTATTGTCCTCATCATTGTTGCTGTTATCACAATGTTTCAGCTGTTGTGCCATCCAGTCTTCATCAGGAGTATGTGAATCTGATTAACCTACAGGGAATTTCAAACTGAACCCCTTTATTTAATCTACAGGAGTAGATTGTTTTCATTCCACTGCCCATATCCAGGGATGACTTTTCTAGTTCTTATTTTTAGTACTGTTCAGTTATTGCTTACCCAGTTTCCTTTGAGTTCAAGCCTAGTCCAGAGATTGAACTCACAATTACTATATCACAAAATTCACAAAGCAATGCTTTAATCCACTAGGCTATTATCTCGTGAGCTGAAATGTTGCAATTAATAACAACAAAGACAAGGATAATAGTCTGCATGTAAATAATGATAACTCCTCATACCAGAAATTCAGATTGAACTCAAGTGTTAGTTTTAAAAACTGTGATTAGACATTTACCATTTTGAATAGAAATTAAAGATATAGTATTGGCATTCAAGATTAAATTAAATGCAACACCTGAAGATGAGCCTGATGAAAGAGTAAGTGTACTAAATACATCAGTAAGTGATTTGACTCTGAACTTCAATACAAGAAAACTAATTGTGAAATGATGCTTCATTTCATATCCATTTACTCATCTTGAGACGAACGGACAAGAAATTAGTTTTTAAACACATTACTACATTTTCTCAATTTTTTCTTTTTTTTCCCTTCAAATTTTGCATGAGAATGTTTATAATATAGATTGCCGAAAGGTTTCCAAAATGTATCTGTAGAGACTGCAAAAATAATTCTCAAAACAGCTACAATATAAGGAATGATGAACAATTCTCAGTTTGATTTACCTCCTAAAACCTGAGCAAATGAACAATTATTATTTTTTTTTTTGGAAAGTGCTTTTTGGTTGGACTGAGAACTTTTCACTACCTCTGGCATATTTTTTTCAATGTAAATTAATAAGTTATTATACCATTTACATGTATTTGATTAAATTATTTTAATCTTTTTTAAAAAATTGTTAAATTTTGTTTAGCAAATATAAAAAGACAAATTTTACAGTTTAAGAATTAAAATACATATTATAGAAATCATTTTTAGAATTCTGTTGAAAGCCAACCTGTAATAATTCATCATATACAAAACCTTGTCATGACAATGGAAACTTTTTTATATCAAAGTTCCTATTTTGAATTATTAATGTTCGAACAAAGAAAAGGCAAGATGTTAAAAAAATACAAATGATTTGTCAAGAGACTTTAGATGATATGAAAAGCTTATGTTTCTGCATTGTTTGATGATCAAACGGAAAGTGTCGTATTTCTTTCTCTTTTAATTAAATGTAAATCCATATGACATTTTGATTTATCTTTGTAAAAGAAGAAGTTTGGTTTCTTTTAACAGTTTAACCCTTAAGCTCTATCCACAGGTGCATATGGAGGTAAATCAATAAGTTCATACTCTCATCATATGTAAAAAAAGAAAATCTCTTTCATACAACAAAGAGTGGAAATTGTAGATAAAAATTCAGTAACTACATGTTAAGCTGTGAACTTATTGATTCACCATTGTGTAAAACAAAAATGCCATTCATAATTTTGCTAGTTTAATTCTATGGCAAAAGTACCTGGATGTTGCATTTTGTTCAATTCAGATAGCCTAAGAGATTTTCGCATTGAAAAAGGTAAAAAATTCAACAAACTGAACTTACAAGTTATTTTTATTTTGTCAGAACCTAAACTTGAAGCTAAAAACTATTGTCAATAATTTTTTTTTTAAGGAATTACTTGGTCCCACCCAAACTCATCTTTTTGGCTATCTTTTCTTGTGTAAAAGTCTAATGAATCATTTTCAGCACAAATCCTTTTTGCCTATATATATATATATATATATATATATATATATGGGAGAGAGAGAGAGAGAGCACAGTCTCCAATTATCTTGACTGGTTTTTTGCCATTAGATTCAAATCTTTATTAGTTGCACTCAATACATTACTTATACACCTTCCAACTGGTGTAAAAAATCTTTTTAAATTGTTTAAATAAATATTAGATACCTCCACTTTTTTGCTGAAAAAACAGCATAGCATGATGAAAAAAAGGCCCAAAACTTAATAAAAACAAAGTTTTATTGCCAAAATGTTTATGTTATTATTAAGAGGAAAGACCAAAGTATTTTTTTATTAAATTTTTTAATCCTTTCTAACACCTCTGAAATTTTGATTAAAAATCTTTTTCTTTTTTTTTTTTTGCATTAGCAATTGACGTAATATTTATGATTGGTGTTTTAGTGCCCCTTTTCTAGTGAAAAACACATTGATTTGGAAATTCTTACAAAAATAAAATAATTGTTGGATTTTAATGAAACTTTCAGGATAAATTAATGAATTTATTTTTAATTTTTTTTTATTAAATTTTTTTTTTTTTTTACATATATTACCCCTCACTTAATGAAATTTTGAGAAATTAAATTTTCATCCTTAAATTTTTTTTATTGGTTAAAAGGAGGACTCCTTGGAGAATGTAAATCATCAATATTTTTTTTTAAACTGCTACTCATTTCCAGAAAATCTGTTAAGAATCATAAAATAAATTCAATAAAACTGCTATTATTTAATTAAAAAATCTATTAATTGCTTCTATAAATAAGATTTATAAAAGACACTACTGTCTTAAGAAAAGAACTTTTTTAAAATTTTAATTATAATAATTTATTATAAAAATTAAAAAAAAAATCTTTTAAAATTCTACATTAGTTTAATATTGCTAGGTGATATTGTTATTAAGTGAAAACTATATTTACTAATGAAAAATTGAAAAGCTTAATACAAATCATTTTGCACCAAGATTTTTAAAATAATTACAAAATTTTTTTATATATGTATATAAAACATTGTGTAAAGTCCCCATTTTTGAAATTATGGTAGAAATAAGAAAATAAGAGTGATGACTATAGTTAATTTAAAGTCAATAATCCTAAGATTAGATTATGGAGAATATTTTCCAAAATTTTATGATTATTGAGTATTTAAAAATTATATAAAAATGCCACACATGTCATTTTCTTAAATTGTGTTTTTACAAATAAAGTCTGTAGAACAATAATCATTATGTCATAACCTGTCATCACCTCATCAATTACATAAAACATAGTGATATTGGTTAAAAACACAGCTACTGTTTTGTTTACAAATACATTTCTGGGTTATTTTAAAGTGAAAGTAAATAATATTTTTTTCAAATCAGATTATTTATACTTTAAATCAGCCAATATTCATCAAATAAAATTTCAGAAAAAGAATATTTTATTTTTGGAAGATTTTTTGATACAGAGAATTACATTGTGATAAAAGACAAAAAAAAAAGGGTGCTACTCAGCTATTTTAGAAAAAAAACAAAAAGAAAAGAAATAGATTCCAATCAATATAATTTTTGTTTGAAATACACTAGAGTATTTTGCTTACTGGAAATAGTAAATTTAATCCTTTGGCTTTTTAACTAAAGCTAAAATGAAAGCTTCAAGAAAGCTTTTTCAATTATGAAAATTCCATTTTAAACCTTAGATATCACGAATTAGTAGAGGTACCTAATAAATATGAATATGTAAATTTAACTGAAATATAAATATATTTACTTAGTTAAAAATTAATGAAAACTGATGAAAATAACTTAAAAATGTTTTGTATATATTTAAGTTAATATTTTTTAATTATGACAAAAAATTATTTAAATCAAGTGAATTATGTAAATGCTGTCAACGTTTTCTTTCAGTACACAGCTATTAAGAACTAATGTTTCTTGTTCTAAGGAATGCATATTTTTATGATTATTAATAATTACATGCAGTAAATAGGTTAAGTAGAAAACAATAAAGCAACCAGGTAAAGATTTGAAAAAATGCTGAGATTAGTTTATAACAACAGATGCAAAATAAAAAGATTTATACTGAAATTCTTTAAATATGAAAACAAATGCTTTTTCTTTTCATTAGATATTCAATAGTGATGATTATAGTATATTTGATTTAAAATGTCATGTTTGCAGACATCTTGAAATGATATGTTGTTATGTAAGTATGATGTTGATGATGATTAGTAGTTTATGCACTAAGAACATTAGAATTTAGATTGCTTTCAAATGTATGAACTTATCCTGAAAAACATAATTTCAAATTGTAATATATTTTCTAATGCTCAATTCAGGTGTTTAACTAAGGTATTTACCTAGAAAGTCAAAATGTTTACATACAAATATTGAATATTAGCAAATAGATATGCAAAACATGGGTACCTTGGGTATTCAAAAAAAAATCACTTGGTAAATAATTGAGTAGATACAAATGGCCTAATGATTAACATTGAAGAAAATGAAAATGGCAAGCAGGGTTCAAATTCTGGATGAGATAGTTTGTGTTCACTTCATACTAATGTCATTGGGAAAGGCGTGAACCCATCTCTTCTCAACTATAGATTAAATAAAGTGGACAGCATTGGTTGTCTAGGAGAAGGACAACTGAATTCAAAAGAGATAGCATCAGGAAACCATTTCACTATTTTTACCCAAAACTAACATAGCAATACACAGCTTATAGATATTTAAAAAAAAATAATCAAAAAGTAGTTAAAACGATCTATGATCACCAATGTCTTAAAAGAGACATGGCACTTGAAGAAATTCTATATAAGCATAGAGAAATATTTAATTTCAAACTAAAATTAAATTTAAAAAAAATATTGTTTGGAACAATATTTTGATATAGCTTTCCTATTTTTTAAAGCAAAACTTTTTCTCAGTTACAGATATGTTTTGTGAGTTAAACCAAAAAAGATTATTAAACAATGCAATACTATTGACTATATTTTAATTAAAGTCAGGATAAAAGAATACTATTGAATATATTTTATTTAAAGTCAGAATAAAATGATAATTATAAGAAAACAAGTAAATATGAAAAAGAAAAAAATGGCATGAATTTTAGTAAATCAAGAAAAATAATAATTCTTGTAACTTGGTTGTGGCAGATGATATTCCTCCTGAAACATAGTATTTATAATGAAGTGCCTGTCATGACACAAAGAAAATGTTGATCAGATAAAAAGGTTAAAATGTTAAACACCAAATATTACTTAAAGAAAAAAAGGAATTAGAAATTTGAACAAAAAAGAAGAAAATCATATCAACACTTTAAAAATGATATCAATGTTAAATATACAGTTAGTAATCTTGTATGAAGAGGGGCAGAAAACAGCAAGCTTGTGTAAATGGATGGCCGAACGGGAACAAAGATGGATGATAAAGAGGCAAACACTGCTTAGAGCTACAAAGGATAGGAAAGAACACAACTCATAAAAGAAGAATTTTGTATATTATGTTGCATTCAGATCTAAATTCATAATATTGTGTGGCAAAATAGGTGACAAGAAAATCTTTACAGTTGAAATCCTTAATACCAAGCCCAATTCATATCAACTTTAATATCACAAAAATTAATCTCTTGAATAAATTTCTTGCTTGTTTTGGGGAAATGTTTAAAGTTACTTGTATTACAAAAATTATGGTATGTGTGTATTATATATATATATATATATATATATATGACAAAGTGGAAAAAGTTTTCTTGTGACGTATTTCGTCCTTTAGGACTCCAGACTAAATTTGTTATGTTGGTGCAATTACTTAACAAATTTAGTCCAATGAAGTTGTAAAGGATGAAATGTGTCACAAGAAAACGTTTTACACTTTGCCATACATTTTCCCAATATTGTTCTTGAGATTATATATATATTATATATATAATACTACCTGTATTTTATAATAGTTGTTGAAAATTGCATATATATTTTATACATTAAATATAACAATTGCTATGGGACGGGGGTAGTACATTTTTTTCTAATTAGATAAGTATTTGGTTTTCTTGTCAGTTTTACAAAGATTAGAGTAAAGATTGAAATTGCCAAAAATAAATTTCTTCTTTCATATTTTCAATAGTTTACTAGTTAGTGAAAATATGGGATTTGAAAAGATAGACCATGTGTTTATACAGTGCTGTCAAGAACAGGTAAAAAAGCAAACAAAAGAAAAACAACAACATTTCCATGGTATATAACATTAGTCATTTAATAGAAAATTAGACTGACAAGTCAGCACTGTTATAAGCAAGAAATCAACTGCCAGGAGAGAGCTCAAGTCAAATAACAAGAACAAATTATGGTAGTTTAAAACCCTGAGAATCAGTTGACTAGTTGTTATATAGTAGAGTGCAAATATTATTTTTTCCATTTACTTGTGTGTGTGTGTGTGTGTGTGTATATATATATATATATATATATATATATATAGCATAATGAGAGGCCACGTATACTTTCTTGATATGTATATAATATCTGGATAAAATAAATGAAACAAAATTGGGTGTTTTTTTATGAAAGTATTTATTTCTGTGTTTTTGTATATATTTATTTATTTAATATATTAAATAAATAAATATATACAAAAACACAGAAATAAATACTTTCATAAAAAACACCCAATTTTGTTTCATTTATTTTATCCAGATATTATATATATATATATACACATATACAGAGAGAGAGAGTGACAGGGTGGGAGAGGAAGAGAGACTATATTAGTTTTAAGAACAAAAGGTTAATACAAATGATATAGAAGAGATAATTTGAAGTCCTAGGGCCATGAATTAGCAACTAAAAGAAAAAGCTTGAAGGATTACCTGTCTTTTTATCTTGGAATATAAATGTGAAAACATCAGTTAATTCACTCAAAGTCTAAGTAATTCTTTGATAAACAAAAAAGTTAAGCACTGATAAAACATTAGTATCAGGTATATTATGACATATTATATTAAAAGTATATTAACTATGAAATTGGGGAGAAAAATAAATGTTTTTCACTTTCATACAAGTGCTGAAAAATTCTTAGTCTGACCTACTATCAAAAATCAGGCCAAACATTTGATTCATTTTCAAAGAACTTTTTGGCCAGACTAAGAACTTTTCAGCACCCATTTGTAATAAAAACAAAAAGCAAACTGCATTTTGGGTGCAATTGCATATGTAAATTTTACTATAGAATCTATTTCAATTAAACTTGCTGGCAAAATGAAGTTAAAGAGCCTAATGGAAATGATAATTTGATATTTTTTAAATTAATAAGAAATGGTGATTGTTAGCAATAAGAAAGCATCCCAAGGGTATTAGCACATAAGTGAATGTAGTGGATTCAACTGAAATTCAAACTTAGCTCTCCGATTCCTCAATTCGAGCCACTATCCATTACTCCACCGTGCCCCCTTTTCAGTGTAGGTTTGATATTAAATATTTAGTATTAATCCTGAAAAGAATTAGATTATTTTCAATGAGCTGGGTAGAGATAGTTTCATTTTGAAAATAGATAAAGATTTAAGTAGTCTCTGTTTCAATAGGTTTTGTCACTTTTAGGTTAAAATAAATTTAGAAAATGTTTAATTTGGTGAAATTTTCTTACTGTCTTAGCTGGGGCCAAGAAATGAAGTGTATTTCTAAAGTCATCCAAGGGTGACGGCTTCATATACAAATGGTATTTAAGATTAGTGTTGGGCAGTAAGAGCTTAGCCAACATCTATCATTGGAGGTTAATTTCATAAGATTTTAAAAAAAGTAATTCAGTTTAAATAAGGTGAACAAAATAAATGATTTGAATTTGAAAAGCTGAAAGGAGAATTTTGATTTCTATAATTTTAAAAGTATTTAGTTTTAAGAGAATTATTTTTTTAAAACTTAGTGTTGTTATATAAAAATAAACAGCATACAGTTATTTTTTTTGTTTTTCACCCAACTGAAAATATGAATCAACACTAAAGATTTCCATTCAGGTCATGAAGAATGAAGCCCATTAGTAAAAAGAAATGTAAGATGATGAAATGTGATTCTTGAGTGGAAAACAATTTTGAATCCAGCTAAGAACGGAAATGATGATGAAAGAATTTAATGTAAGAGAAAACAAGAACTGAAAGTATAAGTAATAAAAATAAAAGTAGAAAGTTAAACCACAGGTTAAAGTTGGAGAGCACTAAGATGGGAATACTTTCTGTTGAGTGGTGAATAGGATAAGTAATTGGGGTAAATAAGAACAGCAAAAAACACATCATAGGCACAGAAGTCAGACAAGAAAACTTTTATCAAACATCTTCTGCCGTCTTGTGAAAAATATGTGCAGCATTCAGTATTTATACAGCAGAAACAATTTTAAGTTCAGTTTTGTGATCTTAATAAACAGATCTTAATTTCAAGTTTACTATCCTTTTAGGTTGAAAGTAATATTTTAAAAATTGTGACACAGTGCAGCTTAATAAAAACATCTATATTAATTGCCATATATTGAATACAATTCTTGTTTCATATTTCCCTTCCAGAATAGCATTGTGACCCATTTTCAACCTTTTTTCTTTTTTTTTTTTTACAATTTTACTGTTAAAAATAAAATTCTAAAGTGCCTTCACAGGTTCAAAAATCAATAAATCCAGCTAGAATGTTTTATATTTTTTGTTTAAAACAAATAAAAATTGCATACATTTTTTAATTTTCCTGTCTATAATTTCCTTTCAACCCTCTAATGGAATACAATTCAGTAAGTTTTATTAAACAGACATATTTATCCCCAGGCACACAATTCTAGGACTTCACCCAAACCATTTTGTTTTCTTTTGTTCTTGTGAAGTGCATATATATGAAATCTGTTGGGGGTAAATGTAAAATCATCATTGAAAATGAAAGCTACCAATGGAGAGAATAATACAAACATGACTAAAAAAAAATATCAAAGGATGACATTTGCAACAATATGAAACAAAACCCAAAATAAAATGCTCTATATTTGCTCTTTAATAAACTGCCAGCAATCAGTAGCTAGGAAGCAAGTAGCACTTAAGTTATGGAGGCAGACAGATAGTTAACCTTGTAAGTTGCCACTTTTGAGTGATAAAAAATTCAAGGATGCCTCTTGAATGTCAAATTGTTACTCATGAAATAAGTGCTCGTTTATATTAATAACAAGTTACAGAAAAAAAAAATGGACAAGTAGATGAGAGGATAGATAAATCCTATTATAGATTAGCCTAAAAACTGATGACTAAATTTTTTGACCTGATTGAATAACATCTTAATCATATAAATACTGTTTTATAAATATCTTTGCAGGAGTAGAAGTTGACCAGTTGCAAAATATAAAATGAATACAAATTTAATACACTCACTTTTGCAGACAGTTATAAATTTTTGCTTCAAATATTGATGCTCAGTTAACTCATTGAAAATATCAGTCATTATAAAACCATTCAAAAATCAAAAGAACTTACTAATTGCTTTTAGTAAATGGTTTGTGATCAATTTTATTATTTGGCTTTTCTGCTTTCTACAGAATTGAAAAGATTCAGTTTCTTTGTTATATTGGAAACTGTCCTGAAATGAGTGATTTTGAACTCATTCATCAATTTACAGACATACACATGTGTGTGTGTGTGCGTGTGTGTGTGTAAAAATTTCAGATAGAGTATATATGTAAAAAGACAATATAAATAAAAATAAAAGGAAAACTTATCTTAGTCAACACATTCTGTCCTCTGAGGGACTTTATCAAGGCAAATGTTATTTTGTGACAAGTATTTATATACAAGAGCAGAAATGTTATTGATGTTCCAAAATTTGCAGGCATGGGAGTGCTCATGAATATTCAGTAGGTTAAGGGAAAAGTCAGGCAAATTCATGAATGTGAGGTGATACAATTCAATGTCTAATAAACAAAAATGAATAGGTGATGATTTCTTTTTTAATGTATATGCAACTTAGTATTTAAATTATTTGAGATTGGGAATGGCATTCATTTATGTGTTACATATTTGAAATAACATGAGGTTATTACGGATTTAACTGCTTTCTTTTAAATTTTTAGTATTTTTGTGGTCCTGTATCTTGCCCTGGGAAAGTAGTAATTTTTTCATGAAAGGAGATATTGGAAAGAATCCAGAATACAGATTTATATTTTGATAAGATTCGACAGTAGCACGTTCAAGAATTTTCCTTCTAAGTAAGTTATTTTCTTTTTTAATAAATGTGGCATTTGCGAGGTCAAAATCACGGTTGAATTTATTTCTATGTATAACTAAATCATTTGATAAATTGTTGTGTATAAGGTCTCTTTTGTGTTCATAGATACTTTTTTAAATTTCTGCAAGTTTCCCCAATGTATTGTAAGTAATATTTTGCTCTTGTATATAAGTACTTGTCACAAAATAAAATCCTTACATTTAGCTTGATAAAGTCCCTCAGAGTAGGAAACATGTTGGTTAAAATAAGTTTTCCTTTTGTATTTATATATATATATATATATATATATATATATATATATATATATATATATATATATATAATCAAATAAATTAAATGATTAAGGCTTGACAAATTATTGAATAATACTGTAATAGCATGTATTCTAAAAACCTATTTCATCTCTGATCATGTCTGGTTGAAGTTTTAATAACTTACCATATTTAGCTTGAACAAAAATTATGAAAATTTGTAGCTTTGATAAAATCTCAAAATCTCTAAACTAATATTAGAACCATGAAATAGCGTGATGTCTACTCATATAGATATTCATGCATCAATAGGTTCTGAATGTGTATATTTGCTTAGAATTTGTAGACGAAAATACAAAATGTTTAAATTGCTAAGAGTTACAAAAGGAACAGGCATTACCTGTAATGTACTAGTTCTGTCCCATAACAGCTGTCCCATTTAGTGTATGAAATGCCTATATAACAACTATTATGGGACAAAGGTAGTACAGGATTATTATGCTTAGTTACCAGTCACTGAAGACATACATAACATATTAGTAATACTATAAAGTTTCTTTTCATTTAACGACTACTAATTCTTTGACGCCTAACAAAGCTGATCACTTTTCTAAACTACCATTCAATATCAATGCCGACTTTAAGGAAAAACAGGAAAAAGTTAAACTATTAATGATTGAATACCAAATGAAAGAAATGGGTTGAATGCACAGGAGAAACTAATTTCTAAGCAAAAACATTAAAAAAAACAACACAATCAGTGGACAAAAAGTGAAGGCCAAACATATTAGAAAAAGTCTGAAATTAAAAGAACAAATGAAGAAAAACAAATCAGATTAGTGGGCTTAGATTCCAAATTCAAGGAAGTGAGTAAAATCAATAAGAGATTGGAGTTTATAAAATTGGCACTGAAATGTTAGAAGGAATGCATCAATAACATAAGACAAACCAACAAAGTACATCAAAAGAACAGATCTGGAAGTTGTCACTAAGTTCATTTCATTCCTCTTACATAGGTATTACTTATATATTTATAAAAGTCAGCGACTTAAACAGATTTAATAAAATGTCCAATTACTGCATGAATTCTCAGTTATGAATAAGAAGATTTTGCATTTAAATTTCAAAATGCATATGACTCTTTGATTAACAACTAACATTGATTAATTATTGAGGGACTGTTTTAAGAAGCTATTTAATTGAAATTATATTGCTAAACATTTCATTAAATCATTTAGAAATTATTTTTGTCTCATGTATATGTTAAAGTATATCTATGTCTGTGTGTGTGTGTGTGTGTGCAGATGATGATTTATTATAAAATTATGCATACATTTAATTCATATGAATAACCTTGTTACAGTTAAAGGCCTCACTGGATCCTAAATTGTATTCTCTATCATCTTTGACAAATGTTTAGTCCTAAGTAAATAAAAACAAGATCTTGAATGCTGATTTTCAAAGATATCAAAACCTTCCTAGAAAATAACGACATTCACCACTTGTTTTTTCATGCTATGCTCAGCAGCTAAACTTAAATATCAAACATAAAAATACCATAATTGATTTTGCATTATCTTTATATATACAGGAATCCCTTGATTAGTGTGGCTAATGTGTACATTGGTAACTATAAAAAAAATCAATTTTCAATTAATATGATTAAACTGAAGAATGTTTTAGTGCACTAATCAAGTATTATGTATGCATTAATTGAATTTTGGTATATAAAAATTTTAGTGCACTAATTGAAAACGTATTAATCGAGGGATACATATATATATATATATATATATATATATATATATATGTATGTAAAAGGGGGAGGTTATAGTTGTTTTGAGAGAAAAGTGTATATTTTAAAGAGAAGAGAGAAGCCATAAACGTTTTTTTGGTTATAATGTGGATTTTATAAATATATATTTTCCATATTTTTGCTACATGTGTTTCTGGTTTTGTGACCTTCATCAAGCAAAGAGTGGTTATTTCCACATATAATTAATATTAATATTCCTTGTTTTCCAAAATTTAACCATTGTATTTTGTGTGTAGTATTAATCCAAATTTTTCTTAGACTTGTGATGAAAATATTTTGAAGGGTTAATAAAACAATTAGGATTGGTCAGAGAAAGGGCAAAGGGAGGAGGTCTTTGTTCTTATCTTTTTATGACCTCTGTATCTTAGACATATCTTCATTTTTGTGTATTGTGTTTTTGCTAGTATGTGTATACATATTCCTTCTCCATACATACATATATATTGTTTTATTATAAAGGAATTATATATATATATACACACACACACTTCCTTTGTTGTACATGACACTTCAGTCCATATCTTTTATATATATATTATTGTTCTACATAATTATTGAGTACTTTATTGGAAGTAATGAGTGTAGTGTTGTATATATTAGTTTCTATTTTTATGAGGTGTTACTAAAATTACTTCAAATGATATACTGTACATTAATCCATGATTTATAATTCAAGTTTTAAAAAATGCTTTTCTCAAGGAACTGTTGTTCATAAAAATAAATTTTTCATTACAATGGAGTATTTTTTGTTTTTAGTTAAGTCCAACAATATTCAATTTCCAGATCTATTTTCAATAAAAAGAAAAAAAGGTTGAGGGAGCAAAACAAATTCAGCGCAAGGTGTCTGCAGTAATTTTAATCAACCAACATGTGGAGTTGGGAACCTAGCTAGAGGCATTGCATTCAAGCCACACTCATCAAGTCAGACTGCTGAGGGATGGAGAGAGGGCCATGACAGTATACAACTGACCAGATAGCTGCAGTCACTTACTCATGGGATAGTAGTACTGTTCATCCAATGCCATTAAACGATAATAAAAATGGTCTGCAAAAAAAGAAACTATATCAAACTCCAACAAACAAAGCTCGGAAAAAGATAAATGTTAATATTAACAGATAAAATAAGAAAAAAATCCGTTTTTAAAAACATTACTTTTAATGAATGATCAAGCAACGATCATGATAAAAACAAATGGATGTAATTTCGTGCATGAATTAACACAAACCATTCCAAGGCACCCCACCTAACTTGGTATATATATATAAAAAAAAAAGAAGTATAATTCATTAGTTATTGATATAAAACCTAAAAGCAAACATAATTTATTTCTTGTTGTTGGTTATTAATATAAACTGTTGAAAAAAAAAAATTATATCCTCAGATGATAATAGAGAATGAAGTCACTGAAAATATTTTTATTAAAATCTTCAGTTTTAGTATTTAAGTGATGGAGTCACTACAAATATATTCCTAAAGAATGTGTCTGAATGCACATATACCTAAATGTATAAAATATAGGAAAAGTCTTCTTAGATGGCCACTAGTCCTGATGAAAAACATATTAAAATGAAATCTTGAGTCTAGGGCAATAATGTAAAGAAAAAAAGTAGAGATTTAATCAAATTTTTAATGAAAGTTTCAAGAATGTATTACTAATTCTGAAATTGAATGCAGGTAACAATAATACAATAACTTTTTATGTAAGAGATTTATGAGTAGGGAATTAAGCACAAAAAAATTAAAGGAAAAGAAGTTGACTTATTTTTTCACCTTTTCTTTTAAAAAAAGAAAAAAAAAAACGAGGAAAATAAAGAAAGAACTTTATTATTAAGATTAGGGTATCTGTATACTGTTCTTTCTTAAAATTAGAACCTATTTTCAGATAACAACTATTTTCATAGACAGGCCTGCTGGCACCTCATAAGGCTTGCAAGACCTGTATACTAATTATTAAACTAATAAGTATTATTGTAGTAACTATTGTGTTAATAAGCCAAAGTACATTAACCATTAATTAATTAATGCCAGCCATTTTTAGTAACCATTTGTTTTATTTTTAATAAAACATAGAATTTATTTTTATTTATTGAATATATTTATGGGATTACTGGTTGGATAATGCAGCTATTCCAATTTGCATACCTTTTAAATGAACAGCATTGTCATTATTTACTCCAAGCCACCTTCACCCAGTCAAATAGAAATCAAAGTTTAAGTAAATATTTTAAGATAACTCTGGAAGAGTAATTGAGAAAACCTTAACGAAAACCTTATGAAGAAAAGAAAAAACTCTCAAACTGATTTTCATTTCAAACAAAGCCTACCAAAGCTAAGTTGAAACAATTTGGAAAGTATTCCTGATGTACTCAAAAGAATAGTATTAACTATAACAAAAAAGAAAAAAAAAAGATTTGTGACCAACAAGTTTCCTACTCCCCATCCCCTTAAATGGGTCTCCCAAATGATCTTCATTTTTGATGTTTTTAATCACATTTCAGCATATACATTCCTTGGCCTTCTTCAGATATATATGCTTCAATTTTTGTAGTCTTTAAGTGCCATCCATCACTACATTGGCTGACAGTGATAATTAAGATTTACATGAGAAATGCCAAAAGACAGATAAACTAAAACAGTAATAAAAAACAACAAAGATGAGGATATTTGACTGAATACTTTAAATTAATGTACATATTTGCTTTATTATCTTGAAAAATATGTAAATTAATGAAATCTAGTGCAAAATGTCAGTTATTTTCATGTAACAAACATGAAAACATTAACAGTTTTAGTATAAAATACTCAAAGAATTAAAACAAAAATTATTTTAATGTTCAATGAAACCTTTAATAATTATTTTTACTTTTTTGCTTATGTTTATTGATATTTTCCTACATTATTTCGATATAAACACTGAACAGCACTCAAAAAAATTAACCAAATAGTTCCTTAATCATTAATGAAAATGTCTAAGAAAGTTAAAAAACAAAAAATTTGCACTTCATTTAACTGGCATTGCTTTTATTAATAAAAAAAAAAAAAAATCAACAAAGATTTAAAATAGCCATGATAAAGTACTGATATCTATTCAGGAACTTCCTGTATTTAAAAGTAAATTTCAGAATTAAGTAGAAAACAAGACCAAACACCAGTGTTCAAGTGGAAAATGATTACAGTTAAGTGAACCAAAAATGGAGAGATAAGAAGAATTTGACAAATCTCTTGTTTAATTATGTTATCTACAATTTTGGTGTTATTTTTTTGTTTATTTCTATTTTATTTTGTTATGAGAAGAGAACACAAATTTTCTTTAAGCCCTATTAAATGATATTTCATGTGTTGTTATCTGTAAGTGTGAACAGTCAGTAGTAACATGACTAGTTGTGTTTGTCATGCTGGTTAGGCAAATAACTGAATGAACATCCTGCCCAACAAAGTGTGGTCAGTGGGATTTCCACTTTGCCTCCAAAACAACAGCAGCCACAAAGAAAAAAAAAATGATCAGAGTCAACGTGGAAAGTAATTAATATGCTGAAGCAGTTATCATCAATGGTGGAAATGAAATTGCAACGTTCAAATTCAGAACTTGAAAAAACAAATAAAGAAAAATAGAAAATGAAAAAGTAACATTTTTCATGGAAATAAATAAATATTGTAATGAAAAAAAAAAAAAAAAATGGAATTGGATTAAGAACAAGAGAATCATTTGCAAGTGCAACAACAATGCCAAGTCATCCACATAAATAATCAAGTTCATATTGTGTGCATGCATTAACACATGCACCCACACAAAGATGAACAAACAAATACCTCAATATGAGAAAGAGAACAAAAATACTAATACATTTAGAGAGAAAAAAAAAATGAATTAAAATGATAAAAAAAATCTCTAAGTAGACATGTATCAAGTTGTGCATTAGGTTTTTTTTTGTTTTGTTTTGTTTACAATAAGACATTTTGCTACTACAGTGATGTTTAGAAACATGATGTGGTAAGTTATTCAAATTCTAAATGATGGAGAAAAAGAAAAAGATTTTAAATGATAGCAGTTTGCAAAATACTTTAATGTGTGAATGTGTGTCTGGGATGGTAAGCAAATCCTTCTGACCCATCTCCACAAAAAAAGATGTGAAAAGTTTTAATGCAATTAACTTTCATTTACGTCTATCAAAAACCTAACAGAATTCCTAATCCAGGAGAGAATAATAGACGGGCTGCAAGTTTCTCACACCTTTTCAAATCTGTCTGCAGAATTTAAAACACAAAGGATTAACTTACTTATTTACTTCATGTACTCAACATCCAAAATTACATCATTAAAAAAAAACAAAAAAAAAAAACAATCAGATTATTGAAAAGAAGAAATAAGACAAAGCCTTTCATTTGATAAAATAGAAAAGTAAATCTCTTCTCATTTAATCTGATTACCTAAATAATTTACATTAACTAAGTAATATATGGCAAGTTGGGTGAAGTTGATAGAGAGTTGGGTCCATTTAGTCATAGACTTGATATCAAAATCAGTACTGGAACCTATTTTCTTTTAAGCTGTATATCTACAAATACAAATAAAGAATTGAATTTCCCTTCAATTCATATCAATGTTTTTTTCTTGTTTTTTTAATTTTGAAACATTTTGTAGTTGGAAAAAGAAAAAAGTGACTTTGTAAAAATTGTATGCATATTAATTTGTAATGCGTCATATATGAGTGCAAATGAGTTGATTTTGTCAAGATTTAGTATAAATGACGATTTTAAAAAAATAAAAGAAAATAGAGGCAAGATGGAAAGTTGATTTTGAAAAGGTTGTACTGAGGACCTAATCATAGAGAGTCACAACATCAAGTCCACATGTGAACTTTAATAGGGACAATAAAAATTAAAATGATACTAATAATAAATCAGGAAAAGTCAGAAAATGATAAAGTATAATGTGAGAGAAGTTAGTAAATTGTCTTAGAGAGAGAGAGTGTGTGTGTCTAGTATACAATCATCACAATGTGTCGTACAAGTTTATTAATAGACAATAAGGGAAAAATTCAAAGTTCTTCAACAAAAATTTATAATACACTATGTGGCAGTTTTTTTCTACTCATTTTAAGCATGGGAATAAAAAGTGAATATTTCATTTTGAACATCATTTGCTATATCATTATTTTTTATTGGAAATAAAGAAAAATATAATCCATTAAAATTTTATATACATATCATTCCAGCAATTTTGCCACAGGTCAGTTCAGTAATTCTTATAAACCAACATTGCATAACAAATTAAACTCAATCAAAATGCAATAAGTAATTATTTTCACTCTTATTCATGAGTTTATTAATTTATGCTTGTAAAATATGAGGCAGAAAAAACTGGTGAAACAATCACAGTGGCAAAAGTGTCTACTGTGAAGAGGGAGTGTAGGGGCAGTCAACACCCACCTCTTCCTATTTATACTCAAAGGATAATGGTGCAGTCCCATTGTTTAAATGTAGCCCCCTAACTTTTTTGTTCCCATATAAAAAGACAATAGTATTATTTGATAGTATTCATGTAACAGAGTTGCTACTAAGATATAGTCTAAATATATCCTCTTGTCTCCACCTTGTTTGTAAAGTGATAGCAGATTGTATAGTGGTAGTAAACCTTCAAAAATATTAACAATCTAATAAATTTCCTCATAAATTAAGACAAAATTAAAATATTGTTCAAGAAATTAAAACAATATTTAAAAACGCAAGTATACATTATAGATTATTATTTTGTATCTATGTAGAAATCAAAGAAAATTATAGATTATTATTTTGTATCTATGTAGAAATCAAAGAAAATATGGCCAACCTGAATTGTTAGAGCTTTTTAAAGAGATTTTTTAAATAAATAAAAAATTAATGTTTAACATGAACAATAAAGCTGGCAAACACATAACAAAAAGAAAGCAGAACAAATAGAACAGTTATAAAATAATGGCACTACCCTTACAAGCTAACAAAATACTTAGACAAATAATGACACAAAATAAGGTTCTCAATAATTTAAAACTAAAAAAAAAAGCATTCACTTAAAAATTAAACAATTGCCTATTTCATAAATCCATTCAAGTTTTTTAAGATGAAAAAAAAAAGAAAAGAAAAAAAGGAGAGAGACAAAACATTTTGAATATTAACTGAAAAGCTGAGCAGCTTTTAGCAAAATGCTTAGCAAAGGTCAAGTAAGGTACCTTTTTTTTCTTCTATGTCTGCCAAGTTGTGCGAGCTTGTTGGTTGTTTTTCTTTTACATATCCCTCAGCATTTTCTCCTTAAAATCAATAAATTCATTCAGGAGACATTAATTCTACCAGAAAAAAAGGACAAGTGTATGTGAGTCAAACATATCAATGATTTCTTTCTGATATCGATAATGGGTATAAACTTGGAAATCAACTATAAAATCTGTTCTTAAATAGCATGTCATGCTGTAGTGAAACATTTATATATCCTCTGTTAAAAGTTATATTTTACAGCACACATAGTGAAGAATATTCTTATTGTTATAGCTTGATTCATTGAGGAGATGAAATATACAGAACTTTTTATCGTTAAAATAAATTACTTCACTTATTCAACAAGAGATTTTTTCATAATAGATTTCAGGTATTATCTTATTTTATCTTTGAATACTGAAGAAATTATTTTCTGACTGACTTTTCTAGTTATCATCATTGGATGAAATAAAATGGTTCAAATGCCTATCAAAACCAACAGTTATAAATAGTGCTTTGGTTGATATAATTTTTTGTTTAAAGTGCTTCATCATAATGTATTCTTACAATCTATAAAACTAATTTTTTTTCCCTATCTCATATTTTTTTAAAAGCTGCTACCATCATTTATTTTCAGAAACAAATGGCTTTAAATCAGCCATTACAGAAAAGCAATATACATTGCAAATTGCATAATACTATCTGTAATAAATGGGAACAATACTGAGAAGGTGACACAAAAGAAGACATTGTTATCAGTTAAACAATTCGTCCTTTACACTTTTAAGGCAGGTGTTAGGGGCAAAATTAGAAGTGCACTGTTTCGTAAGGTTTTTACTGTCTTAATGTTAAAAGGTGTCATGTATTTCAAGAGAAAACAAAAACATTGTACTCCTATACCTTTCTGTTTATCAGCTGCAGAAAATAAAAATGAAATATTTGAATAAGATTATTTCAGTCAAGTGGCATGTGAATCTGCTTTCCACATTTTAAATTGCATGAATCCAAACTTGACACAATTTAAACTAGGGCCTCATGAAGCAAAAAATAAATACATTTTTTGTATTATTAGTGAAAAAAATACATTTTTATTTTCAACATACCCACTAATTTTTCTAGAAACATTTGTATTTGCATGTAACATTATTTTTAAGCTGAATCAATTGTCAAACATGAAAATTGAGTTCTCGATATTAACAAAACTTCACATAATTCTATGCAGAGTTTATATAGCAGGGTCAATCCAAAAGTAATGCCTCCTATTTTATTATGTTAGACAATAACATCAGGTCAGTCAATGTTAGCATTAGAGCAGTAGAGTTTGAACCTTCCTACCACCAACCTATATTTTTTGGTGACAGCAATCTGGCAAAATGGCATCTTATGTAAAAGTGCATACAAATCAGAATTATTACATGTTAATTCAGCCACATAAAACACTGACACCACCATCCCCACTCATTAAGTTTTGCTCAAACATGTCAAAAAACAGATTTATTGGGTACGAACAAAAGTTGACAGCATTTTTTTAGGTGGTGCTTGAATTTGTGATTTTGTGTCACATGTAATTGAAAATTATGACAAAGTACATATTCTGACAGGTGACATTTCAACATGCCTATCTATATAATTCAATTTATATATGGATGGTGAATTTTAAATGATTTTATATTAAAAGTGAATATGGAGGGAAAAGGATATTTTACTTACAGAAAGGAAAAATAAAAAAATCACTTTACAAACAGCAAAATGAAGATATGTGCCATTTATGGAGATATGGTGCCATAGCTGAGAGCACTGCTTGTAAATGGTTTGCTAGGTTCAAAAGTGGAGATTTTGATCTGGAAGACTGAGAACATTTCAGCAAGTCTGCGGTCATTGATGATGACCAAATGAAAAATAATCTAGGTCACATGACATAGGACATCATGGGGAGATACTCCACATATTTCATACAAGTGTTGTAAGCTATTTGAAAACACTTAGATATATGTACCATTAGGACGTGTTTAGGTGCCTCATGATTTAAAGAAAAAAAATGTACTGAACCATATAGCCATCTGCTATTTTCAGCCCAAACATAACAAAAGTGATCCATTTTTGAAAAGAACAATCACAAGTGATGAAAAATAGATTGTTTACAACAATATAGAGAAGGGACCCAGAGGAAAATAAAATTATCTAGTCTACATCCGAAGAAGGTGATGCTGTGTATCTGGTGTGATTGAAAAGGCATTGTTTAATATGAGCTCCTGCCACAAAACCATTTGTTGAATTCAGACAAGTATTGTTCCCTAAATGGACCAATGAAAGGCAGCAACTGATGAAAGGTATCTGGAATTGGCCAATTGGAAGGGTATCAGCTTTCATCAGGATAAACCTGACCTCACATCTCTTTGCAGACCCAGCTGAAATTGGTACAGCTTGGCTGGAATGTCCTACTACATCTGCTGTACTCACCTGACCTTGCACCATCAGATCACCACTGATTTTGATCTCTACAAAATTGTATTCATGAAAAGAACTCTAATACTTAAACCAGTTCATCATCCAGAAAGATGGCAATTTCTGGGAGGATGGAATAAGGAAGCTGCCGCAAAGATAGCAAAAGATAGAACAAAATGGCACATATGTGGCTGAATAAAATAAATCTATGTACAAATAGCTAAATATTGTCTTTGAAATTCACTTAAAAAATGCTATGAACTTTTGCTCCAACCCAACGGGTGTCAAAAAAATAAAGAAAGAATAAAGCTAGCTGACCTTTGATTATCAAAATACAAAGTCACTTTTTTTTGCATAACAAGACTGTTTTTAAATTGGTATAACTAAAAAAAACTATTCAAGTATGAGAATTGGTTTTGGTCTTATTTTAAAGGTTTTGAGTGAGCCTGTAAATTGTCCTTTGTTCAGTATCTCTATAATGAAAAAAAAAAAAAAAGAAAAAAAAAGAAGGCCTTTGATTTTAATTTAAAAAAAAAATATATATATATATTCTGTGAAAAAATTCTAAATTTGTTCATTAATATGTTGAGTAATGTATAACAAAATGCCAAAAAACTGTAATTTGTTGACATTGGAGTTCATTATAAAAAAATAGAAATCTGACAATGTTTCAGAAAGAGTCATATTTATAGCTTGCCAAGTTGAAGTGAATTGATTGGCAATTTATATTTCAATTTTACAAGTATTCAAAGTATGTAAAGTGGATGAAAATAGTAAATAAAAAGTCTAAAAAAAACAAAAAAAAAAAACAATTATGGTAATCCCACAAAAAATTTATTTTTGTAGGATCAGACCTAGCAGAACTAATTGTAAAAGTTGGCATGCCTATTAAGAATGTACAACATTATGTTGATTTAATAGAAAGAAATCCTGCCTCGCAGAAATGTGACCTCGGACAATATGAAGATCGATCAGATTTAAAAGAAAACAGACTGAACACATTTACAATTTCATTGATAGTATCAGATAAGGTCAAATTGGTGGCTGATCTCAAAATGACCTAGTCTGTTATTAACTGGGACGAAGGGTGGCTTGTTAATTTTAAAGCCTCCAAAACAAAACTGCTCTCTATTAATCATCTGAGAGACCCCTTTCTGCCTTCCATCAGTATGGCTGATGTTACGCTCCAGGAGAGTTACTTGTTGCAGCTTCTCTAGCTAACATTCTCAGTTGACAGGAAATGGAAAGACTATATTGAATCCCTCACTAAGATGCTAAAAGAGTTGGTTCACCATGTCATGCTAGATAATTTTTCTCTCCAATAAGTCTACAATTCGTCCATGCCTTGAATATTGCTACCACATATTTAAAGATTCTTGATAAAAACCAAAGACGTATCAGCAATATTTGTCCAGACCTGATGTCTTGGCTTCAGTCACTTTCCTATCCTCGTACAGTTGCTATACCCTGTGCCTTTTCTATAAATACTCTCATGGTAATTGTACAGATGAGCTCTCTGCTAGGGTACATAGACTTTATGAATTTAAACACAGTACTAGATTAGCAACAATGTCCTGTTAGTTTATTGTTAAATTGGCTATATGTAATCATAAGTTCTATGCTAACAGTTTTTTTCTTGCACTTCTTGCTTGCGAAATTCTCTTTTAGCTTCTTGCTTTCTAGCCAACTTTGAACTTCAAAAATTTAAATGCAATATCAACCATTATCTACTGTCTTACTGATTACTCTTCTATTGTTCACGCTTTTCAATAATGCTTCTGTTTTCAAATTCTCTCACACCCAGTAACCTCTTGTGTTTTAGTGGCTTTACTGCTTTGCATGGGGTGAATTCGATTAAAAACAAAAAATGGCGAAAAGGTTATAACTGTGATATTGTACTTCAATAATCAAAAGTCAGCCAGCTGGAATATTCTGGAAATTTTTGTTTGGCATGTATATCTGCTGCTAATGCAACAACCTTGAACAAAAATTAATATAGTTAATGCAAAACATACCCTTTTGTGAAGGAGTTGACATAGAATAACTCTTCATTGAATTCGTCTATATAGAAAAAAATTGCATTCATTGACATTTGCTGAATGTTTACAGAGACCAAACAGTGGATGTGAGCATAGTTAGGCAGTGGGTAATGCATATCAACAGTGGAGGCAGTGGTGTGTATAATAAGATAAGTTACAGGTGGCTCTGCACAACTGTCAATCCACAAAATGAAAAGCCCCTCAGAAATTTATAATCAATGGGTGTGACAGCACTTGCTCTATCCCAGTGTTATTGTATGCTTTATATCTGTTGCAGTTTCCATGGAAATAAAGTGGAAGAAACATTACTTTCAGAACATCACTTGTAATTTATTCATTATAAAAGAGTAACAGCCTAATTTTAAGCTGATTTTTCATGTCCATACCACCAACATTAGCTAGACAGTCCAATGAAGCAATTTTATCCCATTAGGTTAAAGAATCTATATAAAACAAATATGGAAACTTATGAAAACATTTCACTTGTTTCATTTTTCTTTCTATTATTAATCTTTAATAAACCTGAAGCTAATTTTAGATAACAGAAAACATTTATACAGTGATTCTGGGAAATAAAAAGGTATAAACCAAAATGTTAGGAAAATACATTTGTATTCAATTTTAGGTAAAAAAGTAGAAAATTCAATGCTTTACTAAATAAATATCTACCATGACTATTTTATCAGAATACAACTAATATTTTGGGAGAAAGAAAACTTCTCCAGATATCTGATATAATTGGTTTAATGTTAGAATTACTTCTATATAAGTTTTGCTTATATTTGGCTACAAGAATATAGTAAATTATTTTCTGACTAATAAAAAAATTTTTTTTAATTTTACAAAAACGACAAAGTGGGCAGTATTGAAGATATTTGCAAGAAATTGGAATAAGGTGCAGAGATCAAATTAAAGAGTTAAAAAAATGTTCAAGTGGGAAAAGCATGAGAGAGATTTTCTGTTAAATTACAGATCAACTTTACAAAAACACTAATCAATTTGCATCACTCCACATGTGGACGTCAATATTCATTTCCAACCTAATCCACACCTGACCAAATTGCTTACACTGATATTAAGATAAATCTACTTTTCATTTTATTTCTGTGAATTGAAAAACTCAACCTAAGCCAATTATCAATTTCCTTGATAACAAAGGGGAATATTATCTCATCATCTAAAATCCTTTTCCTGTTGATGCATATGAAAATGAGGGAATAGAAATGAGGGTCTCTACATGATAAAGTTGTCTTTAAAAGGTTTCAAAGGGATCACTTTTATGAAAGAAAGTGAAGAGCTAACAGAAAGAGAAGTACAAACACATTAAACATATACTGAGTGCTTTAAAGAGTGAGATACCAATTACACTTGTGTCAGTTCTGTTAAACTGATGAATGCCTTACCATCAGAATCATCCTTGGGGGTTGACACAGGCTGGATGTCTATTGGATTAGACATACTGCTAGGGCTACATGGTTCAGCTAGTGATTGGGATCGGCGTCGTTCAACAACAAATTCTCCCTGAATAAAGTGATACAATAACAAAATAATTAAAACAAAAAAATAATACTGACAATTAATGCTAAATCTTATTCTAATAATTATAGTGACTTCTAAGAATAAAATCAAATCTAATATTGTTATTAATTTTCATAACTGAAATTTGAAATTGTTAAATCATGGGAATCTTATGCTCTATAAAGCGGCTTTTATAACAAAAAAAGCAATAAGGAAATTAAAAACAAAATAATATCTTATTGAAGTGGATGAAATATTTGCAAAGCTTTTTCGAAAGTCAAAAACAAAATATTTTAGAATGCTTCAGTAAAGCACAAACAATGACAATATCTTATAAACTTGTTTCTACTTGTTAGATTTCAATTTAGAAAAAGAATAAAAATGTTTTCTCATCATGAAAAACTAATATCGGAACTCATGAAGTCAGAAGAACAGAAACCAGATAATGTTTACAGGACATAAGTTAAAAAATAAAAATATCAAATACTAAATTAAATATTACTAGGTTATGAAAAAATATTAAAGATGGACAATTTTTAGATTGTATAATAAGTACAAGTATTTCTGTGAAATCTTTTTGATTCTTAGTCACAATATTTCAATGCAATTTTATTTTGAAAGTTTCCAAATTTTGAGTCATCTACATATGAAATACTACAAAAAATATGTGATACATCTAAATCAAATACAATGTAGAAATCAGAATAAAAACACATAACTTTTGTTGTGTTAAAAACAAAATTATCAAGATATTTTACAATAATACAAACCATTTTAATTGCCAAAGATATTAATGTTATGAATACTACATGCAATAAGTGTAAATCTTTCAGATTAGTCATATCAAAATTGAAGTAGCGTGTATCTATTCTACATTAGTAAACTAACAAATGCAGTAGGAAGAAAAAGCTGTAAACTTTCCTAATAGAGAACCTACCTGTTGAAAGTTTATAGGTGGGATAGCTACAACTTTGGATACAGGTTGCTCAACATCTCCCCAGTCCCACTCAGGAATGTTAGGATCTGGAGATTTAGGCCCAGGAATAATTTTCACACACTGGAAGGAAAAATTACTAAAGTAGAATCATAACTACTTGTGCTAAAAGGGAGCAATTAGAAAATAAGCAAATTAAAATGATAGCAGCAGAAAGAGGTTAGTGGTGAAAATGTTTAGCATGCAATGTTACAAGACACTTAAATTCTAAACAATAATTTTATTAAGAATAAAACAAGTTTCGTAAAAATATGATGAAAAGAAGTTTTCTTTTTATCTTGATTGAATCTATATTTTCAGAATTTTAGAAAAATATTCTTTTTAACATTATTTTTAACACTACTAAAATATTCCTATATAAAACATTTGTAGAAGCTGAGCCTTTTATATTAGAGCAATAAATATTGAGTAATGTAAAAAGTTAAATAAAGTAAAAATAAAAGACATTAAGTGCCATTTTACCATCTTTATAATTCGATCCCTCTAGAACATATCTTTCTCACTAAAGAACTACACGAGGGACCTTTTTCAGTTTTTTTTCCAGGAATTGAAATGACACACACATTAAGAAAATTCCCTAAGGACCAGAAACAATAATCTGAAAGTACAATATTTGGTGAATGCAGCAGGTAAGTGAAAACTTTTCAGTCAAACACTTCTTTGCCTGGTCACCAGAGAAAAACATCTCATCTACAGCCTGTCTGAAGTTATTATGCAAATCAAATAAACCTCAATAACACAAAAGGTTCTGAACCAATATTTGTCAAATTTAAACTTGCTTATTCCAACCCTTAGTAGAATTTTTAATTAAATTAAAAATGGCAGAAAATTGAATCTACCAATTTAATCTTATACAACCAATCAGAGTTATTAAGACAGGAGTAAATTTTATTAAAAAAAAAAAAAATAAAAAATCTCATATCTGAAAAATAATCATTTGTGAGATTTTTGCTATGATTCCCAATGCTGATTGCAAAAATTACATTAATTTTGAAAGGGTACATCAGTTTAGGACATGTTTGCTTTTAGCACCAACAAACAATGATATGATAGAAAAAGTAAGTGTGAGGCTAAGTAGTCGAGCATGCAGTCATATTGCAAGCCTTCCAGAGTAGATGATACATCTTAACCTTAGACAGTGAGCCAGACAGAAATATTAGATTATATTTGGGAAATTTTCCCAAAATAAACTCATATTGATTGCTTCTTTCTTTGGTTCATGTAAGGAAACATGTATTCATGTTGGCTTTCCATAAAAGCAAAATGATAAAAGGTGAACTTTTCACAAGAAATACCAGCCAAACAGATTTATTATTTATTGATAAATAAGTCTGCTTCTAAATAAGTCTGCAAATAGACATTATCATGGTAAAGTTTCCTTAGATTAGAAAATTTCAATGAATTATCATGTGGCTAAGGTGTGATACTATGCATGGAACATTCACATAGGAGTGGAAGGTGCTTCTCAAGTTTTATTAGCCAGCAGATAGGGTCTTTAAAGTCTTCTAAATGGCATCCAATTTGACAGAATGAGAACAGAAGAGTAAATAGGTGCTTTTGAGACTAAATGACAACAAAATCAAACATAGAGCATATCTGATTGCTGGCCGATATTAATAGTCATGAGTGGGATTGAGGAAGCCAGTTCTTGTCCATCCTTGGTAGAGGATAGATAGTCCTTCATCTGGTAGTGGGGAAGAGTCGATCTATGAAACTGATACAACAAAAGTCATCCCAAGTGTCACCTACCTAACTGCCCAGACTGAGCAAGCAAGACCCTGCATAAAAAACACCTATTTTATAATATTGGAAACAGGTTTCTAAAAATGGCATCTGTTTTCATTTTTCGTTAACTTGTGAACATGCAATGGGCCTTTCCCAGTTTTTTGTGAACACCAATATGAATGTGAGTTGGAGACAAATCATGAGGTTGTCAATGGCCAGTTGGTGGAAAGCTAGGTGATATTGCATGTTTACAAAGGATTTCCCCACTAGTATTAAGGGTCAGGGTGTGGGGCTGAGGTAAAAGCTAAGATTTTCAAGGCTCATTTTCAAGGCAGACAAACCCTCCCTCCACTTGAAAGATGGGTGAAACACAATATTCCTACTCTCTCCCATTTGTACTGTATACAAATCTAAGTAAATATTTCCAACTACAACAGATTAAATTTTTTAGATAATTACAAATGATGCTTGGATATAAGAATAAATGCTTTTTCATCTGAATAAGACCATGACTGAAACATCAGGATTTAAAACCTCATTAACCTGCTAATGCCTACCATAAATATAGTATTAATTATAAAAATTAAAACAAAAATTCAGCATTAATTATAGATTCATAAAAACAAGTATACTATTAATTATCCTGCAGTCGGTATCATAGTCATTGTAAACTCCATGATCCTTTCATTAGCTGCATAGTATGTGCTTTGCTGGGGTTACATACAATTTTTTAATTCAGAGTTGCTGTTCTCCTAGACTGGTTGCCACCCAACGCTGAAGAGCCAAGTTTGCTCTACTATTTACCCATAGTTGAAGGTTTTGAATTCAAAGTTGTCTTAGACCAATATTAATTATAGGTTTATAAAAATATTCAGTATTCATTATAGGTTTCTATATTAATGCCCATCATTCCAAGAATAGTTTAAGAGGCATGTAAGAGTACAAAGAGGTTTACTGGATTAGAACTGGAATTATGACATTGATTTTTCATTTTATTTCATTGTTAAAGCTAACTGTGAAATTCTGTTAAGGATTTCATTTGTAATTATAACCAGTACTAAAATTGCAAGAGAGTGCAAACTGATGATAAACCTCAAAAATGTATAAGGATTGGCAGTGCTAAGTTTACTAAAGATTATTGTAATAAAAATAAAATATACAATAACTATGAAAGTGATAAATTTGCCTCCTTTCAATATTGTTAAATCTACAATAATGAAAAATAGTGAATGTAAAATGTTAATTTATTTTGAAAAAAGAAATGATTATTTTAGTCTCTTTAACTCAGGGTGAATGTTTAAAGAGAAATTTATAAATTTAGCAATTTAGTGTTATCAAATTATGTCTTTTTGTAACATTTGTTAACCTTGTGCATTACTACTGGGTCGTTGCAGAGTCAGTTAAGCATGGGTTTGTGTCTATGAATAAATATAAAATAGTAATTGTTAAATAAGTATTAAGAAACATAAAATGATTGCATTTAAATTTTGTTAAGTGATCCTTCGTTTGAGCTAAAATGAAACTATATTTGATTAGTTGTGAAGTGAACAATGGAATAAGACTTGTAATTTAGTAATTAAAATTTAGAGTAAGAGAAATAAATTTAGTATAAAAATAGCATTATAAAAACATCTATATATCTATAATTAATGTTTTGCTCGAGTTAAGCATAACAAGCTTCAGAATCTTAGAAAGTAGTTATAAGTATCGGTAAATATTAAGTAAGTATTTACTTTCTTAGGCTTAAGATTGCTTTCTCCATCCTCTTCTGAAACGGTCTCTAAATCAGGAACTTCTGGTACTTCTTTGAGTTCTTCAGTAGCTACTGGAATTGGTCGCAGCGAGTGACTTTTCAAATTGACCATGCTACCACCAGCTATTCTCCTCGATCCGTCTTCATTTTGAAACAACAGCTGGAGCTGAGAAGAAACACAAAATAAAAAGTGAAAAATCAGAAATCTAAAAGAGAGCAAAATCAATATTTGTAATTTATATGTGATACAAAGTTCAGTGAGATGAAGCAAGAGGGAATAATAACCTGGTCTGCTTTGGTCAGTGTTCTGTATCCATGACCTTGGGGAAGACTTCGTTTTGTATCACAGCAAGTATAGGCACCTGGACTGAAATGTAATTCAATGTGATATCTCTCAGGAGACATAAGATCCTAAAAAAGAAAAACAAACAAATCTTCACACTTCATTAACAACAACAAAGGTGATGAGTTTTAATTCAAAATTTAATTAAAAAATGTTGAATTTTATAAGGAATTGCTACTGCAGTTTTAAAGCAGCTGCAAAAAAGATACTACAAAATGAGAATATTTCATAATTTTCTTAGAACAAACAAAATTTTCGTTAGCTTTCCTTTCTCATGTTTATACTTAACTGCATTTAACCAAAATTATAGAAGAGAAAAAGAAAAAAAATAGTTTTCATACAAGAGATTACTTGGTAATTAATACTACTAGCTATTCATACTAAATAGATATCTTGACTATTACAACAGTAATAGCCAATTTTGATTTGTTACAAAATTTGCTTTAGCTATTTTTACATGAGAGTTCAGTGAACATATTGAACAAGCAGACTGAAAGTGGACTAAAATAAAGAAAACAATCTCAACTAATTTATTGTGGCATTTATTTTCTTGTTAATGCAAAGAACAAAAGCTAAGCAAATGGTCAACCTGAGAAGGTCACACACACTCAGATTATGAACAGTACTTGAGATAAAAATCAGTCTTTGCTATTTGTTTCTCTTTTCACTTCTCTCTCAGAAGTGAATGTGAGTTAATCAGACAAGCAACAAAAGACTGATGGCTAGTCTAGAATCTAAACTAAAATTTTTGCATTCATTCTTGGTTAACAGCCAACATTTTATTAGCAACATGTGTCTATTGTTCATCATTTGAAAATTGAAAAGAAAGGCTACTTCACATTTTTCTGAAAACTCAAGAGTAGAGTTGAGATGAGAATAAAATACAGGAAGAAACGGATTCAGATTAGATATGAAACATTTATTCTTAGTTGTACAGATTAAAGCCCAACAACTAAACAACAAACCTTGTTAGGATCTTCAAACATCATGATTACAATTTGAGTCATGTAGTTGAGTTCACCAGTGGCACTAATGTACTCCATTGCTCGGTGCCATTGTTCATCTTTATTTTCCTAAACAAATAAAAAACAAACTTTAAACCTATACTATCATCAAAAATTTAAATGTAATATTATCCATTATCTTCTGTCTTCTTAATTCTTGTACTTTTATTGTACTCTCTCCTTAATAATATTTTTCTTTTTCTCATATTCTTTCACACACACAGTAACCCCTTGCATTTTAGTGATTTTATTGTCTTGCTTGGGGTGAAATGATTAAAAAAAGAAAGGAAAAAAAAATAGATTAAAAGACATTAAATGAAAGTTAGACAAAAATTATCAATCCAAAAGTTTCTTAAAATGACCATATTGCAAAAAGAAAAAAAAGAAGAAAGAAATAGAGTAAAAACTTATAAGTTTACTTACATCACAGAGTCCACCATATCGTATCATTGATAACAATGAATGTATATGACTTTCACTTGTAAAATACAGGCGTGTCCGTACAAATCTCTGTGGTGATGAGACACCTTTGGAATATCTGAAAGGAAAGGAAAAAAATTAAGAAAAGAACAGTAAATTTATGAAATAATTTATTTGATTATGAATTTTCAATCAATGGGCGTGTTTCTCAAATACCTCAACTGGAATTTGATTGCATTCTTAACATCATTAAATTAGACCTTTTCACACTGAGTAAGCTTTAATATAATCCCTTAGGCAACAAAAAGGAACAAAAGAAAAAAGTGCTAAAATTAAGAGCTTAATTTCTTTGAAGAACAGTTTCTTTATTGAGTGTTTTTTTAACAAAAAGAGAAAAAAAATAATAAAAATAAAAAACTACATATCAATGAAGTTTTTCTTCAATCCTTTTTAAAAATCAAGCAACTTGTTCAAATATGATTAATTTCTTTGAAAAAAAAATTCATTTTTAAGTTTAATTAAAATATATTTTATTGCATATGTATAATTTCAATTAGAAAAAATATTCAAATTTTTACATTTCCAACATGCTTGTCAGGAAGTAGAATGTTTAAAAAATATATAGGATTTTTGAGAATGTTAAAAAATGTTACTATTTAAAATTAAATTTTCAAGACTGATATTTTCTGAAGCAATAATTTGTTAAAAGCAGTTATTAATAAAGTACAAGTTTTTCAAACTATGATAAAAAAAAGAGAGAAAGAGAGAGAGAGAAAGAAAAGATAAGTCATGGCCAACCTTGAATCTAAACGTGTAGTTTCTTCTTGTCCTAAGGTAAGACATTGTTGAAGGTCACTTCGGATTTTCCTCAGCAGTGGAGTACATAAGCTCTGGCCAATTTGGAGTTTTTCCTCCATTGTTATTCCATATTCCTATGAATAAAAAGAATTAATGTTATGTCAAAGAATCACATACTTATCCTGTTGAACAAGGTCCAATATGAGGATACAATGTCATTAGCCACTTCTATCAAAAAACGTTCTACTCACTGTATGTTTGCTTAGATATCTACTCAATTTTAAAGTGCTATCTACAAATAGAAACATGTTATTATTTTATCAAATATCTTAAAAATTCTTTTTCTTCTATGTGCTGTGTCCCTTCAGAATATGGGCGATCATGGCTCTCCATAACTTCCTATCCATTGTGGCCCTTAGCAGTGTTTATGCCAAGTCTCACCCCTGTTTCACTATTTATTCACACAAGCTTGTCAGCTGCCTTCCCCTGTTTTTCTTGCCTTTGATATGCCCTGTGAGAGTAAAGTTTTCTAAGCACTCCCCACTCCTCATTATGTGCCTAAGAAATTTCTGTTTCCTCTTTCTAATTCTGACTATTTTTCTTTTGTAAAATCAAAGTATATTTTTTATTCTTTTACAATTAAAGAAATCATTTTTCAATTGCAGAAGAACTTTCACATATAGACTTAACACAAATACAAAGAAAAATCAAAAATTATTTTGAAACTTCCAACATAACCTCAAAAAGAGATTTGTATATTAAATAATTTGTCTGATTTAAACATTGGATTGGAGGGTGAAGAATGTCTAACAGTTGGGAAATTTCTACATTTTTACCTGAGGCTAATTGCAAATAACTAAAATGGTTCAATCCTTAAGCAAGATTTGTATTTAGAAAGAAAAGTGAATTCAAACAAGTGACAAATCACTAATATACAGAATTAAAGTATGTTTGTGTTAATCTATTAACAACTGTCTCGAAAAGGTAAACGTTACAGAAGGACAAAAAAAGATACATTGGAAAAAAATAAAATATATGATAAATTTCACAAAAAAAAGTTATACTGATAGAAACAAATATTCAAGTTTCATTTTTTTAAATGTTAAATTAAAAAAAAAATTCTGAGGAAATATATTAAATTTTTCATTTTCTTTTTAAAAAAAATAAATAACTTAGAAACACAAACAAAAATATCTGTTTTAAAACAGAAAAACAATACATTGATTGCTAGAGACATTGTTGGAAAGACCTTAACAAGAGTTCAATATTAAATGTACACCAGTAAAATCTCTGGTTTAGTGATGTAACAAAATAAGCAAAAAATCTTGCCTGATTAAAACTTCTGGAACAAATGTGAAAGTTTTGAAATATTTAAAATCATTTGAATTGGTCTACAAGAAGCTCAAGTTTTTATAGAACTGGTTAATTACAAATAGCAGATTTATAGTTATTTAATTGGATTACACAGATAATGACTTTACTAGATACAAGTAAATTTAATTTTGACATTTTCTGATAAGATCTACAAATTAACATGTTTTTAGAACAAAATATCACAGTTCTCAAACTATCACAGCAATTGTTATCAACAGAAGAGCCTAAGTTAGTTTTTAAAATGCAAAGCTACATAGATAAAAGGAAAAAGAAAATGTATGCATACAGATTATTTAATATAATCAGAAAATTTAAGAAAATTATACCTGAGGAATTACAATGTCAGCCAATGCTTTTGAGCAGTTGAAAAGTTCTTCAGCTCGTTCATACTGTAAGGTATGATGATTATGCTGCAGGTCATATTTTATGCAGTCATAAATGTCTGGAATCTTACTGACATCAAACAAGCCTTGTTTTGTTTTGAAGTCTTTCTCCAACTTAGCCCAGCGACGTATCAGTAGCTCCCACGATTCACCATGGTATAACTTCAGATCTAAGGGCAGAATTTTTTTTTTTAAATATCAGAGAAATTAAATCAATGTCTTTAAAAAGAAAAAAATTCATACACTTATTAAATTCAGTTGACATACTAAATTTTTGACAGCTGACTGCTGCACATTACTGATGAGAAATGAAAATATAACAGAAGAGAAAAATTTAATTTCAGTTAACTTGAAAAAAAAAAAAAAAAAGAAGGCTTTCTGGCATATTCTCAAAATATGTCACCTAAATTTTGTTATGAGGAAAGAAAATAATTTAATTTTCTTTCACATAAAAATTAAGTCTATCATTTTCAAGATATAATAAATATTTGAAATTTGTATTTTCTGGTTCTATTTCAAAAGATTAAAATTGATTCCCACCTCGAGCTTTCAACTCCAACTTTAGAGAACGTATCTTGGCTGTTATTTCTTTGACCATTTCATGTACTTTTTCACACATTTGCCGAGGATTACAAACAAAGTTCATGGCATTGTACACAGAAATACTTCCAGTGGCAGCCAACTGCAGAAGAGAAAAAAAAATTCATTTCATTTGATAAGAAATATACAGAAAAAACTAAAGAATTGCAACCAATATTAATTGTAATATCATCATCATCATCAAACAGATGAATAAAAACAGGAGATAACTGGACTTTCAGTGATTGGGTGTGTAGCTTTGGGGTCTTCTCCAAAATAGATTATACATTCTTGTGGGGGGATGTCAGAGAGACTTTCTCAGATGGGTGCTTATATATCAATCTGTTATCTAGTTTGTCCGATGTGACACATTCTAGGTGCAGCTGGGTCAACTACATGTTTACATGTTGGGAGCTGACACTAACATCTAGTGAAAGCACTACCTCCCAAATCAACCTGCTGATGTACTTGCTTTATCTAGTGGACACTGAATCCAAAGTGTATTTTACATCAACTTAAGCGAGTCATATACTACACAATTTTTAAATATCATTTACAAACATAAAATGAATATTGTTTTTTTTTTTTGCTTCTTTTTGATGCAACTGGATTGTCACAAAATCATTTGAGACAGACATAAATGAGTACATTTATCAAAATCAGACTCAACAAAGAAGAAAAAAGAAATAAAAGAATGCTGTAGACTTACTTTGGTATAATCAGCAGCAGTGAAATCTCTGTCTTGATTTAAAATCTCTTTTAATCTCTCTTTAACACTGTATTGAAGATAACAAAATTGATTTTAAAATTCTATTATTCAAATGTATTCACACATTTTATATGATAGTCTCTAAATGGAAATAAAGTGATTATTAAGATTTATTTCAAATATCTTTAGCCAATTTAATAACATTGGTAATAAGAATATTAAAGAAAATTACTAAAAGAATTTTGAACAGATTTTCATTGAATCTTTCATACTTGATTAGAAAGAAAAATGATGACACCTCGTCTAGAATGATCCTTGAAATCAGAATTAGATAATAAAATTCGGAGAAACAGCAAAGAGGCAAATTATGAGAAGAGACATCATACTGATAATCATTTAACGATCAATTCGAAATCATTTAAACAATTTAATAATGCATATTAAAAAAACTGAAAGAATTCTAGTTTAAAAAAGAAATTTATTTTTAAAAGTAATGAGTTATTGAAATCAAGAAAATGAAAATGTCATACAAAATTATTTATCTGAAAGTGTTATATCTGTTTTTTTTTGTTTTAAACAAACAGGAATTAAGCACAGCACATAAGCAACAGCAAACGTCCTGAGCAAAATCTGCTAAACATACAAATCATTATCCACCCACCAAAAAAAAAAGAAAAAAGAAAAAAAAATCAACAAAACAGAAGCATGGAGGGAAAATTAATTTCTCATAAAAATCAATTTCAGGTTGTTTCCCTATCTTAGTCTCTTTTGTCAAACCTGTTTAGTTAATTTTAATTTATGCTATAAAATATTCAGTTTTATATAATTTGACAATAATGCAAAAGCAAAATATATTAAGAGAAATACATTTGGAAAATTAACATCAATCTCTAAATAAAGCTAATCTATTTTTAATTATTTTTTAATCTCATTGATGGATCACTCGTGAATAGTTGATTTTAAAAAATAATAAAGATAAAAAAAATAAAATAAAGAATAAATCACAAAGAAAACAAATCCACCCATAACAGAAATATTAAATATTTTTATTGAAAGAAAAAAAAAAAAAATGTAAATGACTATAAAAAACTTAAAATAATCTAAGTATAAAGCTTATTTTATATAAAAAGTTTTTCAGATATAAGGAATTGGAAAAGGAATTAGAAAAACAGATCTTTTTTGTCATCATAAATGAAAAAAAAAAAAATCAGTAAGAAATAGGTGCACTCTACAAATAACTGAAATATACTTCAAGAGTATTTCTAGCCAATCATATATATATTACTTTATATACAAGGGGTTGTTGAAAGGTTCTTGATCCAACACATTTTTCAAACTAGAACCAAATAACCAGGCATCAAATTTTGCTTTGGAAGGGCTTCTTGATTGAACTTTTCTATGTAATGCAAACTCTTCAATTAAACTATTAAGTAGTCTTCATCATTTCAATCAGAAATATAATAGATGTGACTCGAAAACTTTGGAAACCAAAAGTATGAGGAGTGCAACCAATTGTGTTATTTTACAAAAAGTTTTATTCAAAATATATAATTAGATATTTTTTACATAACATTTTATGATAGAATAGGACATTTTTAAATTGCTTAAATTCTGTAAATATGAATGATTATGGACACTATTATTCAGTGCAGATTATGTGAATTTCCATCCTTGCAGTTTTATGGCTTAACTGCTCACAAATGAAATCTCTGCCATGGTAAATAACTTATGGTATTAATATATTTTAATTCTTGTTACATGGAATCTTAAAAAAAAACCTAATGTTATGTCATGGATACTTACAAATTTGGAAAATTCCATGTTTAGAACCAACCGCATAATGAAATGAATATAATCTCGGTTGAACATAAGTTATTAAAATAAACTTTGATGAACACAACAGTTGAGCATTTATGGATGAATTATAATCAAGATGAAATACAAGAAACTCTTTACAGACAAATGCTCAGAGCAGAGAGAGGAGAAACTTCTACATTTTACATTTTCTTTAAAAATCTCTTCAACAAGCAATATACACACATTCACTTTATTATTTTTTTTTCTTAAAAAAGATTGCACCTAATATCATAAAAACAAAGAAAAAATAAGTTTCATATTGGCCTTTGTTTTAAACAAATTACATTGTATATGGATTTTTACAATTGCCCACAATTTTTATGTTGAGGTGATGCAGTGCACATTAGTGTTATGAACAACAATCAGAACAACATCAAAAACGATCAAACTGCAAATGGCTTATAGACTAGAAAAAAAAAAACAAATAGCTTCATTCGCGACTAAAGTTGTCTAAAGTTAATTTTGTTTTATATTTTTAAATATCATTTTAAAAAAAAATAAAATTGGTAATGAAAAGTATTTTAAGCCAAGTCAACCAACTCAACTGTCCTGAAAATGTTTATTAAAACAGGAAGTTGGAAATAGATTTGCTTTTGGACAAAATTATAGTATTAGCATGGAACAGACAATGCTTTACAAAATTAGGGGAAAATTGTCAATGATTTCATATAATAAATGTTGAATACAAGGGTTGAGTGATAAGTAAGGTCTCCTACCATGTGATGACATGAATAACAGAGAGAAAAAACAGGTTTAAATATGTATTTAATAGTATGTAAAGTCCTTTTCGAATATGTTTAGTGTCCATTTAGTGACTGTATTGACTCATAGTATTTGTTAGTAGAATACTATGTCAGAGTTACATAAATGGCATTGATCAGTGATAGAATTATCTGTAGTAAAAAAGTTGCACACCAATCAAAATTCACTGACATGTGAAGTCAATGAAAACTTGTGAACATTTCAAAATAAGGCATGAAAGGAGAACATGTTTTGCATCTCAACAGTGCAACGCTGCAGTATGCACTCAATAAAAAGTGCAAACTGTGAGAAATGCATAATTGTTGCCCAGCCACCAATTTAGTACTATCCAATTTCTGATTGTTTCCCAAAAAGGAGGTATTGAAAGTTGTTGTTGTATGCAATTAAATCAAAAGAAAACAACAAACTTTCTTAACGGAAGGAATGCAAAAAGTGAACAAAATGTTTAGAAAGCAGTGTAGAACTAAAAAGTGAACATATTGAAAAATAACTTTGGAAGTTTAAGGAGAAATAACCTTTATTTTGATACCAGCTTCATTAATAAAACTGGTTTAAAATTTGTTTTACAGAATTGGGGACTTTATCAGTCAACACTCATAATTTTGAGGATAAAGAAACTTACCACTTTCATTATTCTATATAATGTCAAACTTGTTTTATAGGATTAGCAACCAACCTGCACTTATCAATCCAGTATTGCAATTTAAAGGAGAAATAAATTTATTTCATTTTTATATCAGTTTAATTACTGTATCTGGTAAAAAAAAAGAAACTTATAAGATTGAAGACCTTACTCACCAATCAAGTTACCTATTTACAAACCAGAGCTATTATTAAATAGAAATATGTAACATAATGCTGTATGTGATAAATAGAAAATCTAACAAGTCTACTTGGCACAAAGCTTCTTAAAATTAATCTAATTATCAATTTCACCAACTGAAGACATGAAAATATTCATATATTAAGTACTTAGGAAATACCATGTAAAATCAACAAGCTAATTATTAAAATTCTATTATTAAAAAAAAGTTAATTTTGAGTTTGTTTTTTTTTTACTGATTTTATACGTTTCTTCATATCTTCAAAATTTCTATGTGGTACATTTCATGTCTAATCTTGATATCACTATTGAAAAACAAAAGCAAAATAGAATCATTTAAGAAAATATCAAGTCATTATATCTCCTATATTTGTTATCTTTGAAAAGTTTATATCAAAGTGGAGCAGCAGAATTGTTAAAGTTAGAATCAAAATCTCATGTAGATTTCCAATTTGATAAATTTTAATCCAATTTTGGGAAAAGTAAGTTATTAGCAAAATAACTTTGGGGGGAATATCAAGTGAAATATACATCAAATAATTTGATTGAATATTTTCAAAAACAGTAGAAATCCAAGACTTTAGATTTTGAATTTTGTGACAAAACTATGAACTCATCCTGACTCACACCTACTTGAATTAAAACCAGAAATGGAAACTCACAAGAAAATCCCTCTTAATAATAAAAAAAAAGGAATCACATTTTAAATTTTTGTAATTTTATGTTAATGATAAAAAAATAATAGAATTTATTTAAACAATAGTGAATTTCAATTTATAAACTTGGGAGTACTGAAAATTTCTTAGCCTAATCCACTTTCCAAATTCTGACCAAAAATCACATTCTTTTATTTATTTTTTTTGAAGAGTTTCTTGGTCAGACTGAGAATTTTTTCAACACTCCTAAGACTAATAAAAAGAATCAAATCTATGTTTTTTATAGAGGAATATAAGTTACATTGTTTTTTTTCTTCCCAAATTCATCTCTTATGAATATGATTTAAGCCAATACTGAATAATTGATACATACAAATATCTCGGCTTCTACTTGATTTTTTAATGAAAGCAACATTAAATTAACAAATGGTGTCAGTATTTTAATACAGTTGCACCAAAGAGAGAAAAAAATGACAAACAGCCAAATGCAGAATATTTCCTCTCTCTAATTTAGATCAAATATATGAAATTTTTCTTTTGAAATCTAAATTAATTTTCTCAATGACAGATTCAGTTATACATGACTGTTCCATGCAAAACGAAAGAACCTGAGAAAGACTTTTTTAAGTTTTCGATGACAAAGCAGAGATAATAAAAAAAAATATTTATTGTTTTTGTCTACTGCACAAAAATGGATGAATTGATTATAAAAAATATTCCAGGAAAGAAGAGAGAGAAAAAAAATAAGCAAGTGTTGTTGGCAACTGGATATTCTGTGTGGACAAAAGGAAAAGGATCTAGAGGTTTGTCAAAAATCTGAAGCGAGTTCTTAGGAGTGCAATTTTGGGAGTTGATACAACTATGATTGCTGCTCCTGATGGCATATTGAAGATTGGTTGAAAATAAAAGCAAGGAGTTGTGAAGGACAACAGAACTTGCATCCACAAACTATAGCAAGACCAATGACTTCTCAACCATTAGCAATCATGCAGCATAAATACATGACACTATACTCACATTTCCTCTTAAAGGATAGTATTTAAGTATTTTTTTAAAAACTTTAATCCATTTTATTAAGTAAAATGATTTAAATTTATTAGTAAATATTATTACTCATTTTTAACAAAACCATATGAATTTTCTTTCAATTAAAGAATCGAATTTTCTAAAATTCGACTGTAGCAATAATAAATGTGAATTTAATATTTTTATTTCAGGAATAACTAAAAGATTTAAATAATTCAATTTAATTTTGACTGAGTAAAATTTATTCATGTTCAGATATTTCATCAGTTCATATATTTTAATGATGTGAGGTTTGTCTATTTTTTGGAGTAATATACAATTTTGAATATAAATTTTATAAGTACATGAAGCATGGACTATAACAACAATACAACATTAATAATTCACTTCAATCATACAGTTAAGTGAATTTATCTCTCTTCAAGTTGCACTCCTTCTTCTGTTGACAAATAATGCCTGGATTTTTACTAAGCTTTATCAGCAAACATTTCTCATCATTGTCATTGGATTATTTCTAGTGTCAACAGCAGTAAATCTTTTGAACTGTTCTCAATTCACAGCCTGACAGAGTTCAAAATTATTTACTCGGGGGAGGGTATTTCCCAGCCTGCAGCCTCTTTGCAACATTGCATGCTTTTTGCTAATTCCAATGCAAATGTTCAGATGAGCTTTCTCGTTCTACCAGCTCAAATCTTTGCAGCCAAGACCTGCCTTGCTACATCCACAGGGTTGAATTGCCATCATTCCCTACATATTCTTTTTGTTAGAAGGATGTTCCACCCAGAAAACTTGTTCCCAGGAACTACTCCTGTGTGGATGCTTCCCTGAACATTACAATCTTTAAGTCTGGGATCAATTGTTATTTATCCACCATATCCTCACACTTCCTACTTCCTCAACTTATGTTCATATCACACACACTTCATTCAGTAACCCTCTACCTTGAGTGGCTTTTGGGCCTTTTATATTTGATGAACTATAGTGGAAGAAAAAAAAAGAACCATATATAGATTACAAAAGAAAAGTGGTGGTGGTGGTGGTGGGGAGTATCCAATCATGCATAACCTAGATAACATCTGATATTACAAAAACAATTACCTATTAAAACAGGCTAAAGATATAAAATCTTCAAAGCAAGTGGGTCATATCCTGACTTACTCCCAACAAAGGTAAAGAGGAATATGTAATTACTCCTAATCAACAATCAAATTGAAACAATGATCCTTACAGGTGCCCTTTTATATATTGAAGGTATAATCCCTTATTTTGTTTACATATATCTCTATCTTTCCATGTCTTTCAATATGGTTTGTTTTTTATTAATATCATTCAGAAAATGATAGAGAAAATGTCAACATTTTAGATGCTCATTCTCTAGTTTCAAAATGCCTCAGGATGTTTGCAGAACTTTGCTTGCTGTGTAATTGTAGTTAGCAAAGAAGTACAAATTGTAGCCAGTATTTCTTTTACTACCAGGAACAGATGAAATTTTGATAAGGCCTGTTTGCTTTTGGACAGAAATCTATTTGGATTTGGCATTAAACTTTAAAAGTTTTTTTTTTCAACTAGGAGTTTTTTTTATTATCATACTGAATTCATCAGAAATTTATGCAGCAGTGGAACTTATTTTGTAGATTCTGTACTATTGCATTTGTGGCTATTTTATGCATTATATTTGCAGGCACATGAATGTTGCATGATCTATCTTGTGCTAGATGTCACTAGTGAATTGTATGTGAAGAAAATATAACTTATTATTCAACATTTACTTCTTGCAAAAGAAATAACTGAACAGGTCTTCAAAATTTTGACCATTTATGTCATTTTTATAAGGTGTTACTGCAAATTGTTATTTGTTAATTTCTTTGAACACAATATTCAATCAAGTTTAACTTTTATAAAGGGATAACTTTTTACTAAGAAAAATCCTGTTAAGAAACTTCCTTTACAAATTGACTATTAAGGACACTACAAAGATTATAGAAATCAAGAATGTTTGAATATGGTTATAATACATAGCAATTTTGAAATATTTTGAGTTATTATTATTATATATTGATTTATCCAAATTGCTGTTCTCATTTTGGTTACCTTTTGAATGTTGTACCTGCTACCCTCTTTCTTCCTTGCAGAACAAGCAAAAGGCTACATTGCATGGACAGATTAACTAAGAAGTATTAACTAATCCAAGATTATCCACTTTCCATGGAGGACAGAATGAGCAGTCTACTGCTGTGGACTGAATAAAAAGAGTTTAACTCAAAATTTGAAAACATTAGAATATGACAGGCACCTGATAAAAGCCTGACCCAAAGATACAATGGCTAAAAAAGTGTAACTATAACAACTAAAATGAAAACTGGTTTAACAACATTGCATAATAACTGAACAGAATTATCCTCAAATTTAGTTGGTTAATTAATACATTTTTATATTATTTCGTACAGTAGTAAGTTGTATATGTAATAAATGTATATGACTAGGCTCAAGTAGTTTTTATTTTATCTATAATGGACAAGTTCAAATTTGGAGAATAATTAGTGAAACTTTTTGAACAGTTTCATAATTAAGAACACAAAAGATATAAAAATTATATATATATATAAAATAAAAATGTACACTGAGGCTAACAACCAGTGAAGACAGTCTGTTTCATGCATAAAGGCAATCTTCAGGATGGCCTTAAAACTATATATATATATATATATATATATATATATATATATATATATATTAGTGTAAATTTTTGATTTTACGACAGATTTTTATCACTTTAAACATTATTTTTAGTGGATACTCATATTTGAGGGACACAGGTTCGATTCCTGCTGGAGAGTACAAGTTTTACTTTAATAAGATTTCTCAAATATTCAGGCCAGTAGACGAAAATAAATAAATATACTATTTAATAAATAAATGGGGCATCTACTCAAATATGAGTATCCACTAAAAATAACGTTTAAAGTGATTATATATATATATATATATATAAAAAAATTGAGATGAATCTGTTTGCTCTACACATCTAAACTCTTTCATGTAGATCAGCCACCTCAAATATGAAATGCATACTTATTGAACACAAGGGAAGCTTTTAATGTAAAAATATTTTTTGCTACTCATGTGGAGAGGTTGGGTATCTACTGCTTTTTTGTCATGTACCTTTTATATTAACAATTGCTGTGCTGGATAACCATTCAGTGGAAGATTTTGATTATTAAAGTAAAATTTTTAAATATATATTTGAGTGCTTTGGAAAATCAATTTTAGTGAACAATTTTCCCCTAAATATATTTTTACTTTTTATTAGAAACTTGCCAGAAATTAACAGAATCTATAGTGTTTTTCCCTGAGACTACTAATTGCTCTAATTTTTTAGTTTCTGTAAACAAAAAAAAAACTCCATTCATGCCCATCAACAGTGTCAATTAAAATGAACCTTGAATAACAATTTTAATTGGTAACAAAGATTGTAAAATAAACATTTCATATATATTTATAGCTATATATTTCATTTGTTTTACTATCACATATGCTAATAGGGATTACTTATAATACTTATATTAGAAGTGAGGAATTGTTTTATTGTTATTATAACCAGCTTCAATCCAAATGTTGATCTCTTACCCAGTGTAGATAAGTACTTCAGCTAATAAAATTAGATAAAATGGTATATGAAAAAAAATGCTGATATAAAAAATATGATATAAAAAGATCTACATGAAAAAAAAAAATTATTATGTTGCTCAGGTAAAAACATTACATTCATTAACTTACATGATCATAAATCAAATTATTTATTCAAGATGAATTCCTAATTAACAAAATTTGGAAGCTAAAATTAAAAAAAGATTATAACTGATAAAAACTTTTCAAAGTAATATTAAAGTTTGCCAATATTTTCATTTCCCAATACCAATTAACTTTACTCCAAAATTCATGAAGATATTTAAATAGGAATCACGACAAATGATAAATCTAGTTCTACTGATACATAATAGAAAAGAAGTGATTGTAATGAAATAGTAAAGACCAAATTCTTACTGCTTCACAATGTTTAAAAAAGAAGACATGTTATTCCCTTCATTAAACATATTACATCACACAAAATTTAAAAATACAAAACAATCATATATTGTCAATTTCATCTTAATGTTCCATCAAATTCTAAATCTATTAAATTTGGGATCACAAGTAAAATTAACCATTTGCTTAAAGGCATGAGTGCAGTTTGAGTTTTTTATTCAATTCATACAAATTTTAAATAGACACACACACAAATATTCTTAATTTGAAATATTTTCATTAAATATCATCTGATTAGAATTAGTGACCTAGCTGATATTCTCTGCTAAGTTTTACAAGAGAATTTGTTCTAAAAAGAATTTATACATTCTCCTGTCCTTTCAATACAATCATATCCAATACCTCATTAGATTCAATGCTTTAAACATAACAATACAAATTTAGAACAAATCAATAACTTCTGCTTTGCTCAACAGATACAGAAATCTTTTTAAATTGACCTATTATTTAAAGTGGTTTATTAGAGTAATAATAGGACTTCAATTGTTCCATATAAAAATTCACCTAATCAAAATGTGTTTACATGTATAAACTCCCACACACACATACACACATATTATTGCATAAAAACACCTAGATTATCAATGGATCAGTATTTTCAACACATGCAGAAACAATATTAGTAAACACATTCAAAGTAAGTCTTACAGACACTACTTATTAAAGACATATCATCCTTTGTACACACGGCATGGAGGAAAGAACAAAGGCACACTTAATGTTTCATACCTGGTGATATAAAACAAGAGGTGAACAGAACTGTACAGCAATGACAGACTTATGCCTAAGTAAAAATATTGGAATCCTGAAATTGATTTTATTTTGTAGGCAGCAAAATCTCCCTCAAACATTAAATAACAAGAAATTCCTGATAATGGTGATGTTTCTTATAGTATGAGAGAATTATACTTTATAAAGGAGTTCTTTAAAATTTGAACAGTTTCAGCAGTTTCAACTGTTATAAGAAGTAGGAATATTTTGTCTAGTTTATTTCATACTTCGGTCATATAAAGAGAATACTCTTAGATAACCAATAGAAGGTAGAGGGTGGCAGACATTTTTTTTTTAAGGAAATTTTCTGATCACCCCCTCCCCCATTTATTAATTTTGCTTTTTGCCCAGAACTCAAACAGGAAACAGTAATTATTATACTTGGTTGAAATTTTAACTTGCATGCTTTTATGATATGACACATATAAAAGGTTCTGTTTCAATGCATTATTTCAGAAATAGAGTTATATTGTTCTTTCTTATTCTTTCCTGAATTATCATGTTCCAGCCTTTGATAAAGTTAATTTTTTGGGAGATTGTTCCCATTCAACTTTCCATATTTGGTAAGTATTAACTTTGTCTTTGTCTCACTTGTCTGTTTCTTTCAATAAACCAGTGTAACTTTTCAGCACTAACAGTGATTAAACTCACAACTGTCAGGGAATCAAATAGGTTTTCACCAACAATTCATTAAACCATGTTTCTTGGACAATCCAGAGGCGAAATTTTTAAAATTTAAATCTAGTGCTTGCATGTATGTACTGACTCAGGTTGATAGAATTGTATTAGTGTCCTTTTCTTCTTAATCAGAGGCTCCCAGGTGGTATTTGTCTCTATGCTAGGTCTACTGAGGAGGAGGAGGTTGTCTGTGCATAACATTCTTTCAGTTGTTTTTATCCTCTTATGATGAGAATTAACTGATATGAAATATCCCTTAAGAATGGAAAGCAGAATGAGAACAATCTACCCTTGGGGATTGAATAAAGGGTTATCAAGAAGGTTACCAAGTTCAATAACAAGTACCTGAAGAAGGCCAGAGAGTATAACAGCCAAAAATGGCTAAAACAACTGAAATGAGCATGCTGGTTGAAATAATAAGGCATATAAAAGGATCTATCTCTTGAGAAATTGAAGCATTATTAGGAGGTGCTGATAAAGAAAGGATTTAAAGGGGGTATGAATTCTAATGCTTTCTCAGATTTGGTCAGATTTTGTGAAGTGAGTTTGGCTGAGATTTTTTCAGCACCCCATCATATAATATAGATTACTGGGATGATTACAAATACAGACCCAGCACTATTATTAAATTGAAAATTGGTTTGGAAACCATTTTGCACTAACAAATATTTTGCTATGATGTGCCATTTTTACTGTTATGGTAACAAATCCACAAACAGAAATCAAATCCTTATAATACAGATTGTGAGAAATTGAATTGTTGCTTATTTAGACAACTTTATCAAAAAATAGACAACTAGAGTATTTATACCCTATTAATGTGTGGACAAAACTTTCCAAAGTTCATATTTTTGTTTCTGTTTGGATAATGAATTCATAGCTGAAATTGTTCAACTTTTAAGAGTAATTAATGAGCTATCAGAAATTATGAGAAGATCACCATTAATAAGAAATCTTTGAAATATTTAACCAAACACACACTTGTATACAAAAATATATCTATATCACCTGAGCATCTTTCCCTTCCCATAGACAGTGATTGTGAAAGCCAACAATTCAAAATGTTTTTGAAAACAATTCCATCATTTAATTTACCAGTGAAATGAATGGCAGTAAGAAAATCCTATTCTTTCTTGTCCTCAATAACAATTTTCCTTACTTCAGCAAAAAAACAAATCCAAACAACCAGAAGCACTTTAATTATCTTGAGAGAGAGATAAACTCCAGTATAACCAAAGGTTTTTAAAAAGCACACCTGATTTCTTTAGACTCAACTAAAGAAACTTTGAAATATAAAAGAAATTCTAAACAATAAAGACTTAAATAAAATTTAAACTCAAAGCAAATCCAAAATATCAGCCTTAATTATTTAACTTTCTCTCAAATTCCAATCTGTTATGATAATTATATCTATAATATAAAGTAGACATAAAAAATTATCAGGCAAAATGTATTTTTCTGTGGCAATAAACATGTTAAATTAATATATTGCCCTAATTACTAATAACTACATATGCTATGTTAAAATAATGTAAAAAAAAAAAGACAAGAGAAAAGAAATTCATGTATTTTATGAGCTTTCATGACTAATAGATTATCTTAAATAGCCAACATTCTTACACACTTATTACAGAGTTTGATAACCAATTCTATAAAATGAATCCAAAGAAACCCTTAGAAATATAAAACAAATATAAACAGTTACTAACCTATATTCTTAAATCTGGTACCAAATCAGTGATACCCATAGATTATGAATAATAAATAAAAGTCAAATTAATAAAACTATATCCAACATGAGCAACATGCTAGCCATTTTCAAGTAAATCCAAACCTATGATCGAGTCCAGCTGATCTATGAAACTAGACACTTTGGTGACATCAAAACAGGCATGCTCATTTAACATTAATAGCCTTCTAAATTTATTTCAAGAAACATAAGCTTTATCCTGATTATAACAGTTGAAAATAAACTAAGTCCATATAATTCCTCTAGTGTCTTAATCATTAACTCCAGAGAGCTATCCAAAAATATAGAAAAAGAACAAGATTGTTAAATCCTACTGTCATTTTCAATAAAAAATGTTTGAAAGATAACCTGCTGCCTAAACATTCCACAATATATCAGTTCATAAGTATAAAGAATAAAATGTCTGCTTAATTATGAGGTATAAATAAAGAGACAGAAAGTCCTTTGCTGAACAGAATCAAGGATTCATTATTTGAAAGGAAACCTGCAATATAAATAATTCTTTGATAAAAAAAAAAAATTATGCATATTAAACATTTTTTTTCTTCTTCTTAGAAACAAGTTCTCATTTCAAATGAGAGTTTAATAATCCCAAAAGAATTGTTTGAATATATTGATAGCTGATGAATACAAATGAATTATGTTTATCTTTGCAATTACATCACAGGATATTAAGAGGAAATGTTAGTAATAGAAAAGTAAGGATGGTTAGGGTCATCTCAGAAGAGGGCCAAATATTTTTTGAAATCTACTTACTTGAAAACTGACATCCTAAAAGAAAGAGCAACACAAATAGGTTTAAGAGAGCAACAGAAGTGACAGGCTAAGTTTTAAGGAAAGGCCAAGATTAGAAGGATATCGAATTGGGGGGAGGGGGAATTGTTTTGGTTGGGGGGAGAATTTAAGAGTTGCTCTAGAGATAGATATGTTTGTGAAAATACATTATCTACTTTCTGATAAGAATATATCAAGCACAGATTGTAGAAAATGTTTCATCATTCTCCAACAACTGTTTTGCTTCTTATTTGTTGGATTTGTTTAGTTTCATATCAGGACATTTGTGCTGTCCAAATTATAGAAGCATTAGAGTCAGACACATACATTTGTTGGTGCTTTGACATTTCTCCCTCACTATCCAATAAACCATTTGTATTGGCACTCTTCACCATCTGGACCAGGATTGGCGTCAGTTCTCCTTCTAAGGCAAGCAAGCCCTAAAATCAAATTCAGATAATTAGATAAAAAGGCACAGAAAAGACATTAAGAGTTTGTGAAAATGGTTCAGTATATTTTTTATAAGAGCACAATGAATGTAAAATAAACATTTACATATTTTTTTTTTAAATTTCAAGATACATTTTAATATTGGTAATCTTTTAAATAAATTAAAAATTTAAGTGCTCCAAAAATTCAAGCACCATGTAAAATATTGAGGAGACATTATTTTGTATAAGCCAAAGGATTTCCCATTCTAGCAAGTAAAAGTTATTAATATCATTTACATAAACATCATTTGCAGAGAACAATATACCCACTGTTACTGCATGAGACCAAAACCCAAATAACAAAGATGTAACATAACTTTATAATTACCTTGGCAAAGGTGAAAATTTGTGAAGAACAATATAGCTTTTGATACTGTATATGACCAAAACCCAAATAACAAAGACACAACATAATTTAATAATCACCTTGGCAAAGGCAGCTGCTGTCATTTGCACTCTTCCTTCATCAGATGCATACATTTTCAAGTCATGCCGGAATGTGCTATGAAGGCGCAAAAAACCTAGACCAGGGGCACCAAATTCCCCTGAAAATGAGAATCTAATTCAGAATAAAACAGATACGGTACACTGGTAAATAGTCATTAGTAAGTTTCTTTTTTAGTAGTAACAAGCTATGCTACCACCACACATTAGAGATTATAACTGAAATTCTCTCACCTTGACCCCCTGGATAAAGAGTTCGGAATGCTTTTCCAAGTTCTTCAGCTTGGATTTTACCTGCTGGTGTCAATTCGCCTCCCCATTTGACTATCAATACCAAAGAGGGATCTCGGGGACAATCTTGTAAAAAGAAAGACAAAACTCAGATTTATTTGATGCTGAGTTTTCATAATTTATGCAAAAATAATAAAAATAATGAGACATTTTTGTAATTATATGTTATGAAAGTTGATTGATAAGGAAAGTCTTCTATTGTGTGGTATTATTAATAGCAGGGAGAGAAACATGTTTGACCATGTGTTTGGCAGTATATAAAGGTTTTTTTCAAACATGCTTAGTGTCAGTTTACTGGGTAATAATGTTCATTAGTGACGAGCACTATGTTCAATTTACATAGAAAGCAGTAACAATTGATAGAATTTTTGTCATGAAAAGGGAATTGACAGATGTATATAAGTAGTGAAACCCTGTCAGCACTTAAACAATAAATTCGCAAAATAAGGCCCGAATGAACTTTCTTTTATTTTGCACTTCAACAATGCAAGGCTGCAATGCAATCAACAAATAGTGAAAATAGTGAGAAGCTAGAACCCCACCAAGTGTTTTCCACTTTCTATACAGCCCTGATTTAGCAACATCCGAATTCCAGTTGTTATCCAAATTGAAAGAGACACACTAGCACAGAAAGACGCACATTTTTCAGTTGATAACAAATTGGTTATATTGGATCAAAAGTAAGCCAAAAATATTCTTTATGGATGGAATGAAAAAAGTGGACAGAATTTTAGGAAAATATGTCATACTAATATGCTGGTGACTGTTGAAAAATAGTGTTGTTATTTTGAAGAGAAATAAATTCACCTTGGTACCAGTTTCATTAATCTATCAGTCTAAAACATGTTTTATAAAATTGAAGATCTCACTTATCAATCAATTCTTGTCCTTTGGGGGGGGGGGGGGTAAATAGTAAAAGGTAATTATCGAAGACTTTTCTTTTCAATTCCTTTTGTAAAAAGAGTGATTTTTTTGTTAGTTTCATTTTAGTTAAAAAAAAACAAAAAAACAATCACATTGTTATTAATATTAATTTATGGATATATTTACTGCTAATTGATGACAGCTAAAATTTGGTGGTAATTAATAATATATATATATATATATATATATATAATAAATTTGGGTATGTAATCCCAACAAAGTTATAAATTATTGACATTTGTTATTTTTTGAAACATACTTTCATGAACATTTTTCCAAATGTCAATAACTTTAAAGCTTCCTACCAAATATGTTGAATTAAAATGACAAGAGGCACTGAAGGTTAAAAGTTATTAAAAAGTTACAGCATGGATGATATCAATGTTTAAATTAACTTTTTATTAACTCTAAAGAAGCAACACATAGAAAAATAGTTACAATATATCATAAATGAAGATTTTCATAATCTGACCGCAAGAAATGAAACTTATATAAAAGATGAGAAAATAATTCAATATTTAAACATAATATATGTAATATTTGACAAAGAAGCAAGAGACAAGAACAAGAAAAAATGTCAAAAATGATCAAGCTTTGAACAAAACTGTTTTCATCATTAATGCATAGATTATTTAAAATGCAGATATTTGAATACATTTCAATAAAGTTCTTTGTTAGGAAGAAACATGTTAAGTGGTGTTCATAACCCAATGAATTATGACAAATTTCAAAGTTATTCATGCGCACGACTAATACAGATATTTAGTTTTCTTTATTGAATTAGAATTTGTGAGCAATGTGGTTAAAGTGTGTGTAGTGAATGTAGAAAGATAAAGTGTTCAAAGAAAGTCTAATATATTCAGTGAAAAGTGGTCTCATCTTGAAACATGACATCAATTTCTGATGATCAGAAGTGATAACTACCTGTTTCATCAGTTTTGCTAATACTTAACTGCCTTGCTGCAACTTTTTAACAGCAAGACAAATTTTTGTTTCTTTTCAAATTTTAAAATAATATTAATTATATAAAATTTGTCAAACTTTTCTCATGATAATTCTCATTAGTGTGAGAATTTGGAAGTGCTTCCTTTAAAAAAATTATTTAATGCAACAAAATTGTGACAATAAATACTGGTGACAACCATTAGATTTGTTAAATCTTTATGAAATTGTTTCTCATAGTTTTATAGAATTACATTGATTTCTTCAAATTTTAATTGGATTTTATAAATTCAGTGAGCAAGATAAAACATTTAAAACATCAAGTTGGCTCATTCTGAAAATCTCAAGTGAATTTATTGATTACATATAATCAGGTCAGTAAATGACAGTGAAGAATCCCACTGAAAAAGAACTTTATTGTTTCAGTAACTTAATTTTCTAGTCAATAAAATTATTCTCAGATGTACACCTATAAAAATGATTTCAGATAATGCTCATTGAGAGACATTTATTCAATGTTTAATTGAAACTATCTGAAATGAGACTGAAAGTGAAACTAAAACTTCTATGTTGCATGCTCAATTTCCACAAAGCATAACCAAAGTTTTTGGGAAATGTTCAACTGAAAATGTAAGCTATAAAAGATTAAGTATATTTATTTCAATAACAGCTGCATAAAAAATGGTTCAGAGATACAAGTTTTTTAGGTTTAAAAAATAAAGACAACAAAAAAACTAAAAACACATTGTAAACTTTAATTTTCATCTATAATCAAAATGTTATTGAGCACAAAAGGAGACAGATAAATTGTAATATTTTAGTATTTAGCATAATCCTATGTGTCTCAGATGTAAATACATTGAAATACCATAAGATACCTATTACTTTTATCTGCTAAAATTTCAATACAAATAAGAATTGTTTTTGTTTTGTTTCTTTAGAATTATTGCCATTTTCTACACATTACAATCAAGATAGAGGGAAGACAATTAGAAATTGTGAATTTGTCATTCATCTTAGTAGTAATGAAAAAAATAAATGAAAATGGTAACAAAATCAGTAAACTTAAGAAAAATATGAGTTTAAATTAATTTCTAAAAACATTTTTTGTTAAAAGCAATAAAATAATCCCTTAAAAGGTACAATGTTCTCATAAAGCAATTGGACAATTTTTACAAGATTAAAGCTGAACATGATGCAAAAATGAATTTTCAGCTTAATTATTATAAGCCTAATCTTTTAATTTTAATAATAATACTCTATTAACTGCCTTATTTTAAGAGCTAAATAAGTAAAGAATTTACTTGGGTAAACTGTAATGTTGTAAATTAATTTTTGGAATTGTTTGGAAGGCAGAGCATTATTCTGAGCTGAGAAAACAAAAACTTTTGTTACAAGTTTTGAGCTTAAACTGTATTATTTTATATTTAGAACACTGCAATAAGAAGATACAAAATGCCTACGTTTAATGTTGAAATAATTACTTTTATAGCTTAAATGAAAAGGATTAACTTTAAAATTTTAAGTAAAAACCAAATACAAGTTGATACCGTTTAGAACAAAAATATATATGTTCAAATATTTGGAAAATATCAAAGCATTTAACGACAAAACAAATATTACAGGGTTTATCAGTGAAAAGCAAAAAATTCAGAATATAACAGACAGAGTATACAAATGTAGATTATGTTTGTTTCCAAGCAATGAATGTTGGGGATCTGATACTTTAGCCGAAGTCAGTGATAAAACCAAAATCTTACATAGAAACTCACAAAAAGAAGGAGAGTAACATGGGCAGTAGAAAAAAATTTACTTACAGTTTCATCAAAAGGTAAAATCCATCAAGATTTTTGATAAGTAAAACAAGAGTATAGAGAATTGAACAGTGCAAATAATGAAATCAAACTTGATAAAAATGCATTTTTAGTGCTTTGTATTAATCTGATTATAATGCACAATATACTTTACTCTACATTGTTTACACTAAGAAATATCAGAAAGAATTTAAGGATATCTTAGTTTTCTTGAAATATGACAAAGATATCAATAGAAAAGAACAAGACATCAATTTGATATGTAGAGGAGGTAATTGCATAGTTTAATTTTGTTCATGTGTAGTAATATGCATAGAAAAATCTCAGTAGAAGAAAATATATTGTCAAGTGCAGATATGATTTGGCAGATTAACTTTGTTTATACAAAGATAGTCATTAAGCTTTTATCATTTTCTACAGATACACTCAACATTACTATGGGAAAAGAAAGATGAAATTCAAGTGAATAAAACTAATGAACAGAAAGATATAGATCAACTTTATCAAAAAAAAAAAAGAAAAATAGGCAGGGGTAGAAATGTTTCCCAAAAGACATACATTATCAAATAAGGCTCAAAAGGATAGATTAATATAGCATAAAGGAAACTGAAGTAGTGCACCAACCTTGTCCTACTCCAAAGCAATTCTGTGGTGAGAAACAAAAACCCACCAGTCTACAAATTTCCAGAGAGACCATTGAAAGTAGAAGACAAAGCCCTGAACTATGTAAAGTCTTTCACCTATCTTGGTAGCAAAGTCAACTACAGTGGAACTTTAGATGATAAAATCATGCATCGGATTACTAAGGCTACCAGTGCTTTCAGCAAACTTCACCATCGCTTGTGGAATGAGCAGGGTATTCAACTGGATACGAAAATTGAGGTTTACAGAGCTGTTATCCCTGCCATCCTTTTGTACGGCTCAGAGTCATGGATTCCATATAGGTACCATATATGCCAGCTGGATGTTTTCCATAAAAGCTGTCTGCATGCCATCTGTGGAGTTAACCTTCAAAACAGGACATCTAATGTAGACCTGGTTAACAGGTGTAATATTGGAGGAATCAAGTCTTTTCTCATACAGTCTCAGTTATGGTGGACTGGTCATGTCTTGAGAATGTATAAGGGATATCCTAGATCCTAATATACAGCCATTTAGATTAGGGCTACAGGAATGTAGGATGCCCGTGGTTAAGATACAAAGACAAGCTAAAGAGCAACTTGTCAGCTATCAATATACCTCATAACACCCTCAAGTGCTTAGCCTTGGAGCGGGTAAAATGGAGATCAACGTGTTTTAGTGGACTCAGCAGTTTTCAATCTGCTTGTCTGAATAGTCTTCAAGGAGCAAGATCTAAAAGGTCAGCCAATCTAACAGTGATCTCATCCCACAATCCTCACTTTTGCTCTATATGCAGCCTCCTTTGTAAATCACTAGCAGGTCTTAAGTGCCACTTAAGATTATCACACAAAATTTCATAACTGAATCAATTGGTTAAGTTGTCAGATCCTCATATGTCAAAACCGACGAGAGAGTCAGTATATATATATATATATATATTTCTCCTTGTTATTTGAATGACTTAATGCTTATAAAATGAATGCATGCAAGAAAAGAAAAAAAAAACAGAAAAAGAATTACATGTCTGTTATATGGGAACTCAACAAATAATATGTAATGCTTTTCCTCAGCTTTATCTTGATGTTATTTGATTTTCATAAAATTATTTTACTAAATTCTTTGATACAATAAGAAAAGATATATTTTTTTTAATTATATTTACTCATTATAATTTTTGTTTTTATTTTATGAAAATAAATTTTATATCATGTTTAGAGAATGAACATTTTAGGAAAGAAAATGAAAATGCCTTGCTTTTAGATAAGAAACAAAAACACAAAAGATAAGAGGCTGAGGCAAAATGGTCGTTGCAAGCAAGGTGTCAGAAATGAAAAGAATAAAAAAATATTTAGTACAGCAAAGAAAATAAATAGAGAATAGCGTTTGGATAGAAAAGTTGTAAATTAGCTTGTGGCATATAGTGAACATATTTTAATATTCCAAGAGTTATTAAAATATTTATTTTAAGAAGCAGGTACATTAAAATATGAATATATCCCAGGCAGACAATGTTGATATAGCATATTTTATTAGCACATGATTGACAGAAGAAGAAAAAGTACTTTTGTGTGAAAGCTCAAGTCAGTGAAAGTTCTGTGCTCTACTACTGAGTCAAGACAAATTTTGTTTTAAGTGTATTTTTATGGAAGGCAGAATTTACTTAAAAGTAAAGCATTAAAAAGTAAAATTTTCATAATTGAAGATTTCACAACAATTAGAAAGAAAACATTACTATTTTTAGTTTTTAATTTTGGTGAAAAATAAATTCTCAGGCTGCATAATGAAGAATTTTGTTATTTCAAGGCCAACAAATTCTCTCTTACAATGTAGTATAAATAAAACATTTCATTAGAGCAGAATATTTTTGTTAATATATGACAAAATTTCGATCATAAACATCTTTGTCAAACCTTTTAAAAGAAAAATTGGAGGTAAAAATGAAAATTCATAAAAATTATCAAAAGAAAAATAAATTCAATATTTTTGCTACAATAAAAGTTTCAGTGATAAATTTCATAAAATCATTACTTTATACAAAGTTTATCTATAAAAGCAATGAAAGTAGCATTTATAATGCTAACAATAATTATGGAAGCAGAGAAAGGAAAAAAGAAAAAAGCTTCACAAGGAATAAACAGATGCAATTATGCTCACAGCAATAGAAACAAAATATTGTAAGCTGTAAGGATAACAATAATGACACACACACACACACACACACACACACACGCACGCACACAGAGAGCAGTAAAACAAAAAAAAAAAAAACTGTTGAATTGAATACTGGTCATCATGATGAAATGTTGGGAGAAACCACTTTACCCTGCTCAGTACTGCTTTGGTCATAACCATATGGTTGGTATTTCAACTGGACCTTCCGGTTGATGCCAGTAAATTTGTACCTGGAGAAGCAAGAAGCGCAAACAAAAACCAATAGACATATGGAATTAACACTGACAGCTAAAAAATAGATTTACGGTATGATAATGTACCAGCAATTTTCAGTCTGAATAGATATGCAGTCCATATTTCTATGACAGCTAGATCATTGCAGATATAGACAGAAGGTTGACGTGTATCTTCAGTTTGTTTTAACTAAATGTGGTAATAAGCACATCCCATCTCCTCTATTGCTTGTGACCATCCGCTATAATAAAATAAATGTTTTAAGTGCTAAAGATGAATTAGTCAAATAAAGCTTTATAAGATTCTACATAGAGTTGTTGCTATATGACACCAAAAATATCAATTTCTCAAACAAATTTTATTTTCTAAAATGCCACAAAAGAGGATTTATAAACTAAAAACTAAAAAAAAAACTAATAATTTTGCTTTCTAAGTAGTAAAATTTAAAGTGCAAATGCTCTAAAAAAACTAAATAGGAATAAAGTTCTAAACTGTCTGGTTGTCTTAAGCTATAAACTATAGATAAAAGTTTTTACAAAATCAATTTAGGAAAGAATAGCGTTGATAGGTAATAAAGCTGCAATATTGAGAATTTTGTTTTCTTTAATTGAAAATAAAAAGAAGGAAAAAAAAATCCTTGGTTGTTATTAGATTCATAAAGAAAGCACAAATTCCCTGACAGGGAAGAAAAAAGAAGGTTCTAAAGCAAATGCTTCATGAGAATCAATGTTATCCTGAAAGAAAGGAAACTAGTAAACTTTCTCTCAAATCTCACAGCCCATAATCTACTTGGATCTAACCTTAAGCAAGTTCATTATAGATTCTATCAAAGTTTTATCATCTCTTTTCTAACTCTTCCTGCAATAAAATTTCTTCAGTTACAAAAAAACAAAAAACAAAAAAAAAAAACAGCAGAAAAATACAAACAAAAGAAGAAAAAAAAACACACACACTGAAAACAAAAGCAGAGAGTGGAAGCATTCAAACACATAAAGCAAAGAAATGAGTGCAAAATTAGAAAACAAAGAAAGCCAGAGAAGCACAAGCTCATTGTTGATGACTAACATATTTTTGAAAATCTTTTTTTTCTTTCTTTAACATGCAGGCTTCAGGTAATAGAGGTGACAGCTGGGCTGGTTCATTGTTCTTGAATAAAGGCCAAGAGAGGAAAGTATTTTCAAAAGTGAAATCATGCAATACTGAAAAACTAATCAACTGCAGTAGAAAAACTAATGTTTTGTGTTGGTAAATGGTCAGGGGATAGTGGCTCAGTAATAGGTGACCATCATTTCCTGTCTTTAAACTGAGGGGAGAATAGATATGGAAATAATTATTAAATAATAAGATTACATGAATAGTGAATTTAAAGTCCCTGTAAAAATAGGAACATTAAGAATGAATAATCTAAAAATAGGGAAAACTGAGTATTATAAAAGAATAAAGAGAATGAAAGTTTCAAATATTTTCGGAATAAAAAGAAAAGAAAAAGTGGCCAGTCATTACATTATACACACACACAAAGATACATATACAATATAAAATTTTAATAAAGCATTCTTGTTGGTTCTTTGTTTCCTCCTAATTGTGTTTTTAATTTTGAATAAAGAACTGACACCCAAATAGTTAAATTATATAATATTGAAGCTGGGTTAGTTATTGTGTCACTTATTTTGTTTTTCTGAAGAACCATTAAATATGGAAAATAAGTATTAGGACGTATTGCAGAGGTCAGGTGTGTAAACATTTTGTAGTGTGGGTGTTTTTGCTCTGCTGGGAGGGGAAGTAACATACTCATGTATGAATTACAATCGCCCAACTTACATAGATGGCAATGAATTGTGTTATCTTCATATCTCTAGCTGCTGAACCTGCTTGATATATTGGTAACCATTTTCTTATACCATCTTGTCAAAGCAAAAAAGGGGAAAAGCAACAAAAGTTTTCTTTTTCTATATGGATTATTCGCCTGAAGAAAGTTATAAAATGAACTGGCCAAAACATAAGTGATAACACCATCAATAACACAAAAAAAGAAATTCAAGCATCCAAGCCTGAAATGTTAATGACTCTTCTCACATTTACAGACAATAATGTATTTAGTTTTATGCAAAGAGAATTTTGTAACGGAAAGGTTGTGTTGGATTTCAATAGAACACATTTTTCAAAAATCATTTATGTTGATTGTTTTTCTATCATTTTAAAAATTAAAACATTTTCTTGTAAAAAAGGAATTCAAGTTTCATGGCTAGTTGAATAATAATCTAAAGCAATAATGAAAGCAATTCTCTGTAAATGGCATTTACAATGAAATTGATTAATGCTTAATGACAGCTAATTTATATTTGAGACTAATTGAGGATGGGGGGGGGATGCCAAAAATAATTTTCCCTCCAGGTAAGAATGCAAATAAGCTAACCTTGGAAAGCCACTTTGGTTTCCTTGCTTCCCTGTCAGTTGCATCTAGAGTTTGCAAATTTAATATCCTTTAGAACATGAAAGAAATATCACAAATTTGGATATTTTTCAATGATTTATGGAACTTTCTTCTATAAATGAAACTATATTAGAGAACGAGAAGAGATTTTATTTCATTCTTTCAATGAGATTTAGTATTGGAAAAAAGTCTTTCGCATGCAAGTTGTGTTATTTCAGGAATTGCATAGCAGAAATGCTTAATCCAATACATGTGTATAACATGCTTGATAGTTAGTAGAGTAACACATTCAGTATTAGTATTGCGATACTTGCTCATTACACTCTCAGGGATCATGTCAGTTGACATTGAGCCCATATCAAACTAAAAGTAAAGAGAGCTGTCACCTATACTACTGAAGTACCATCAGGTAGCAAGCCTAAGTGAAGTGAGCACAAGATGACTACATTTAGTGATATTACAGTTGTGTTAGGACCCAAGCAGAATGTATAAATCAATGTATAGATGTGTGTATGTATGTATGTGTATATATATATATATATTTATATATATATATATATATATTATACATACACACATAAGAATATATATATATATATACATAGAGCTATAGCAGCAAACCCTGGTTGTATGGGTACCCAGCTCAGTTGTAACAGTACCCACCCTCTTCACTTGATGAGCGCTTAGGTCGGCCATGAGGCTGATATTTGATCTGCACTTTACGATTGATCCCTGAAAAGCGTCCATACCTGAAAACAATAAGTAGCAACCAAACAATATGGTATTAGTATACAAGCATAGAATCTTTGTCTCACTGCAAACAATGGAAATATGGATTTGAGCAATGTATCATTAAGAATTAAGAAAAATATCTGCTCCACAAACTATTGGCACAGTAAAGTAGCTTGTAAATAAATACACTTGTAAACAAGTAGGAAGTAAATCTTGTAACATCACAGCCTCTAATATCCTTTTTCTTATGTTCTAATCAACTTTAACAAAAAAAATGAAATATTTATGCAAATATATTTTCTATTTATCAAATACATAAATAGTAATTTCAAAGAGAATTTTTTAAATTCTGATAGGTGAAAAAGTGGACCCATATTAATTTTAAAAAATAATAAATAAAATAATATAAACCCTTGCAAAAATTACACAATAACTGATTGCTAACCAGAAAAACATTCAATGGTCTTAAATATTTTACAAATAGTAGGAAACTGAAAGAAGATTTTATTTAATCAGCATTTTAAATAATTAGAATTTGCAAAGAAATGTAAACTGTATATTTCAGCCTATATTAATATTTAGCTTTAAATGATTAGAATTGATTTTTAAGTTAGAAATTAGCCAGATGATTATTAGAAGCAGAAAAGTATCCCTTGAAAGAAATCCAAGAGAAACAAAGAAAAATGTTAAGGCAGATCACTAAATTTTCAACTTGACAAAATATCAAATGAACTGGAAATATAGGAAATAAAAATGAAGAACACAAGTTTTCAAGATTTGTTTTAACTACTTTCCAATTTCTTTGTAAAGAAACCTAAAAACATTTGCCATTGTTAAAAAGAAAAAAGTTTTCTTTTTTTGTATATATTATTTAAAAATTATAAATTAAGACATAAAATTGTTAATGTGAAGAATCATTCAAGAAAATGCTTCATCATAAAAACTGGAGAGAGAAGATTAAAGCAAACATTTATAAAGATAAAAGAACAGACATAAATGTTTTAAAGTAGCTTAAAAACAAAAAATGCATTTTATAATAAACATTACTACCTATAGACATTCTACAATATTAAACTGTATTACTTATGTCTATTTCGATGTAATTAAAATTTTTCATACTGCTAACAATTATTATATATGGGTCTCAATTTTAAATAATAAATTACGTATTGATTCTATGTTCAGAAATGATTTAAAAAGTTTAAATTTAGTCATTAACAGGTGATTAAATTAGTTGAAGACAAATTTATTTTTAGTTTTTAGGTTGTTTTTTTTTTACCAAATTATTCAAGCACACTTTATTAAAAATTAGAAACATCATCATTGCTTAAGATATTTTCTATGAAATGTCAGTTTTAATTCTATATTAGTTCATGCAGAATTACCTTCCAGATATTTAGCAATAAAAAAAAATAAATATGATATTAATTGTTATGGGAACTTACCCATAATAATAATGGACTATTCTGGATATCATAAATACTGCACCTCAAGAGGGAGCAGAGTTCAGAGTCAGTCAGTCAGAGACAGAGTTGAGAGTCAGACGATTACTGTAAGACATTGGAATAGTGATATGTGTCGAGACAACATAGTTCACTCTAACCAAATCTGATAGTCATTACTAATACTTCTACTTCTTTGTACATATTTCTGTTTGTAATATATCTGGTACAAGGAACTTGGACCATAACAAGTGGCGACAAGTTAACCCCAAAGAAATATGAACTCTCTACGCGGAGGACATACTTTTTTGCTATCCGTCGCACATAACAGTGGTCGACGAGTAAACTCTAAAAAAAAAAAAAAACAAGTTCTACGTGGAGATTTCTAAAAAAAACAAAAAAAAAAAAAACAGGTTCTACATGACATTTCTAAAAAAAAAAAAAACAGTTCTACGCGCACGCAAAAAAAAAGAATTTTCTTTTTTGGATATCAATTTTATTGGCAACAAAGGAATTTTTTTTTCGCATACACAGGTTTCAGAATATCAGGTTACACTAAAGTAAAATATGTGCACAAATAACGTTAACATGGAAGATTTTAAGTCACTCATTGTGGAACTTATCAAAATCCAATTTGAACAGCAACAAAAGTATGAACAGAAACATCTTGAATTACAAGAATCATTGCTACATGTAATGTCAAATAAAGAGCAAAAATCCGAGAACGAAACAGTTCTCTCACAAGACACTATTTGGAGTACTATTGAAGATTTCACGTATGCACCCGAAGAAGACAAAACTTTTGCAAATTACTTCCGAAGTACGAAAATCTATATGAATTTGACTGCAAAGATTGGTCAGACGCACGAAAAGTATATCTATTACTAAGAAAATTAAGCACATGCGAATATACCAAATTCGTAGATTATATCCTTCCAAGAAAAACAAATGAGTTAATTTTCAAAGAAGCCATAAAACTGCTAACAGAACTTTTCAGCCATAACACCTCACTATTCCACAAAAGATGGAAATGCATGAACCTAACAAAAAAGGACAGCAAAGATTACATAACTTTCGCGTCCATTGTTAATAAATATTGTGATGACTTCAAATTATCAGAACTGAGCGCGGACAACTTCAAATGCTTAATATACATCCAAGGACTGCTTTCAACCAAAGACGCAGAATCCTTACTAAATTGGAGAGTGAACAAGATTTGACGCTTCAAAAACTAGCCGAAGCCTGCCAGAGATGCATCAGTGTGAAGAAAGACACAAAAGGCATAGAAGCTGGCATAGCACACATACGTAAAGTACGAAGACAAAATTTTCCCTCCTCAGAAACAAACCAAACCCATTTTCCTCCCTCAAGAACAGTTAAAACAAAATTTTCTATCTCTAAAAGTCAATATCAGAAAAAACTATGACCCAGTCCATGCTATCGCTGTGGGACTAGGCATTGGTTTAAAGACTGTACATACCATTTTAAAACATTGTCTAACATGCAAAAAAATAGGACACAAAAGTTCTCATTGTTGGTCTAGAAGAGAAAGCAAAAACAGAATAAGAATCACAAGGACTGACCAAGATGATGAGACTAACATAAGAAAATACGTAAAAGTTGAAATGCAAAACAGAAAAGTCAGGCTACAGCAATTCTGGCTCAGACTTAACTATTATAAACCTACAAACATGGAAAAAACTGAACAAACCCGTCATGTTAAAAACAGATAAAATTGCTAGATCAGGTACAGGGAGAAAGATAAAATTTGAGGGTGAAGTAATTACAAATGCAACATTTAATGGAATGATGAAAAAACTAAAAATGTACGTGTTAAGAAATACAGAAAACCTATTCGGAACGGACTGGATGCAAAAATTTGAATTGTGGAACTACCAATAAGTACGTACTGCCAAAATATAAAAAGCTTACCAACCGAAGCAGACAAATTAAAAGAGAAACTAAAAATGAGTTTCCCCCAAGTATTTTCAGCATCTCGGAAGATGTAAGAAAATGGCAGCAAATATCGAAATAAAAGAAAACGTTCAACCTATCTTCAAGAAAAAAAGGAGTGTACCGTTTGTGTCAATAGAAAAAATTGATCAAGAATTAGCTAGACTTGAAAACACTGGCATATTGACAAAAGCAGAATACAGTAAATGGGCTGCACTGATGGTCTATGTCAAAAAGAAATCAGGAGAAATTTGAGTTTGCGCTGATTTTTCTACAGGTTTGAACGCAGCAATAAAGGACTACCACTATCCTCTACCTAGTCCAGAAAAAGTATTCACTAAATTAAATGTCGGAAAATTTTTTTCAAAAATTGATTTAAGTGAAACGTACCTGCAAATTCCAGTCAATGAGGAAAGTTCAAAACTACTGTGTATAAACACACACAAAGGATTGTACAGATACCAAAGATTACCATTTGAAATTAAGGTCACGCCGGCTATATTCCAATAGACAATGGATACGATGCTTGCCGGACTAGAGTACACAACTGAATACCTGGATGACGTATTGATTAATAGCGAAAGTGTTGAACAACATTGGCAACATGTACAAGAGGTGTTTAAGAGAATACAAAGCTATGGATTCAAAGTAAAAGAAAACAAGTGCAATTTTTTCATGAAGGAAATTAAATACCTTGGCCATATCATAGATCAAGAAGGTAGACGACGAGACCCTGAAAGGTCAACAGCAATTAAAAAAGTGCCAGTTCTTAAGAACATTACAGAATTACAAAGTTTTCTAGGCTTAGTGAGTTACTACCAGGAATTCATACCTCACATGTATAAACTTTGTGCACCACTGAACGAGCTGCTAAAGAAAGAAAAAGTTTGGCAGTGGACAGATCAATGCCAGGAAACATTTGAAAAAATAATTAAGACATTAACTTCAGATTTATTTATGGCACATTACGATCCTAAACTAGAAATAATTGTAGCAAGTGACACGCGTGCCTACGGAGTCAGCGCATGTATATTACATAAAATGCCAGATGGGACAATAAAACCCATCGCACATGCTTCTCGAACCCTACTACCAGCGGAGAAAATTACTCACAAATAGAGAAAGAAGCTCTGGGAATTATCTTCGCAGTCACAAGGTTTCATAGGTACATCTATGGTAGATATTTTATCATACAGACGGATCACAAACCGTTACTAACAATTTTTGGTTCGAAAAAAGGTCTACCGGTTTACACTGCAAATAGGTTACTTAGATGGGGAACAATTCTTCTGAACTACAATTTCAGATTGGAATATTTACCAATGAAAAAGATCGGGCATGCGGATGGTCTGCCGAGACTTATACCAACAAAGACAGAGCCATTGGAAGATACGGTAATCGCAGCCCTAAGAAATGAAGAAGATATCAGGACAGTACTATGTTGTACAGTTAGAAACCTCCCAGTCACACTATAAGACATAAAAAATGAAGCCGAAAATGACGAATTCATAAATGAAACAAAAGCAAAAATAGCAGAAAAAGTGAGCAAATATCGGACAGCTTTTCTCTATGCGATAATATGCTACTTTATAACGAAAGGGTTGTAATTCCCAAAACACTACAAAAGCGAATCCTAAAGGATTTCCACAGGGGACATCCTAGAAAAAATAGAATGAAGTCGTTAATGCGAAGCTATGTATATTGGAAGAATATGGACCAGGATATTACTCAGATGGGGGAAATGTGCAAGGGTTGTAACTTAGCAGCCAAAGCACCGCCAATCATACATAAGCCATGGCCAGAGATTGATCGTCCGTGGTCAAGAATACATGCAGATTATGCAGCACCAATTGATGGTTTCTACTATTTAATCATAGTGGATAGCTATAGTAAATGGCCGGAGGTGTTTCGTTGCAAAAATCCTACTACAGAAATGACCATAAATTGCCTCTACGAACTATTTGCTCGGTTTGGAGTAGTGGATTGCCTAGTCACAGATAATGGAACGCAATTCACATCAGCAGACTTCCAAGAGTTTTGCGAAATTTATCAAGTAAAACATATAAAATCCCTGCTTTATCACCCAAGATCAAATGGGCAAGCGGAGAGATTTGTTGATACACTCAAAAGAGTGTTACGAAAAGCCTATGATGTGCCTACGGTAAAAGCATTACAGCAATTTCTTCAGGTATATCGAATTATGTCAATGCTACACCATCAACATTATCACCCGTAGAAGTGATGTTTGTTAGAAAAATCAGATCAGCATTTGATAAATTGCTACCAAGTAAAACGAAACAAATAACACAGTTCTACGCACCAAAAAGAAAATTCCTCCCAGAAGAAAAAATTTTTTTAAAGCATATAAAAATAATACATCTTACTGGGAGCAAGGGACAATTGAGAAAAGAATCAGCAATATGGTTTACATAGTACAGGGACAAAAATTCTCACATAGAAGACATGTAAACCAAATAAGGAAGAGACCGTTACAGGATGCTAACGGTCCACCTCAAGAAGAGGTGATGGACACGATTTTCGATACATTTGATATAAAAAGACCGCAAACAATGCCAGAACCAAGAAAATCGTCCAGAAAAAGAAAGTTCACAGAACCTTTGGAAATAGATCCAAAGAAAAAAAGATATTAAAAACCCCTGCTACGCAAAAACTTTGGAAGGGAGGTGTTATGGGAACTTACCCATAATAATAATGGACTATTCCAGACATCATAAATACTGCACCTCAAGAGGGAGTAGAGTTCAGAGTCAGTCAGTCAGAGACAGAGTCGAGAGTCAGATGATTACTGTAAGACATTGGAATAGTGATACGTGTCGAGATAACATAGTTCAATCTAACCAAATCTGATAGTCATTACTAATACTTCTACTTCTTTGTACATATTTCTGTTTGTAATATATCTGTGTTATTCCATACCTGTATTTGAGTTATTCTTCATTGGTTCTACCTTGGACCATCACCATGGTACAAGGAACTTAGACCATAACATTAATGTATTGAACAAAAATCATAATCTCCACCAAAAGTTATGTTACATTATTTAAGATGGCTATAAATCTTGTATATAGATCTCAGTTAAATTATTTGTGTGATTGATGATGCCACAAAGGTTTTTGCAATCAAAATATTTTTAAGGGTTAACAAATAAATAAATAGCCAGAAAGATTGGTTTAATGACATTACAAATGGCATTAAACCTAATAATCAAAATTTAATCCATTTACTGTCCTCATCCCAGATGAAATTAACTTCAGTATCTTGGGGTTAGCATTTGTTCATAATTAGTATAATAGTACTAGACTATTATTTCATCATCACATTTGTATAAAATTCTTTCATATTAAAAAAAATGATGAAAGCAAATTTATTTCGAATATTAAACTTAATAGATTAAATCTAGTGTCAAATCTACACTAGAAAACATAAATTTTATATAAAATATTTTTGTTCTAAAATATGAATGATGATTGTAAATTACAATAACAGCATAGCAGCTTACAAATCATTTTCTTTTTATTAAGCATTTGAAAATTAGTCAAAGTTTTCATTAAAGATGACACAATGCATTTCCATAGTGTAGCTTTTCTACTCATAATAATTTAAAAATAAATATTAAGATTAAAATAAAGATAGATGAAACTATATTTTTAAATTAATATTGTTCTAAAATCAGAGCCAGACTTGAAGAGTCCATTCAAAAGCCCTTATATCTAAGTAATGTACCACCTTAAAAATATAATTTCCAGAAATACTTGCTGTTTATTGTTATTTGTTCTAAATATGTTCTACAAAATAACATTACTTACAATACTTATGATAGCAACCCACAAATCAGTTTTATATCAAACTATAAAATCATTCTTAATAAAAAAAAAATTGAATTATTACAACAGATGATCTGAAATAAACACATTTGATGAAGAAACTTGGAGGGGGGGTTGTAAATATCTCACCTGGAAATAAAATGTACAAAATACATTATGCAGATGTAGATGTCATGTGATAAGGATTGCCTTTGAAAATTAATAAAAATTAAAATTCATTATTTATAACAAGTTTTAAAATTGATAAGCATCCTTTGACAGTAATTTTAATTAAGAGGACCGAGGAGTAAACACTCAATATTTCTAATACTGTTTTTAATCTAATTTCCAAAGAAAGTGAATTGAAAAAAGTTTATTCAGAAAATTAACTTTATGTACATAGATATAGGAAGATAAGACATTAAAGTGAAATAAATATTTGTTTTACAAGTTTATAACAAGAGAATTAATATATGAAAAGATGTTTAATTTTTAAACAATAAGAGCAATCCTTAGAGCATGCTGGAGCATCTGCTTTCATTACTCTAGCCACTGGGGATGGTTGGGAAATCTGGTGCAGAGAACAACTTTCATTACACGACTACTAATGAAGATAAAGAATAACTAACATGAACTACTACAATGCCAGTGCAAAGGGTGTGAACAGAAAAGCAGCCATACATACAAAGGATACATTTACCAGTGCGAAATGCAAATGACTGAGCATTCCAATTATTTAAAATAATCTAATAAATCTGCTGTAATTTTTTTAAAGAAAACTTTTAATTCAATCCAGAATAACAAACACTTGTGAATTAAAAAAAAATCATTCAAATTTTAAAACTAAATTAACAAACTTGACAAACTGAAGTTACAAGCCTTACATTCCAGAATCCTTAGAAATCTGATCTCAGTAAAGCTAATCTTGGAGAAAAATATATAGATTATTTTGATATTTGCTTGTATAGCTTTAAGAATAAAAATAAATATTTCACCTGATATATATTAACAATAAAAATATAATCAAAGTTTATTTACTTGAACAACGTCACTTGACTACTTGACATGATAGATCATTGAAACACGTTATCAATTTATCAAAAGAAAGAATTTAATATTATTTTAGATTATTTTAATTTACTGTTAAAGATTTTGTATTTCGTGAGCAATTAGTCTTAAACAAAAAAAAAACATTAAAAACATTCAGGTTAGTTTTAAAGAGTGGCCAATATATGATTGGGATGATGAAAAGTCACTAAAATATGACCAAATAATGGAATCTTTTTTTTTTGTCTTGGGCATGAATATTTCAGAACCCACTTGTGTTCATATATAAGAAATACATGATTATAAAGTAACTAACAGAGACTCTCCTAATGTCACTCCTGCTTATATTTACATATTTTTTTAAATATCTTAAAATAGACTAAGATATTTTTTTAAAACAATGTTTTATGCTTACTTATAACTTAATCTATTAATGAAATCAAATGAGTTTCCAATTCACTTATATAAAAGCAAAGACAAAAATATAATGAATTTAGATAATTATATAATAGCAAAGTGTTAATTTAAAAAGTGGTTTATATAGTTTTATAAGATAAAAGAGTAAATTTATTTTAATACAAATTATATTAACAGTTAAGTATACAAGAACACTGTAAAGAAGTTAAAAGAAAATTCTATCATAGAGTATTAGGCAATGCTAAATATTAGTAATGTCTAGTTATAAAAGCATAAATACATTTTTACACTGGGAAATTAGTTTAGGCACATTTTATATAAACAAATCGATTATATAAAACCACATTTTTAAAGTACAATTTGTATTAGAAGAATGAAAATTAAGCACGTCATGATTACAGCCATTTTTACAAAATGGTTTCACAATATGCAATACTGATCATGTATTTTACAACCAAGCTGGGAATAGAATTTACAGTACTATGAGGATCTTTCTTTAGAAATCAGAAAGTTAGGGGTTAATTCTGAGATTCTTTGAAAGTAACCGAAAACTATAAAAAAATGATTATTAAAAAAAAAACTTTCTAAAGTCATCAATAGTAAATTAATAATGAAAAATCAAAATATCAAGCAAAAAGTGTTAGTGTTATTATTTTAAAAGCTTACAAAAATAAAAAGAAACATGCACTAAAATAGACAACTACACTGAGCAGGTAAGATAAATTCAATTAAACAAACATTGAAATTGACAACTCAAAAGATTTACTCTTCTTTTAGATTCATCGATTGCTAACTAATTACCTACTTCTATATCTTAAAAATGCTACAGACCTATAATGTACATAAAATACTTGAGAAATAGAAAATTATTCCATTTGCCTAAGAAATAAGACATGCAATTTATAAGCAAAAAACAAAAACTATCTTGGTCTGTCTATATTTCTGAGATGAGGTATTATGTACAGTATTTACATTATTCGGACTATTGTCCTCATCTTTGTTGCCATATTTGTCACAACGTTTCGGCCGTTGTACGCTCCGGCCTTCTTCAGGTGGTTGGAATTTCGAACCGAACCCTTTATTTCGATCACTGGGGTAGACTGTTCTAGTTCCACGAGCCATGTTTGATGGATGTCAGTTATCAGTTATCTCCTGGTAATTTTCCCTCTGAAAGTTCTCCACTGCCTGAACCGGGTATTGAACTCACACTCTTTGGGTCTGTTACTGGATCTAACCAACGCCTTTATCCACCGTACCATGTCAAGGACACATGGTACGGTGGATAAAGGCGTTGGAAAATTACCAGGAGATAACTGATAACTGACATCCATCAAACATGGCTCGTGGAACTAGAACAGTCTACCCCAGTGATCGAAATAAAGGGTTCGGTTCGAAATTCCAACCACCTGAAGAAGGCCGGAGCATACAACGGCCGAAACGTTGTGACAAATATGGCAACAAAGATGAGGACAATAGTCCGAATAATGTAAAAACTATCTTATTAGTGAAAGACTAATAATTCTGTTATTTTCTGAAGCCCATTGTGCAATGTTGATTTTAAATTTGAAAGGCTGAATCTTACAGAAAAATTCTAAAAATCATAAGTTTATTAAACATGTGCTCATGCACATGTCCATTTAAATAAAATTAACTTCCTATGTTTAAGTTAGTCATCAAAGTCTTACTTTGATCAACTATGAAAATTGATTTCAAACTAAATAGATGATACTTTAATGTTATTGATATTTAGCTTAGATTATTTTATAGCTAAATAACCCTTCTTTAACAAACTGGTTAAAAGAAAAACATCAAATGTTATTTTTAAGTTATATGTTATAAATAAAGTTAAAGCTGGTAAGATACAATTCAGTGTGCAACTTATTACTACAAAAAATGTATCAGCCTTTTCTCCTAAAATTCCTCATAAGATAATGTAGCTTTGTATTTGAGCAAATACAGAATCTAGGAAATGGACAAAGATGACATTATGAATAATGAACATAAAATTACTTTAATAATCTATTCACATAATGAATACATAATAATACAGCAAGCTTATAAACTTATGAAGCTGAAGATAAAAAAAGCATAAAGAATTGCGCATCATTTATTGTCTAGACTGCTGGAAGGCGTAAATCAGTAGCAGCAGAAGAAATCAATCTTGATGTCATTATTACAACTTGTTCACATTTAGATGGAATAATAAAAAAAGTTTAAATTTGCTTATACAAATACATTAAATGATTTTAAAGATTACTGGTTTCAAAATTATATTTTTAGAGCAATAATATTAATAAAATCAATTATCACTTTGTAAAAAGAAAACAAAAAAAAACACATTTTAAAATTGGATAGAACCATTACTATTGTGTAATTAATCATCAATTAATGGTCAATAAAAAATGAAAACCCATCAAAAAAGAACATTATATCATATCAGTTATTCTAAATCATTAATAATTTTAACATTTTTAATTTCAATAAATAAGGCCCAATATGTCAAATTGCTATAGACAATTAGAGAAAGCAAAGAACTTGAAATGGTAAATATAACAAAGAAAAACCACTCTCTGCAAGCAAAAACAAATAAAAGCCTTAACTAATATGAAAATTTTTTAAAAATTATTAAAATAAGCAAAATAGTTGTAATGCTATCTTACCCAGTTTATTATATCAAAAAATATTGATAAACTAACATTTATTTGCAATAGCTAATAACACATTTTTCATCATATATCATTCATTGAAAATTATGTAAACATTTCAGCTATTCTGATATTGTAGATTATAGTGAAAACAAAATTTAAAAAAATTAAAAATAAATAAAATTTTAAATCTAATTTCCTTGATAATTATTTTCTATTAGTTTACTAAAGAACTTTTTTATATATCAGAAGAAATTTGGTGAAAACATGACAAATAATGATATATAATCAAAATTTTGATAAAGCATAACTTGAAAATAAAAAAATGTCAACAAAAAGTAAATTTAAAAAACTGTATAAATTTATGCTAATCTTTATACAACATATAACTTTGTAGAGTAAAAATTAACTCAAATTCTTTATGAGGAATCCCAAAACCTGTCAAAATGATTCTCGATAATAGCCAATAACAAATAATTTTATATAACGAATGAAACACGTTAAAAAAATGTTGGTAATAATGAGAAATGAAACTGCTGGAACATTTAACTTAAAATTGAAAACCAAGAAATACTGAATAGGTATAATAATTTGTATAAGTAAAGTCCTTTTAGTTAAAATAGAGAATAAAGATATCGAACAAAGGCAATGCTTATGTGCTGAGTAGTACAGTTAAAGTGATTTCATAAAGAATGTCAGGATTTCAATTTGAGTGGAAAATTTATGTGAGGGAAGAGTAAGTATTTTGATTATCATTTACTTTCTATTTTAAATAGAAATAAAAAAAGACACGCAATATGAAAAAATGAGTGCATCAAGTTATGTTAGGATTTTTTCAATTCTTTCTCTTTTAATCACTCTTAATAAATGCACTAAAGTTGAAAAAGAGGAGATCAAGTGAAAAGAAGGTTACGCATTGTTATAAAAGGAGACTGAACTTAAAGTAGAAAACAAAAAGTAATGTATTTTAGTCAGTCAGTATTTCAAGCAAAAAACACACCACAGTATTATTTATATATAAACATATAACTACAAGTCCACATGCTCTATGACAATTGATTAAAAAATATTTAAGAACTTTTCTAAAGATACTAAAATTGATTCCATCAAAATCAATGTGTGCCATATAAAGTTAAACATTTTCTAAATCTGTAGAGATGCTCAGTAAAATACATATCTTTATTTGACAGAGAAGGGTTTAAAAAAAGAAATGCAATTATATGAAACTAGTTTACTCAAACTATCCAAAAAAATGGCAATTTTTAAGTTGTTAATATTATATAAGTACAATGCAATGGCAAGATTTGTATCAATTTAGCTGGGAGATAATTTAAGATATCAATAAATTATGACATTTTATTTGCCAAGTTTAAAATGACAGTAAATTCTAGTTCTTTTACATTATCATCAAGTACAGTTGCACTAAAATTTTCCAATCTCTATTGTGCCAGACTCTTCTGGGGACAAAGATAAGCGTCACACACATACACGTTTTTCATGTTTGTATGTCATACACACAGAGACAGTGATAATGGGGTATACTCTTCGGTAAATCGACTTCTCTCAGTCACTGTGTATTTATCTAAAAATAAATACGCTTAAATTCACCTTCATCCCTGCTGTGCGACAACGGCTTAGTGGTAGAATCCCCGACTGACGCCAATTCAGTCAGGTTTCAATCCTAGCTAGAGGCAACCGGACGTCTAGCTAGGATCGAAACCCGACTGAATTTGCGTCAGTCCGAACTTCTACCCACTAAGCCATCAGCGTACGGTACGGAATGAAGGTGAATTTTAGCGTGTTTATTTTTAGATTCAGATAAACACACAGTGACTGAGAGTGACTCAATTCTGTCGAAGAGTCGTGCATTAGCATAAATAGTCACTGTTTTACAAATTCACACCCCAAACCAGAGGGCTCAACCGAAATTAATTTCAGGAGCTAATATTTTTGTTATATATATATATATATATGTTAGTCAGTTTAGTGCCATACATGATACATGCTTGAGCAATTATGTCTCTTTCGATTCATGACTGACAAGGCAGATTTTCCTGCAGTAAGTTGCCATTTCTTTCTGCAGTAGACTGGCTGCCAACCAAGGTGAAAGAACTCAGTCTGTCCTGCTATTCAACCCATAGTGGGGAGGAAGAAGAGATGGATTCATACCTTTCCCAAGAGTATTTGCATGTAAATGAATCTAATGATCTTGACTGGAATTCAATATAGATATATTTGTGAGTGTGTGTGTGAGAGAAGTTGGCATTCTTTAATGTGTTCTTGATGCAATTTTTAATCCACAATTTCAGCTTGTGCATTGATTTTTTTCCTTCAGTCGATTCACCATTTAGAAACTGCTTAGAGATCCTATTGTCTTCATCCTGACCACAGACCTCACCATTGCAACTAGTGCTGAAGTACCAGAGACTCTGCACTGGTAGACAAACTGCCTTGAAGGATATCAACATCACTCATGTATATTTTGTGTTTGTGTATCATACACATAGAGACAGTGATATTGGCGTTTATATATATATATATATAGGATGTCCCAAAAGTCATGTTGTGATTGGAACAAAGATACCCTTGTGAAATATCAACCAGAGGAAATTTGCATGAAATCATTTTCCATAATTAGACCAATAAAACTTGCATATAATATATTGTCACATACACAAACATTATTTAATTTGGTAAAAAATACAAAATTTACATACTGCAACTTTTGGGATACCATGTGAGTGTGTGTGTGTAGATAGCTGAAGGATTTGAATGTCTTTGCCTTGCACAGTTCTAAATCAAACTTAAGGCATTAATACGCCAACTTTTCTGTAGAAAGGTCATGACATTTAAAAAAATTTTGAATTTATATAAAAGATAAAAAAACCACTCAATGTTTTGGACATTAGATAACATTTATATAAGAGTGAAGATACTATGAAGTTTTAATTCATAATCTAGACATATCAGCAGATTTGTCAAAAGGTAAATGTTAAAAAAGAAAAAAGTCTCATATTTATCACTGCAAAACCAGTTTTCTGTCAGTGCAGTCAGATAGCTACTGTTTCACCTGGTTTAGTGTTCTTTTTTATACTGAAGGACATTATGAATATTCAATGGACACTTCACATAAAAGTGGTACTTTCTTCTCAGGAAAATTTTTCCTAATTTTGATTGCCAAACCATTTGGTTACTCCTTTGAAGCAGATTACTAACTCAATTTATGATTGTCACTTGTTCTCTTACAATCATGCCCAAATGCTTCTATCACAACAATGACAGAAGACAGCCCAATATACATAATTACATAGTCATCTAATATCTTGAAATATTTGTAATTTTGCTGATAATATTTACACAAAGATAAAACAATATTAAACTTTACACATAAAGCATCATACAACTTTACCAAACAATGAAATTGTGCAGTCTATCATTTCTTCTATCTTAAACCTTTAAAAGAAATATGTAATTCTACCCATCTTATTCACAAAAGATCTGTTGAAATATCAGCAAAATGCTACTGTTTATCTGACAAAACTTAATTAGGCTAGGATTATCATTATTAAAAAAACAGTATTTTTCACTGTTTAGCACAGTTTATAAGAAGCAAATTAAAAATGAAGTACAAATTGTTAAACTTAAATTACAATAACTAAATTTGCCTACAGAAGGCATTCATGTGAAATAAGTGCAAAGTTGTTTTACAAATTTAAATAGATTGAAAATATCAATAAAATAAACAGCAAATACAGAAGACATTTCTACTCCTTTCTATTTCCTAGTGGCTATTTTTATTCACTTTAGTATTTTTCAAAAGATAAAAAAACCAATATAGTTCGATTTCAATAATACCAATTTCAAAACTAAAAACACAAAAATCTTTTTAAAACAAATTATAAATAATAATAATGAATACACTTACATTTCTAATACAAGTTTCAGTTGCTCCAATTTGGCTTTTTTCTCTTCAATTACACTGTTTTTTTTAATTTTATTCTCATTCAATAAGAATCTGACAATGTCCAATACTTCCTGCAGTTGTTTAGGTTTCTTTAGCTTCAAGTGGCCATTTTTATAACCTTGATATTTTTCAAAAAGTTCAAAAAACCTAGAAAAAAAAATATTCAAAAAACATTTACTTATTATCAGAAATCATAAATATAAAAGAATAAAGAAATGATGATTATTTTTATTAAGTTGAAAACTCAAAAAGAATCTCTTTTTTTAAATAGTTTGATAAACCTTTGATTAAACAATTACAAAATAGAATATTTCAATTATGTTAATATACTACAGAGTGATGCAAAAGTAGTTATACAGTAATGAAGAACAAAACATTGATTATAGAAACATATCAATGCCTCAAATGTTCAAACTGTTTGCCCCACTCATGCATGCACTCCTCTTTTCCTGCAAAAAATTTATTATTATTATTATTTATTAAAAAATAAAAATTATAATAAATGCATTATAATAAAAATTATGAAAATAAAAATATTAAAAATGATTTTAGTGGATTAAATGAATTCTAGTCTTAAATGAATCCTAGAACCATTATAATAATACTGGTATTGTATACCTACTTTTGCAGCTCCCTGTGCAGTCAATTACTTTTTGGCAAGATTTTATTTTTAACTGATTTGTTTGAATTCATGAAAAAAAATTAACCTCTTACATGTCAGAACCACTATGATTATTTTCCTAATACCTAGAAAGCTTAATATTTTTTTTTAACTCAAACTAATTTCCTCATTTTTGTCAATTTTTTTTCTTACAACATTTTGCTGCTGTATACTCCAGCCTTCCCAAAGTCGTATTTAGGAATATTGAACTTTGTATGAAGAGAAGACACACTTGTACTGTGATTGGAATAGTCCTTTCCTAACATGCAAATTGAGCTTGTGACTTTTTAGTTAACTGGATAAAATTCACCCATCCTCCAAAAACACCTCCAGACAAGGACAGAAAAGCTCTTGATGCAAAATGATTTTTTGGAAGAATCTAAACTCTGCACCTGTCCCTGGTTTTAACTTAGTTTCACATTGACAATATTATTTAACTTTGAAGATCAATTATGAAATAATGTTGCATCACAAAACAATTTTAGATTTCTAAGTATTTATGTAGTAAACTTAGCAAGCGTTACAAATGCATAATTTATAAACAAAATCCATTTTTAACTTATTTGAGAAAGAAAGAACTATTTTGTCAAAAAGCAAAACCAAACCTTTTTAATAATGTTATTAAATGAAAATCAATAAACTACTTACTTTTTGTGCTTGACCTCCATTTTCATCTTCTGTTTAGGTGTTCTGTCTCCATGCCTGATGACTGCAATGACACAGCGAAGCTCCATCCTTTAAAGAAACAGAGAAACTTTTTATAGAATATTAAAGGCATAGAAATAAAAAAATCATATGGACAAAAGAAAATAAATAAGAAAAAATGTTATAACTTCCCCCTATCAAAATATGTATTAAACATCATTTTCATTAGTATAACAAAACTTTCAGATTATATAATCCTTCCTGGTACTCATTTTAACAAGGGAAACATCTCGGTTACTTAAGTGACGAAGCATTACGATATAAAAGATATTTATAAATAAGTTAAAATTTGATGAAACTAATCACTAGATAATAACTAGCCATGAGTGTGTTAAGTGTATTTAGATAATTTTGTAATATAATTCTGTTCAATACCAGCAGAAAATATTTTGTTAAATTATATCAAAAATGCTGAATAAATGGGAAAAAAAAACTTCCATAATGTCCATTTTTGAAGTTAGATATTCTATTGACAAGATGTTAACATCACCATGTTTTAAACTGTATTGTTCAAACTGCTGAGTGACTTAAAATGATCTAAACAATTAAGAACAATTCTAATCTTTTGAAAATAATTATTCTTTCAAAACCTAATTTTGTAATAGTATAATAAAAAAGCAAGTAAAAGTAAAAAAACAGAAAATTACATTGAGCCAGATGTTGTTGGGACAACGGGTACATCTTCAGGAGCTGATCCTAATACCCAGGGAATATCTAACTGTGGTGCTAAAGCACGCATGACCATTGTCCTACAAGTAATACATAAAATATTTTATACAACAAGAAAAAAAATTAATTCAAGTAACAAAAACATTATATATTCATAAAATGAATAAGACTGTGTTGTCAATTAAGAATGTACTGTTATAGAAGAGGTATATATATGTGAAGCAACAACACTTTTATATTTTACTATTTGGTTATTAAAAACAGCAACGCTTACCCAAGAATTTTAGCACAATCATCATAATATTTGCTAGAATTCTTTACAAAACTGAATCCATTAACATCACAGACATAGGATTTCCCATTGGCACGGAGAAGATCAAAACCACACACAGTTTGCTGAAAGTGAAGCAAAAATTTGTAGATAGGAGGAATACAATTCTATAAATTTTTCTCATGATGCAAAATAATAAATTAATGAAATAATAGATAAATTGATTATACATCCATCCATATACTGAATATATATGTAGAGGTGGGGGCTAAAATGTTCTGTAGTAAGTAAGTAAGAAGAATAACTGAAAGCCATGAAATGTATATTTCACATACTCACCCTCACATACTTACCACAGCATTTTTCTAGTTACTTTAACAAATCAAAACAAAAATTCTGTTTTTGATGTTTGGTCATTGAAATATTGGCTCTGAGAAGTGAGTTGGGATGAGACTTTTTCAAGAACCACCTCTCATTACACACACACACACACACACATACATACATATATATATATATTTTATATTATTGTTTTATTATTAATTTTACAACTAATCCTTGTGTATGTATGTATGTATGTATGGATACATTTAATTAATTAATATTAATTAATTAATATTAATATTTTTTATTATTATAATCATCAAATTTTTTGGGAATTTTAACGGTTATGATGTGATGACATTCCACTGCATAAGGGATTATAATAAAAACATTTTAAATCACTACACAAAAGCTTTCGTGTTTCAATAATATGATTGTACTTCCTCAGGCAATGGTTGGTAACTGGTGATTAAATGATTTCTTAGGGAAATTTAAAAACAAATCATTACCTTATTTTAGAGTTGGTTGGTTTGGCAATTTATGTTTTGGTATCAGTTTCCTTTTTTTTTTTCCTTGATACACAGTTTTCAATTCGGTTTTTTGTTTTTCAATTAAGTATTTTTGCTTTCTAAGGAAGCCATTCATTTTCTTGTAGCATTTCCAGTCGATATCTGATTTTGTTTGAGATTGATAAATTTGCAATTTGGTCTGTTCAACTCGCAAATTGTCGTGTATTTCAATCTTAAAAATTTTCATATGGTCAGAAAGAAAAGAAAATAATCTTTCTAAATATGTAATTTGTATGTGCTTTTATTCATTGAATTATTTTTTTACAGCGAGTTAAAATGGTATTTTGCCCTCCTCATCCTACTGCAACCCCCTTGACTATTTCTTCTGGGGTGTGATCGAGGCCAAGACCAACAAGCATGCCCACGACACGGTTGACTCTCTGAAAGCTGCCATCATGGAGGTGTTCGCCGCTATGGACAAGGACATGGTTGCCAAAGTGTGTGACTCATTTCACGCCCGCCTTGAGATGGTCGTTGTTGTCGTCTGTGGCTACATTGAAAAATAATGTAGTATGTAACTCTAACTGTTGCTAAATAAATTGTTGGGTCTCTGCATATACAACTTTTGTTTTTATTTATTGCTTATTTCGTTTTCTTTTTGTCAAGTGCTGGATTTTGCTGGAACACCCTGTGTGTGTGTGTGTGTGTGTGTGTGTGCGCGCACGCACGTGTATGTATATATTGTGATGGATAAATTGTTACCATTTTATTTTTTAATTTTGTGCATGCGCATTGTTTTGATTTTGTTGATTGCACAGTATAGTAGGGTCAATTGGGTGCCATCTGTGAGAAAAAAAGCACTATGATGCAATTCACTCCACCAGAAACTTGGAAACAGCATGCTGCACTGCTAGGCATTCATACCAGAAGCTCCAATACGAACATTTCTGAATGTTTGGGTGTCAATCTGAGGACAGTGCTGAGGATTCAGAAAGAATTGGATGAGTCTAATGATGATTATGAAGGTACGGTGACTTGGAAAACACACACTGATCGTTCTGATAAGGAAAAAACTCCTAACTTTGTTGGTGAGGGCCTCAGATTATATATGTAAAAGGTAACCTTTTACATATATAATCTGAGGCCCTCACCAACAAAGTTAGGAGTTTTTTCCTTATCAGAACGATCAGTGTGAGTCACACCTATAATATATATAGACATACATGTGATGGCTAATACTCGATTTCAAGGAATGTCATCACTTATCCATCCTCAAATATGGGCAGTGTGGATATAGTTTTTTAGCCCAACTAGGGTCTTACATGCTCTTGTGCAGATGTGACAACGTTGGGCATCTTTTATTACATGAATGCCACACTATGTGTAATGAATGACTTCTGCATATGGTGTCTTTGATGATTTCTTGAGGCCTGACCATCTTCTTTGCACGTTAGAGCAAATTTTCAGGGAAATTAACATCAAGACCCTTACTAATATCTTTGAGCATTTTTTATGTGTGACACAGCTCTGTTTAAAATCTCTTTTACCACTATGCATGGCTTTCCTCCATGATGAATGATTGAGATTTAGGTTTTCCAAGTCATTTTTCATGATGTTGGTTTTGTTCAGTGTGTTCTTGATACCATCTTTATTCCCCAATTTCAGCTTGCGCATGGATTTTTTTTCTTTCAGTCAATTTTCCATATAGAAACTGCTTAGAGATCCTATCATCCTTCATCCTGACCACATCACCTTACCATCGTGGCCGGTGCTGAAGTACCAGAGACTCTACTCTGGTAAACTGACTGCATTCAAATCACGTACATTTCCCATTGGATACCTTACATTATGACGGAGACTTTGTTGGTGAAATATCTTCTAGTAAGTGACCCAGGGTTTCATATGCATACAACAATGATGACAAAACACAAGAATTGCAAACTTTCAACTTTTGCTGAGACCATAGATGTCTATTCAGTTTTCTGAAAGTATTAGTGGCTTTCTTGATTCAGAGGGACATTTAATCATCCAGAGTATTTTTTATATTTACATTACTGCCTAATTGGCTGATTGATTTGTTTTTTTATGGCTTATCAACCTTTTGCAGTTTATTTAAAGCCAGAAAATATTTTTTAGACTGTAATTTTTTTGGAGATAATAATGGTTTAGGGATACAATTCTAATTAACTCATATTTGGAGGGAGAAGAGGTGAATTCATAACTTTCCTAAGGGGAATTGGCTCTCTGATTAACAATTCCAAACTATTATCCATTACACCACCCACACATCCAAGCCTACAGCATCTGGTATTCCCAAGTACTGCCTAAATACACAAACTTACAAGGATGCTAAGTGATGTTTTTAATATCAAATAGTACGATTTTCCAAGTAGAATCAGCTAAACAACAAATTTATTTTTAATTTTTAGAAGGTCATGAATAAACCATTTTCTTTTCATTTTTTAAATTTTTTATGGTATCGCATGTTGACTTCAGGAAAGAGCATTGCATTTAAGGAAGGGGATATTTTGGCAAGAATTAATAATTGCATTTTCAAGAACTTTTCATGTAAGCAAGTTATTTTCTCTTAATAAGTACAGCATTTTAGATCAAAATTGTGGTTGAAATTATTTCAATGTATAACTAATGCAATGGATAGATTGTTGTCGTTCTCTTTAATGTTGTTAAATACATTTTTTAAAAATTTTTGCAAGTTTCACTAATATATTGTAAGGAATAGCTATCATGATTTATTTCATATATGCCTGCTTCCGAATTATTATGGACATTTTCGATTCTGATCATATCCATAATAGTTTTGGATGTAGTAATTAACTTAGGTAGTTTTAGATATAGTAATTATGCATGAACATAAATTAAAAAAAAAAAACTAAAAGGAAACTGTCAATTCATGACCTTTAAAAATTAAAAATAAATTAATTTAAATAAACAAAAAATAAAATATATAAAAAATAATAACTTTTAAAAAATTAAAAGAAAAATGTATTTTAAAGCAAGAGAGATCTGCATAATGCATTCAATGCATAATAATTACATATAATCTTGACTAACCTGTACACCTGTGAAACCTAGGTACTCTACCAAAGAGATATCCGCAAACTTGAATAATTCCATCAAATGAAACTTCTTCAAATCTTACAGAACATGGGGCAGAACCGGATCCTGAACAACAAAGTTTTCTTCTGTGCAAAGATCGAGAGCTTAGAAACTATCATGACTTTCCACAGACTTCAATGAGCCAGACACCTTGCCTGAATGCCAGACATTCACCTACCCAAACAAATCCTATTCTCGGAGCTTGCATTTGGCAAGAGATCACATGGAGCTCCACATCATTGATTCAAGGATCAGCTCAAAAGCACATTGATGAGGATAGAAATCAATCCAGTCAATTGGGAGACAAAAGTTACAGAAAGAACCAATTGGAGAAGAGCAGTCCATTAAAAAAAAAAAAAAAAAAAAAAAAAACATTGTTTAAAAACACCAGAAGACAACTAGAAGGGAGCCCAAAGAAAAGTCAAAGCTCACTGTCCCCTGAACCATCCATGTGGTGGCTGCAGATGTCTCTTTAGATCCAACATAGGACTCATTTCACACAGAAGGAAATGTCGTTGAGCACCGCAATACTCAACGAGTTCTGTTGACAAACAACAATATATATATATATATATATATATATATATATATATATATATATATATATATAAAATGTGCAGGTGTGAACTCTATAGTAGTTGTTACATTTGCATAGACATTTCATACAGTAAATCTAACAACTATTATAGGACAAAGGTATTATCATTTAAATAGAAGTAAAAATTGTAATAAACTCTTTTCAGTGTTTTTAACCTTTTTATAATTAGAAAGTGCTAAGTTCAGAAATATTTACTTTTTCTAATTATTTTTTAAAGTGAAAAGCATTTGATCTTTTAACGTTATTTATTGTAGCTGCTTTTTCTTGTTTCTGAACACATTCTACTCAAAAAGAAACAGAGTGCCAATACAAATTTTCAATATTTTTTTAATTCTGGGCTTTTTATTGTTTTTTGTTCTATTATTAACTAATTAATGATTTATGAAGACTGAGCTTTTTATTTGCAAGATAAAATTGTCTCGCATGGATGTGTCAAGAAATTGTACTGTGCATGATTATTTAAAGAAATTTCAGAGTATCCAATCCTTAACTTCTTAAAATATGTATGTCCACATGTAGTTCAATAGAACTATTGTATCGATAATAAAACTTCTTTTTTTTTTTAACTTTATCAATTTCAATCTACTTAAATGACTAAGCAGGTTTGGAATTAAATAAATCTTTGAACTAACCTTGAAGGCAAGTGAAACCTTTCTGGCAATGAACTTCTCCCTGGCACTGAGAATTACAGGATATCGGACTTCTTTGCCATCTTTATCTCTTTCAACTTTACCATCAAGTGCAGGAGACTTTCTGGCTTCAGCATGAGCGTAATCTGGTCCTACAGCATAAACCTGTTGGATTGGTTTCAAGAAAAATAACAGTTGTGAAATTTATAATAGATTTAAGTTCATTTAGATAAAAACAAATGACATGTCATTTGAAAAATAATTAAATGGATTCTGATTGAACTTCATAGCATTGATTAAATAAGGGAAACATCTTTTGCATTAATCTCAAGCAAAAATTAAATATCTTAATCTGTACTTAATAACTATAAATCTGTATCAATAAAATTACAGATTATACCAAAATATCTTTTGACTATAAATTTAGTAAGTTAACATAAAAGTTTCCACTACCATCTTTTGCATAATGCTATGAAAATCTTAGAAGTGACTGAAGTGTATTTAGCTTTTTGCTTGTGCAATCAATCAAGCATTTACAAACTTCAAGAAGACTTTCGAAAGTTAGGAAAATGGGCGTTACATGAACTTACAGAAAGGACCATTGGTTAATGTTTCTCTTATTTGAGGGCAAAATAGTCACTGGTGATGAAAAATGAAGAAAATCATAGTTCAATTTAGACAGCCTTCAACATTTCAGCCCAAACAATCTGTTGGGGAAAGTTCTTTTCCATTTTGTGCAAGATTCAAAAAGAGTTCTTTTTTTTATGAATTATGAGGTACATTCAAGAAGTTTTGAGACATGTTTTGCAGAGGCAATTATAACTTTCCTAAATTATTGTAGTTTTAGCAAATAATTACTCTTCATCTATTAAGCTGACTTGCCAATTTTTGTTATTCCAGATTGAACACACCCAACTAAACACTGCTGGCCACAGCTGACAAGTTTGCAGAGTGCAGTCAGGATGTGAAAACAATTTGGAAGCTCAATGTTCAATAGAGTTTTGTGTTAAACTGAACAAAAATGCAGAAACATATAAAATGCTCCAGATGGCTTATGGATTAACTTGTATGAGCTGAGCATTTGACTTTTGCTGGTATAAGAGGTTCAATGGATGTGGAGAGGATGTGAGAGACAATGAGCAATGTGGGAGGGAGACAATGTTGACATGGAGGTCAGAATATCAGAGCTGGTTGAGAAAATTCGCAATTTTCTGGATGAAGATCATCATGTGTCTCTAAAGACAATAAACATACTGTTTGGAGTTGATGTGGAAACTGCACACAGAATTATTCATGAAATTTTGAACATGCACAAAATTTGTGCAAAGTTTGTTCCCAGGGTGCTCATTGATGAACAGAAGAAAAAATGTGTTGGTAAGAACAGGGAGATGGTTGATGGACATCAAAACTGTCCCTCACCCTCCCTACAGTCCAGACCTTGCTCCCTGTGACTTTTGATTGTTTCTCAAACTGAAGAAGAATCTCAGAAGCAGTCGTTTTGAAGACATTGAGATGAAGGAGGCTGGACACCTTCACTTTGCTTTGGATGATTTCCATGGAGTCTTCACAAAATGGCTGGAGAGCTATAATGAAGTGCATTGAAGTCAGAAGACCTGACTTTGAAGAAGATTAGAGTTTTGTACTTCTTTGAAATTAATAAATGTCTCTCCTGAAAAAGTTTCAAAACTTCTGAAATGCACCTCATACAGTGAACAATTGGCTTGTTTGAATATTGCATTAGAAGTTGAAAAGACTGTTCTCTAGGTAAGGAAGTTGACAGGTGATTTTGCATCATTCTGGAAACATGAAACTGTCATGGGAGGAAGTTCTCCTACATGTGGGATATTCAGCACATTATCACTTGTTTCAACAGTTCTAATAAGTTCAAGATATTAAATTCTTCTTTTATAACGAAATATAAAATTCAGCTGGAAGATGATGTGAATAATGATGCTATGAATTTATAGAAATAAAATATTTTGTCCGAAAAAACAAAAACACAAAAGAACATGCTTCAAATTTTTACAAAAACCAAATGAGATGATATTGCATTCAGTCACTGATTAATAAAAGAAAATTCAATATACAGAGTGCAGTGGGCTGCTATTTTATATTTTTAATTTTGTGCATATGCGTTGTTTTTGATTTTGTTGACTGCATAGTATACTAGGGTCAGTTGGGCACTGTTTGTAAGAAAAAGAGCACCATGACACAATTCACTCTATCAGAAATTTGGAAGCAGCATGCTGTACTGTATAATGGTATTCATGCCAGAAGCTCCAATACGAACATTTCAGAGTGTTTGGCTGTCAATCAAAGGACAGTGCGGAGGATTCAGAAAGAGTTGGATGATATATCCAGTCAACATCATGGTGTTTGGAGTGATCACTAGTGATGGTGATGTTATACCTCTATTTATCTTCCCACAGGGCTCAGACTCAAGATGGACGCCTACATCAAGTGCCTTGAGGAGGTAGTGCTGCCCTGGGTCAAGAGGGTGGCTGCTAGAAAACCCTATGTCTGGCAACAGGACTGCAACATGCCACAAAAGACGGAGAACCCAATCATGACTGTCAGACAATTTCTGCGACCACATCACCCATTACATCTGGCCACCTAACTCCTCAGACTGCAACCCCCTTGATTATTATGTGCAGGGCACAGTTAAACGAGACCAACAAAATTCCTTGTAACACCAAAGCTGAACTGAATGCAAGGATTATGGCAGCAATCACCAACTTAAACAAGGAGACTGCCCAGAAGAGTTGCAGGAGATTCCAAAGTCATCTGGAGGCTGTGGTTGAAGCCAATGGTAATTTTATTGAATAAATTTACTCTTTAGTATTTCAAGAAATTTTTATGTAATTTTGGTAAATATATCTGTGAAAATGAGATGTCAGTTTTATTTCCATTTTTGTGTAATTTAGACAATTTATCCATCACACCCTGTATTTTAGCAAACTTTAATTCTAAATTATTTTATAAATTTAATTCTTAATCTAAAATGTATTCTTGATCAGCTTAAGGCAAAAAGGACAAAATAAAAGTGAAAGCAATTACCTTAACATCTGTTCCATCAGTTGGCATAAATTCTTCATAGATGTAGGATCCAGTTTTCCGCACTCTGTTCATAGCTGAATACACACTGCTACGAGCACCAATCTAGAACAAAACAAAACACTTTGTCAAAAAAAGAAAAAACTACTTCATTATCCTAAAATTGAAAAGAATTTATAAGTGAAATAAATAGCAGACCAAAATTGTCAATTACAAGCCAAATGTTAGAATTTTAATAAAGAAACTAAATTACAAATTTAAATTTTAAAAAAAAATGGCTGTAGAAAATGAATGAAGAATGAACAAAAAAAAAAAAACTAATGAATTAAAAATATGAATGACCAAAAGAAAAGCTCTGAACAAGAAAATTCATCATTTAAAATAATACAGTAGATAGTTATAGTTTGTTAGCATTAAATGCTTAAAAATTCATTTATTTTTTTTATAAAAATGATTTCTGCATGAAAAATGCCATTAATTTAACTTTTCAACATGAAATGATTTAGAGTAAATGATGATGTGAGGTTATATATATATATATATATATATATATATATATATATATATATATATATATATATATATATATGTATATAAAACAAAAGTTTATTATGGACAATATAACAGAGATTATCAACCACAGCCCAGATGTATTGTTAAATCCAGAGGAGGAGCTTAGAAAATTCTTAAATTTTAATACAATCCATGGAAATACAATATCACCAAAAGAGCTTACCTGAAAAATTAGAGGAAATGGATAAGAGGTGAAAATAGTAAGCCAAGTTTAGTAAGAAGCTTGTGCAGTGTACCAAAAGATAAGCAATTGGTCTGACTATTTATTTTCCTGCACATTCAGCTAAGATCTTCAGTTAGTATCCACTGTTCAGGATTTGTAGCTTCATTATTCTAACAAATATTTCAATAGGAAGAGTTTGGTTTTCTTAACAAATCTCAAACTCTTTTCAAGATAAAATTTGTGATTTCAGAGCAAATCTAAACTGCAAACCATGTAGCAACATAAATATGAACTTTTAAATTATAAATGGAAGTGCATACTAGAGGACCTATTTATGTGGACATAGTGGTAGCCATCAAACTAGTAATGTGATGATATCAAGAAAATAAAATTCTTTCTGATGTAAAGAAAAAAAAAAATACATATTTAGTAAATTAGAAACCAAAGCAAGAATCAAATATAACAGATAAAAAAATACTTTAGACAAAATCAATTTTAGTAGCCTAAAAAAAAAAAATAAATAAATAAATTACAATAACTTGAATTCTAAGTATAAAAGCAGTAAATTAGTAACTGTCTGCCTGTAAACATTTCAAAATGTATACCTATTAATTTGAACATGATGGCTTTGAAAATCAAAGTTTTAAAATAGCACAACAGTTTGTTTTTTTTATTAAACTTTGGTCATGCATCAAATTTGCTAGTATATATCATTTTAATTGCTTTTAGTGAAAAAACAACACACATTACTCAATTAAAGCAAAGATGCCATTATTTTATACAAGAAAAAAAAAGAAATATTTTAATGTTTTTTTTCAATACTGCATTTTGAATATTCCAAAATACAAATATTTCTTGCATCTTTTTAATAAATCTTTTTATTTGATATCTACCTTTTATTACCATTAAGCAACTCTTAAATCTGTTTAAATCATTTGTAAATTACGAAATAAATTATCAGAATGATCTGTTTATGCACAAATACCACCTTACTTTTGGACACACATGCAAATATCTAATTCCAGAAAAAAATAGAAAGTTAGAGTAAAGATAAGGCAAGATATTTCCTCTTGGAATTTCCTACATAAGGAATGATTATACTTTTATTCTAATTGCTCTCCTCTCGTCTTGATTGATATATTTGCAACATTTCAGTTTTCTGGCATTCTTCAGATGCCTATCACTTCTGATAACCTCCTGGGAATTTTCAATTGAACCCTTTAAACAATTCTCCATGGTTGCAGTCTTCATTAATGGTTATAGCTTATGTCAATTCCAAGTTGTCCTTGTGATGTTGCCTTGACTTTTCCAGCATCCACACTAGACTCTAACAATTCCTCAGTAGGCCTAACTTAAAAATGAAAACCATACAGGAACCTTTGAGTTGGAAATCACATGCATTAATTCCAAAATTTCCCCATTTGGTTGTCCAATGGCCTATTGGATACTAATGTCAGTTCAGTGTTTAATTACTCGGTAGTTGTGAATGCAATTCCTATTCTCTAGTTCAGCAGAAAAGGCAAAAACAGCATCACAAGGACATGTTAACTCAGAAGAATGACTGGATACAAGAACAGGCTAACATTGTGGATTGAATAAAGGCTTCTGTTTGAAAGTAATAAAAGCTTACTAAATATGACAGGCATCTGAAGAAAGTTGAAAAGTTGACAACTGACATGCAGACAATAATAAATCAGTGTATTATTCTATCATATTTAATCTTAAGCATAGTGAACAAATATATCTACATTGTAGTAAGAATAGATTATTATACGTTGATGTTTAAGTGCGTGAATTATTAGTGCAAATATTTTGAAATATTGATAGTATTTTGAAACAACTATTAATAAAAACGTAACTTGAGGATATACTTAAATAAATATGGTTAAACTAATAGGTTAATAGTAAAAAAACAAAACAAAAAACAAACATAATATAGTTGAGACACTGGCATTATCAGAAGAGTGAGTAAAGCAGTTTATTTGTTAGACTTAAGAAAAAATAAAAATTCATATTTTATTAATTAGGCTAATTGAAGTAGAAATAAAAGAGAAATTTAAAATAAACTCGATCTGACAGATAAGAAGAAATTCATAAAACTTGAACACAAAACGTATTCTTCATGGCTGGCTATGGTCTAACACTTGGCCCAAATCATCTTTTCTCTCTGACTACTTCCATGGTTGATGATGTGGTATTATGTCATCTGTATTTTGGCTCAAAATAAGCAAAGTCACAATATTATTATATTATTATATTATTATTATTATTAATAACATCATCTTTGCAAAAATATGGTAAATAAAACATTGCAAAACAATAAAACTTTTATATTATCTTTATGACTAACAAGAGTTGACAATAAGAATCTTTCAGGAATGTATTTTGATAAATTTCTTTCAGTTGTGTAATTTGGTGAGAGTAGAAAGTGAAAATGAGTTAGTGATGAAAAAAAAAACCAAAAAAAAAAAACGACCAATTTAAAAATATATTCTTTCATCAAATTGTTCCCATTTTTCAAAAAGCTTAGAGATAATATTATCATGAAAGGGTTTAAATTATTATTTTTATTAAAAAGAAAAAAAATTACTGTATAATAATTCATTCAAAATTCAACCCAGTATAACAATTATATAATATTTTGTAACATCTGAGTAAATATAGCTTAAAGTTTGCTTTCTACATTTATGGAGGGAAGAGTGCTCAGTATTGTGGATAAAGCATTTGTAGATATAAACAATATAAAGATAGACATCAACACTGCATTGCTACTGGCAGTTTTATATCTTAAGAAATCATCAAACCATGTTCGCTTAAGGTTTAGTGACCATGCAGTGTTGATTTCTATGTTCATACTGTTTATATATGCAAAGCCGGTATCAATCTTTGTGCTTTTTAAGCAAAACTGTTAGCCCTTTTGTTACCTATCTTTTAATGCAAGATACTGACAATTTATTATCTCTTGTCAATATAATGATATGATCTCTTATGTAAGAAAAAGAAATTATTTCAATAGGTCACCAAAACTGAGGAGATAAGAGCATTTTAAGTAGAGAATAAAAGCTTGTAAATTCAATCTTTGCTTTATCTTATGAAATCAACTGCATACAAATATTTGAAACAGGCACTCAAAAATAATTGCACTTGTAAATGAAATACCATAACAAATGCAAGAGTTAAATATAGATTAAACTTTCTACAAATACAAATATTAACTATTTACAAGTAACCAAATCCATTAAAAAGAAATAAGTTGGTATATTACATAAAAAACTAATCCTATTATTTTAAGTGGAGTATTTATATATAATAAAAAGATAAAACAATTCCCTGACCAAAACTATTCAGTAATTTGTCAACATAATTTTACAATCATATAAACTAAATCTGTCTTAACAAAAAAAGAAAGAGTCAAAAAGAAAGTTGTGCAGTGATGAGAATTTTTTTTTTTAAATGTCCACCACTACCAACAGGCTTTTCTGAATGCAATACAAACAAGCATGTAAATCACTTTTCTGTAAAAACAAAAAAGTCATTCAGAAGCATTTCAGTAGAGTAACTCAAGATGGTTACAAAATAAATTTTATCCGATTCAGCCGTGCATGTTCTGCAGCCTCCATTCAAACTCAGATTTTAGTCATCCACTTTACATGCTTTTAGAATAGTCTAATATTTCTCTTCTGTTCTTATTTTTTAATACTAAGTATATTTATTTCCTAAATATGTTTCAGCATTAACTGATATTATATGATATTCTACCTGCTGAACTGTTACCATCATTAAAGATTTCAATTCTTCTGGCATTTTTTTGTAAAAATGCATACAGAACTGATCCAACTGTTTTGAATGAAAAAATTAAATTTTTCAAAACTATGTAAGGTACTGAATCATCCAGACTGAAATGAATGACTATAGAAAATAAATCCTAAAGTGAAAATATTAAAATCATTGAGAATAGCAGAAGTGATATGCAAAATAAATCATGTAAAGAGGAATAATGAAATTTACCATAAATTTAAATTCATGAATTTATACTTTTAATCAAATTAGCACAATTGAAAATAGAATTTTAATTAGATAAGGAATTTATCATTTAACTTAACATGTATTTTTACATTCCTTTGAATCTTTTCACAGTAAATTATATAATAACAAAAGAAGACCTAAAGTAAATCTTATCATTTTATAGATTCTGAATTAGAGAACAAGTTAGAGAAAGATTAACAAAATGCAAAAAATTAGCATAACAGAAGCAATTTAGTAAAGATAAGTATCGGTTGTCTAATTCAACTTCAAACTCCCTTGTCAATTTTCTATCTTATATAAAAAGGACAAATATCTTACATCAATATTTCAGTAATCAATAAAAAAAAATACAGAATAGTAAATATTAAGGATAACGGGCTTTAATAAAAACGTCTAAAATATAAGCTATTAAAAAGATTACAACTCATATAAAAATGTATTTAATTAAAATTTCAAGAAATTCTGTAAATTGTCAATCCAACAAATAAAAAAAAAAAAAAAAAAATAACGGGAGTTGGGTGAGAAGTAGTAGAATTTGATAAGAACAAGTTCTAAACTATATGGGAAGTGAATGCTGGTAAACTCCTACCAGTCAAACACTAAATAAAAGACTGTTTAAACAAAAAATTCTAAAATGAATAAAGTCTTTAAAAGAAAATTAATTTCTAACTTGAAACAAAACATGAATTAAAAACATCAAAAGATGGAAACAAACATTAAGCAGAACTATTGTTCAAATTCTTTGTATAATGGAAAAGAAAAAAAGCTTAAATCATCAATAACAATCTATTATCTGTCAATTTTAAAATCTCTCTAGAAAAGAAAAGAAAAAGAGGTCTGTCTGGAAAAAATGTCAACTAGCAGAATTTGAAAAATGGAATTAGTAAGCCAGAGTTCAAATTTTTTAATCATTTCACCCCCAATCAAGCTATAAAGCCATTAAGATGCAAGGTGTTATTGAATGTGAAAAAATAAGAGATACAGAAAAAGAAAAACATTATTAAGAAGAGAGAAGAATAAAAGAACTGGGATTAAGAAGACAGAAGATAACAATTGACATTGCATTTAAATTATTGAAGATCAAAGTTGACTGGAAAGCAAGAATCCAAAAGAGTATTCCACAAGCGAGAAGTGCGAGAGAAGAAACTATTAGCATAAAACTTACGGTTGCATCTAGCCATTTCAACTGTTCAATGATGAGACCTAGCTGCCAATCTAGTACTGCATTAAAATTTGTAAAGTTGAGATACCAAAGAAGAAAGCTCATCAGAACAATTACCATGAAAATATTTATAGAAAAGGCACAAGGAAACTATGTTACAGTGCTGGGAATGTGACTGAAGCTGAGATGCCAGGTCTTGACCAATAACATTGCAGATTCTTCTTTGAATTTTATCAATCTCTAAATATATAACAGAAGCACCAGGCCACATGTTGCAGCAATATCCAATGCATGGATGAACAGTCAACTTATAAATGTGTAAGCTTCTACCAAGAAAGATTGTCTAGCACGACACAGGGAACCAACTTTTCTAGCAGTAGTTCTAGCAATTGATTAAATGTAGTTTTTTCACTTCATATCAGCAGAAAACGTTAGCTCAGCTGACTCTCCTGTAGGTTAGCATCAGCCATGCTGATAGCAGGTAAAAAAGGTTCTTTAAAAATAGCTGTTTCAAGATAGATGTTAAAATTAACAAGCCATTTCTTGACCCAGTTAACAACAGATTGGCCATTTTTTAAGTCAACTGCCAATTTGACCTTATCACACCAATCAGACTTACCATTAAGACAGGAGTAAATAATAAATACGGCTCATGGCTAATGTAATTCTTGTACTAAAGCTTTTCAGAAATGTTCCCTATGCTTGGTCCTGTTGCCACTTATATACAATAATGGCAAATAATTACTCTCTCATGTTTGCCATTACTGTATTCAAACTATTGTCATCATCTTTGTTGTTTTTATCATAAAATTTTAGCCACTGTGCCCTCCAGCCTTCTTCAGGTGTATATCAATTTGGGTAACCTACAGGAAATTCCAAACTGTACTCTTTATTTAATCTATGGGAGTAGACTGTTCTCATTCCACTGCTTATGTTTTATTTTATTTAGTACTGTTCAGTTATTGCTTGCCCATTTCCACTAGTGCAAGTACACACTGCCTGAAACTAAATATTGGTCTCAGCTTTACCTCCTGGAATATTCCCAACCTAATATAGAACAAATATGTTTTTCATTACCTGAAACCTGTTATATCAAGCTTAAACCACATCAATCCAAATTATTTACTTCTTAAAAATGTGATCTATCTGCAAGATTGTTATCAAAACATTTGTCAAAAGTTTTTGTTTTTGTTTTGTTTTTTAATACCTATGCCAATATTTTGTGATAGACAAAATAGAAAACAGGTATAAATATGTTGACAATGATTAAAAAGCAAATTTGTAATACTTATTCTAGGTGAGTTTGAAGAAAATAAAAAATGAAATCTTTGTCAACAGGACAGAAATTAAAATATGGTTTATAATGAATGTAACAAGAAATAAACTTTAGATCTTAAAAACAAAAATAAAGAAAAGTTAATCTGAAAATAAAATCTTCACTTAGTATATTTGATACATTTTTTTTCTTCTCGTGATGAAGACACTTTCCTCCAATTTACCAATATAAGAGAGTGCATAAAAGTTCTCAGCTCAACCAAGAAACCCTTACACACACACAAAAATAAATAAATAAATAAAATTTCTGATAATTGGTCAAATTTTTCAAAGTGTAAGGCCAAGAACTTTTCAGTATCTCTCTATTATGTATAGACAGTCAGTCATTAAAGACTAAAAAATACTTTATACAATACACAGAACAAGGAAATTTATAATCTTCCAAAGAATAATTGATTGTAATTTTTATATTTTCAGTTTTTTTTCTTTTTAAAACTTTAACATGCTATTATATAATTTTATCATATACCAAGAAAATCATTATTTCTTGTCCATCTGTATGATAGAAAATGTGTTTAGATATAATTAGGCTATTATTCTTTAAATAGGGTTTTTGTTTAAAGAAAACCATTTTGAGCTTGGTTTTAATGTAACCTGTTATAGCATACGGCTCCTCATAATAGTAAAAAATATTTTTTGTTGAACCCTAAAATAGAAGCATTTTTTTTCATCACTTAATTCTACTCTGAAAGGAAAGGCTAACCTAGCAAGATATGAAAAATATTTCAAAATCAGATCATTCAATGTCTAAGGCATTGGTGTTCATTTACATGGTATAATAAGTTTAAAAACAGAAATTATGCCAGTACAAGAAAAATTTTCAACTTTAATGATTGTTATAGATACATTCAGGTGTCTCTGAAATGTTTCACAAGTAAATTTATATCTGCAAGCTAAACTCATCTCTTTTCTAATTAAAATTCAAAAGGTCTGTTAAGATTATCAATAACCAATATTAACAAACAAGTCAACAGAATGATCATTAGTGTTTTTCTTATCTATATTAAAAGTATACTTTAATTTGCAATAGTCAATCTGCACAAAAATTTCATGATATACATTTTTTTGTGAAAGAAAACAAATATTTGCATTAAGACTCCACATTTACTATAGGACCATACAGAAGATAAATACAATGATGTTTTTTTTTTATTGATTGATGACTTACATTTCAAGTCAAACCATTGCTTTAAACACACATTTACAAAAGACTAAGCATTAAAAACATTTACATAAAAATGCTACTAAACACATCATGCCACTTTTGTAAGGATTAATGATTATCAATTTTAAAATTTGTAGGTATTTTGTTTTCAGTTACCATCAAATAGATATTACAAGATAGTATAGGATTTATGTAGGTTTATATATTAGAAATCTTTTTAAAAGCATAGATTAAAAGAAAAAAAGTAGGAATTTAAAAAAGATAAATTAGAAAAATATATAATGGATTTCTTTACAAATTTCATATAAACATAACCCTTACTTGGCAAGTAAAAGTTAAAGTGACTGAATTGTTATCTATTGAAATCTTCTAAAACTTCAAACTAAACTAATAGCTTTAGCTTGTAATGCAAATGAAACATTAAAATTGCAAATAAAATGTAATTAATCAAATATACAGAACAAAAATACACTGCATCAAAAAAATAAAGATACATAAGAAATTTAAGGAAGCTTACACTTTCTAGATACAGAGTTTAATGCACGTTTAGAAGGGACCAGCCAACAAGCAATATTGTTAAAAATAAATAAGAAAGATAACCTTAGGATATATATACATATATATATATATATATATATATATATATATACACACACATACACACATACATACATACACACACACACACACACACACACACACACACACACACACACACATGTATGTTATCTAATGAAATAAGACATTGTTAAAACTGTACAAATACAGGAAGTAATCAATTCAACATATGTGAAACAATTATTTTTTTAATATAATCAATCAGTAAGTAAAAGCTATAAACATATAAAACAAAAAAAATAAGAAGAAGAGTCCTATGAACCAAACATTACTGAATCTTGAATTAAAGAAGTCCTATATATAGTTTTAATGTCATATACTTAGAACTGAAAGAAAAGGTTTTAAAAAAAAAGTTGAACATTTCAGGGAGTCACAAATTAAATTAAACATTGACAAAGATACATTAGAGAACCATTGTTTTGATAGATAAAAAAATGTTATTGATGTGAAAAATTATCAGGCACTACTTAGTTCTTTACAGAAATGTAAACCTGATCAAACCTTAAATTGTTATTACTGGAATAAATTTTTCAGATAATTCCTAAGATGTATTTGAACCTGCCCAGTAGTAGATTAAAAAAAATTATCTATCCAATTTAGTTTATATACAAACTCAATTGTCCAATGACTGAGATTTACCAACAAGACAACTATTTGACAACTGATAATAACAAAAGTTAATTTAGAAATAAAACTAAAAAAGCTTGCTTTGTTGGAAATTATCATTAGGATTAAGTACAAAATTAAACCAGAAATAAAACTACTAAAAAGTTCATCCAATCGTCATCACCATGAAAAGAATAATACTTACATCAAAACAAAGTCTAAAATAAAGTTATTTCATTTCCAATACAAATTAAACTAAAATCAATTATAATGTAACTGTAAATGTAATAGTTTAACTTTATTATTAAATAATAATAATAAAAATAGTAAACGTTTCCCATTATAGTAAATAAATTTCTATTTTACTCTAAAATACAGTGAATTTGGATTCTACATTATCATAATAAATAAATTCCAATGTTAGAAAAGATAAAACAGTATTAAATAAAGTTGGTAAGTGTCTATAAAACTGAAATCATGCATATGCCATTAGTGTTGATAGGAATACCAATCAAAACATGCACCAGTCGTGTCTGAACAAGCAGCTAGTTGTTCCAATGCTAAGAGCATGAAGAAAACAGCACAGTCACCCTCCAAATGTGACTCACAAAATTAAATTAATAATAAAGATCCAGGATTCAGATTTGAAATTCAAACTCACAAGCTTGCAAAAAAAAAAGAAAAACCTCCCTTAATAGTACATGCTCGAGGAAAAAAAAAACTGATGTTGCTTAAACATTTTAGGTAGAGTATTTGAACATAGGAGTTTGTTTATATGAAAAAGGATATTTCAATAATATTTTTTGGGGAAAAAAAAATTTCTACTTACTGTATTATAAACCAAAACAAAAAACATGCTCAGTAAAATAATACTTTTCAATTCATGTTATGCATGCATTTAATGGGTTTAATTCAATAGAACAAGACATAAGATAATTATAGCAGTTTGAAATGGAGTATTTTATCTTCAAAGATTTGTATATTTAAAAATTTTGAAAACTACAGTTCACTGAAAATTATTAAAATATTTGTTAAATAGAAAAAATAAATAATTCCTTTTATTATTTGATGAATAATTATATTGAAATGCAAAAAAAAAATAATTTTTCTTAAAATATAATTTTTAACTGATTTGAAAGGAGGAAAGTTTGAATTAATCTGATGGTCGGAATAACTGTCAGAACAACGTTTTGTAAAAAATGTTAGTGGCAGAAGTTAGAATCAACTGATAAACAAACATGTAAGGCAACAAGCAAAATAAACTAAGCAAAAATATAGGAAAATAGATATTTCAAATGTCTCTATATCATAAGATAAATCAAATGTCCCTCAGATGAATGAAACCCCAGGTTAATAGCTCTTCAGATTATGTGAAGAGAAAGCAACCTAAAACTTTACCTTATCTGGACAGCCAAAATCTGAATAGAACTGCAATTGAAAACAATCTAATATGACTAGCAAGTAAAACAAATGTTTCTAAATCCAATACTTTCAACAGTATCTGTGTATAAAGCATGCTGTATGCACAATGGATATAAACATGGGCAAATGTCAAGTAGACTATAGCAAAATTATCAACAGTGTCTCAAATTAGAATGGCAAAATGTCGTTATTACAAATGGTAAATACCTTCAGAATAGGGAATTTTGGGGACATGATTTTAAGTTGTTCATGTAACAATGAAATTATACAATAACAATAAAATTATTTAGAGTTTTCACAAGAGCCATTTTTTACAAAAAAGTCTTTTGCTATTTCATTTCTGTCTGATTTGGCTTAAATTGAGCAGTAGTCTATTGAAACTTCAATAAGCAACATTTTCTGATCAAGATAAGGACATCAAGTGATTAAAAAAATAAATCACAGAATTGCAGACATGCAAATAATATAAGCGTTTATAACTGACACGTTAGTTTCAATAAGATTAAAAGGAAGGATTAGAACTTGCAAATTAAATTTAGAAAACATTTCAATGTAAGTTTCAAAGCTGAACAATCTATTTAAATTTTATCAATATACCAAAATCTAAAGCGTTTCTAAAAGCTTAAAATTCCTCCTGACATTCAGCAGATTTATGTGGGAATGATGAACAGTTCTTAAACCAATCCCCAAAATTGGACCAAATGACCAAACATCAGCTTTTCTCTTGGAAGGCTTTCTTGGTCAGGCTGAGAATTTTGCAGCATCTTGTAAATTAATATAGTTTTATCTCTAGTAAAAGCAACAATCCCTAGACTGAATGTAAAGCATGACAACCATGACAATAAAATTCAATCATTAAAAATATTAAACTAAATATATTATCATCAACTAGAATAAACAAGGGGGAAGGAAAGGTGGAAAATATTAGGATTAACAAATATTTTTTTATTATTTTCACTGTGATTAAATTAAAAGAAACATTTCTATTTAAAACCTTTTCTTTGTTAACATTCAACACTTGATTTCATGTTGATTAGCAGTTGACTAAACTTGTTTATACAAATGACTTTTCAAAAATGTTATTAAAGTGAAAAGCACTATTTTGCTACAAAACTTAAATTATTCAGTTCATCTTTACTTATTGAATGATGATGGAGATCTAGAATCATTGGTATAATGATCGTGAATATTAAACCTTTAAAAATATTTCTGAAAGATCCGCAGAATATTAGCAAGTATTTTATATTTTGATTCTTAAAAAGATTGAGAATGAAGACAACAATTCCAGTCTAATTGAAAAAAGTTTTTAAAATAAAAATATAACTTTCATTTTTGTTACAGCCATTCAATTTCTATTCAGTTAACCATGTGCATCTGAATTTGTCATAGGCATTAATTGTATAACAGACTTGCTTACTTTATTTGCAAACTTTTCAGTTTTTATCCTACTGATAACCATTTCCAATTTTAAACAAACTATGCTCTATTCCTGTCTTTCTTCTCAAATTCACTTCATTATTTAGTCAAACAATAAATATATTCCATATGAAAAAGTTTAATCTTAAAGTGAAAGAACTTTTGTTTCTATATAAGCTAAGAGTTACTAAAAACATTTTGATGATGAAAAAGCAGCTACAATAGATTATTACAGTAAATTTTTGATAACCCACCATTATTATATTTCATTTAAATACTTCCATGATTATCACCTTTATTAAAAGGAGTTGAAAGCTAGAAATAGTCTGAAGCATTGATATATTAAGGGAAAAAATTGTGTTAAGGCAAGTTAGCAAGTGGTAAGAGGATAAAAGGTGGAAAAGAATGCTGGGAATTCATATGTAATATATTTGTCAAAAGAAAGCATTCTGACTGGAAGTGAAGAGGAGCAAGCTAACATACAGTGGACAAGCTGAGTGAAAAAGAAAAAAAGATGTCTTTGATATCAGTTGGATTATCAGATAGGTAAAAACTGGAGATTTCAAAAAGAAAAAAAAAAGAAAATGATCATTCATGTGTTCATAGAAGCAGATTCACAATAATATGATTGAATATTAATGTGACATACTGGAAGAAGAAAAATAAATCACTGATCAAGTAGAATTTTTTAATTTTTCCAGCTACATCAATTGAAAAATAATATCTAAGGCAAAATATTAAATAACATCACATGTCTGAAAACTATTTCATTGGTAGATAAATCTGCTTATATATAGTGGATACCAGTGTTTGAAATAGACACGCCATTTTTCTTTTTATTTTAAACAGTGTATTAAGTCTATCATCCTGTAGCACACTTAGGAATTGTGCTCTCCAACAGGGTTTGAACCTGCATCACACTTTGTAGGAGAAACCACTGTTTGATTTGGTGTGCTTTAAACTGCTTGGCCACAGAGGACATCACAGCCCAGCCAAATTCTATTTGTCCCTTTTAAGGAATGCAGACTCTCTCAATCAGATTTTCTCAAAATCTATATTTGCTCAGTTTCATATCTGAAACATAAACAAAGCAATTTTTAAAGAATTAATGGATTCATTTTTGATCCAACATTTTTATTACTTCAAACACTAGTTTCAGTTGGCATCTATTTCAAACACAAATATCCACTAATACTAATGCTTGAAGTAATAAAAATTTAAAATTTAAAAAGTGATGGGAAGAGAACTTAAAAATAAGGAAAGAAAAGGAGACATAAGAAATTAAGAACTTTTTGAACTGTGTTATTTTTACCATTTGTGTAAATACACAGCTTTCATTGCACATGAATCTCATTCCTTGATTTATGAAAACTTAAGAATGCTAATGTTGTTGAAGCATGAAGAGAGGTTATCTCAAATTTTCTGATAAGATTTCAGTGATTACATGTATGAAATGAACATGATTATATTGAATGATAATGGATATCAGGAAACATTGTTATAATGATAATGAATATTACAAAAATACTTTAGAGATCCTTGGTATATTAGCAAGGTTCTTCTATATTTTGCTCCCCAAATGAATTGAAAACAAAGATTCCCTAGATTATACTTTAATTAAAAATATAAAATTCATTTCCAATCAGAAACAGTTTTATAAACAACACACAGCTAACTAAAATAATCTATTTTAACATAAAGAGCTATATTTCCTTATTTTACTAATTAGGAAACTTGTAATCACTAAATTATTTCAATCATTTAATTTAACATTTTATAATAAATATTTGCTCATGACTATATGATCAGGACTGAGAAAAAAAATTGACTATAATGTTGGTAAAATAACAATAAATGTAATAAATATTTGTAAGTGGAAATAATATTTGACAGACTCAAATATATGTAGCATAGAAAGTATAGGATACCTCAAGCAAGAATTGCACTTTCTATACATGTCCCAATCAGTACAGTTAAATACTTGCAAAATTTGCAATTCTTAGAGGTACATAATAGTAATAATAATAAAAATAAACACATAAATCTATAGACACAACTATGAGAAGGTACTGCAAACTTTTCAGCCCAACCCATTTCCAAAAATCAAAATTCTCATATTTGATCATTGAAATATTGACTTTGAGAAGGGATCAGGTTAAGAACTTTGCAATACCTGCTTTATTCAATATAGATATTATTGTGCATATAAATTTTACAAGATAAAAGGCACTTGGAAATATTGTAACTACAACCTGTTATATAATCTATGTTCTTTCACACAATTATAAAAGTAACAAAAAAAAAAAAAAGTGTTATTTTTATTCTTAGAAGCAGATCAAAGGATCTGATAAAAAATATTTTGTAATTGCAAATTTGTAAACCTGCATTTTTTAAAAATAATTTATGTTAATAATGAATTACATTGTTAAATAAATAAATAATACTGTTTTAAGAATAGGAAAAGACACCACTGTATCATGTCATTACTATTTAAGAGTCAATGTAAAGAAAGTGTACTAGTTTCTGAGTTTACCCTGGTAAATTTGTGTCCAGCTTCATACCACATCATACTTTTCTTAACAAATCTACTGTTATTGCAATGTGGGATATTTAAAAATGATGATGATGAGAAACTGAATGAAGTTGGCTCAGCCGTACTTCTAAATACATCAGACACAAAAAATTTTTAATTTATAGTTTAGCATCCTTCAGTTTTTCTTCTTGATGTATAGTTATAAACAATATTTTTGTTTATATTTTTACCACACCTCCATACATATAATTTCACCAATAAGAACATTTTTTTTTATTCTGATGAAGTCCTTTTGAGGAATAAAACCTGTTAGTTTTTATCCATTTTGTCATTCAACTACCTGCTATTATATAGAGTTTATATACTATATTTCGTCCATGTACCAGACAAGCATATTAGCATGTGGAAAGTGTACATTTAATTTGAATAGAATGTGCAGTTATTTTTTCATAATAGCCATATTTTCAATAGATTTGAAGAAAAAGAACTGTTTCTACAGATTTCCTATTATTTAATGATAATATAATATTGCATTTTTATCTAATAGATTATGAACATCTAGAATTCTCCAAAATTAATCTTTTAAATGTAACACACAAATAAAGATGACATAAGCTGTACATAAGGGATAAACCTGATTGTTAATTAACTAAGTTCAGAGAGGCAACATTAGCAACATTAGGCATCTGCTTTATGAATTATTAAAACTAATATCCTCATCCTGGTTGTTTTTATCACGGTTTCAGCTAATGCATTCTACAGCATTCCACTGGTCTGTGTTTTTTTCCCTGGTGGCCCAACTACATGAATTTAAGTGTGCTACTAGATTGGCATCTAGGTCTCATCCTTTTATTGTTGAAATAGTTAAATGTAACCACCACTTCTATTCCAACAGTTTCTCTTGCTCTTCCTGACAGTGGAACTCCCTTCCGTTTACTTGCTTCCTTGAAAACTACAATCTTCAAAAATTTAAATGCAACATCAATTGCCATCTTCTGTCCTTTCCTCAGTCACCCACTGTACCCAGTCTTTTCTTTCACTTTTACTCTCTGTAACACCATGCGTAATAGTGGCATTCCCACCTTGCTTGGGGATGAAATGATAAAAAAAAATTTTTTAAATAATATCTAGTAAACTAAGAAACTCATTCATAAAAAAATAATTTCCATTTTCATTTATTAATTTTCTTTTTCAAAAAATAAAGTATAATTACATTTTATTGACTTATATATCCACCATTATTTGCAATGACTTGTTGCCACTTCTCAGGCAGCTCTTTGGTACATTTTGATTAAAATTCTGGATGTCTGATATGAAAAAGTTTCCAACGAACTCTTGAATCTGGTTTTCTTAGAAGATAAATTTTTCCCTATCGAAGCATTTTGCAATGATCGAATAACAATAATAATCAGTTGGTGCAAGGTCAAATGTATATGACATGGGGGGGGGTAAAACAGACTAATCGAGTTCCCAAACTTTTTCCTGTGTTGTCCTTGTTATATGTAGCCTTGCATTATCATGGTGGAAAACTTTTTTCTTTTCTGTGTATGCTGCTACTGCCATGCAAAATCTAAGTCTGTTAGTATACTCTAAATTTATTCTTAACTACCACATATGATTAGTAGTTAGGGTGATACATTCATCACTACAATTGGTCTCCAAAAACAGAAATTAGTTATGACTGAACCCAATAATTGGAGTACTGGTCAAAAATGGAAAAGAATTTTTGAAATATTTCAAAAGAATAGAGAGTGAAATATACACTCAAGAAAAATTGCACAATGTATCAGCCAAAAGATAAGGATATTTGTCTAAATAATTGCCAGAAAAGTTGATTTGCTTTTAATAGCTGACAATACATAAAGACAAACTTTATATATATTTCAATGTTAAAAAAAAAAGAAGAAAAAAAAAAGAAAGAAATATCAGTTACCTCAGTAGAAATCATTGAGATCAATTTCATCTCAAGTAGACTTTCATCATCAGTGCTGAGAGTTGAAAATAATGGAACCAAATCCATGAATTGTGATTAATTAAAAATGGGTTATTTTACAAATCTGTGGTAAATAAGAAAATCTCCTTTTATACCTCAACATTTATTATTTGTGACTGCTAGTTATTTCCAGTTAATTTCCCGCAATTTACCTTTAGATTCTGAAAACAGAGCCTAACAGATTATAGATTAAAAGAAAAAAAATGTTGAAAAAGAAAAGTCCTGTTCACTTCTTTAATTCTCATTAAAGGCAACAAATACCTAAAATATTGAACATTTGTATAAGTGAATTTTTAGTTAATTTTGCTCATTTAGGAATTCTAGTGAATTTCATGGGAGAAATCAAAAGGTATAACAAATATAGGGAATATCTGTCAGCTTCTCCATTGTAAGTTCTGTATTAAACAGTCAAGTCAGGATAATTTCTATGTTACTGTTTTTTATTTGCATTTGTTTTTACAAGTTTCTGATTCAGTTAGTTTGTTTTTTCATAGCATTCAGTATCCCCATTTCTCTAAATCTGGTAACTACTACGACACTGATGATTAACTTCTTGTTAAATGTTTAACATAAATTATTATAAACTGAAAACAGTTCTGGCATTAAAAATGGACATTGTTTTGAGAATAACTCTAAATAGCTTTTTTTGTTTACCTGGTCTTTAATAATTACAATCATCACCAAATCTATCACCATCCATTCCAAAATACTATTATTACCTCTGCTCCATAATAGCTGTTGTATTTAGTGTAACAACAATAGTCATATATTCCAAATAGTAATTACAATTAACAGCTTCCATTTCAAAGCTATAAAGTTTTAATGATCAGATTTTCAAAATAAATAAAATATCATTTATCACTTTGTTAGAAAGAGGATTAAAGATTCTGGATTATTTTCTAAAGTATATAGGATTTTCTTTTTTTCTTTAATGAGATTCAGTAAAATTTTTTTTGAATAAATGTGAGAAATGTTTAGAGACAATTGACAAGTAACAACATTTAATTGGTTTTGTATTTTGTGACACTGCTTCAATGAACTGCAGAAGAATATAAGGAAAGAATATGTATATGGATAAAAAGACAGGTTTAAGAGAGAAAGAAAAAAAAAGAAGCTGCCACCATATAGTTACAAGTTGTTATGTCCCATGTTCCCAAATTCGTGATGAAGCAAAAGAAGCTGCCAACATGCTTTTGGGCATAGTTGGGCTACAAAAAGCTCATTTCAATTTTTTTCTTTTGTACATAAACTCACTTGATACATATGCTTTGCAGTTAGATAATCGTCTGGATAAGATGGATACCACTGTTGCTGCAATTAAGGTATTTAAACACTGAGCACTAGTCTGGATAGAAAAGGTCAAAAGCAAAAATAAAGAATTCCTTTTTAAAAACAGACTGAATTTAAATGAGCTTTAAGCAATGCATTCAATGTTCTTTTGTTGCTGTTGCTGCTGCTTTTCTGCGGCATAAGAGACTTAAGTTTTGCTACTAATGCTTGATAAATGTATTCATAGTTTAATAGAAAATATCACAAGACTGACATGCTTTGAATTGCTAGATAACAGTGAAACACCAAATTTATACATGCATATATAATACAGTTTTAGAGAAATAACCAATATTGATTCTAAATTTAGAACTGTTTAAAGTAATTCATTTAAAGTACAAATTGACATTTAATAAAACTAAAACAGTTTATATTTTTTTAAAATAAGTGATATTTAGTAAAAATATGAAATGAACTGTACTACGAAAAACAAGAATAGTCTTTAAAAATAATAATAACAAAGTTCAAACTATCATCACTTTAGCAGTTTGAGTGCAACCAATGGGAAAATATATGAACAGACTTTGTAAAGAAGCAAATTAAAAAATATGGTAAAACAAAGGAAAGGATTCATTCAATTTATTCAAGTACATGTCAGTTTTTTTTTCTTTTCATCGACATGCTTATTAACTGCTTCAAATAACAATGTTCTTAATTGTCTGCCTGACTGACTTCATGAAACATTTCAATTGGGATTAAATTGAAGAAGTCTTTTTTTGTGAAAATATATGGCTTTACTGATCCTTAGAATACAAATTCTGTAAGATAATCAATTATTTCATGTTCTGAGAAGTTTTCATGATTTTTTTATTTGCTTCTTGGAGATATTTTCCTAGTTTCAATAACGTGTCCTTTCATTTCTTTCTGTTTGTAGGGAAAAAAAAAGAATGCATAGTAAAATCAACAATATCAAATACAAGTCAAAGCATTTCTCTGATGCATATTAGCTGGGAACATTAAATTAGAATTCTTTTTGTTTATATATATATATATAATCTGAAAATAATCCTTCAAATAAAAAGTTTAGTATAAGGGACGAAAAGACAAGCATTTGCAATAATGATATTTTAGAGGTGGGGGTAGAGTATAGGCTCCCTAGATAAGTAAAAGGTAAAATATTTTTGCTGTTGTTTTATTATATTTTTATTGGTTTAAAAAGAAAAAAAATGAAAAATAGGTTTGAAATTATAAAGTTACAAATTTTTCAGATGTAAAAAATGTTGTTTACTTATGTATTCTCTATTTCCAGTATATCTTAAAATATAAAAAGTTTTCAAAAATTAATATTTCATGATAGTTCATTTTAAAACAAAAATACTTCATAAAGAAGAAGTTAGCAAATAATTCAATGTTGATCAATACAATTTATTAACGATTATTTTCAATAATCATCATACATCGTATTTTAAAACCAGGGTTTATCTTAAAAATATACAAGATCAATTCGAACTTAAAATGAACCACAATTAATCCTTAGTTATGATTTCAAATTAAAACTTATGCTTTAAATGCATAAATTAGCTATGATTATATAAATAAACATCTGAAAACTTTGTCTATATAATCTGTATCCTTTAACCTGCTGAACCCATTTTCAGAATCTAATTACCAAATGAAATCAAGCAACTTAACCTCTAAGTACGAAAGAGCTGTTCATATAAGCAACTTTTATTGCTCTCCATTGCTGATATATTCTGTTTAAGAAGCAGTTATGAAAGAATGAAAATTACCCAAAATATCCAGATATAATCTATTAGAAAATGATCAGGTTGCAGGCTTCAACTGCTTAACACTCAAAACTTCTCATTGCTTTTTATACACACAAATTTAATAAATAGGATTTAAGACAAAAGAATTAAATGATTGTAACTTTTTAAAAAAATATTTTAATGCCTTTTTTTAATACACAATTAATGGGTTCAGCATGAATGATTGAATATGGATATTATTTTATGTTTTAAGTTTACAATCACTTTGTTCTCTAATCCATAACTAGTACAGACGATGATCCTTTTAATGCTTTCAAAATGTTGGAAAGTCAAATCATAAAATTTAGGAAGCGGTACAGATAATTTTTGATTAAATTGCTAAGCAATAACTTATTCCAGAAAATGCAATTTGAATCGACAAAAATATGGATGTTACACAACAGGTTTACTGTTTCCATAAAAGGAAGTAAAATCAATATATAATTCAGTTTAGATGCTGATGAATTAGATGCCACTAATTTTCTAATACCATATATACTCACGCATAGGTCGACCCACCGGATATTTCGCACCCCTACTTTATGGCTTAATAATTGATGATTTACTGTTGACTCACAGATAGGTTGCACTATAATCAAGGGAGTTACACAGCCCTTTTTAAATGCAATTATTAATACACTTTTGCAGTTAAAATACATTTTTCATCAAGCATCATGTAAACAAAAGGAAAGAAACAGCCATTAAAGAAAATTATAACATAAAAAGTATATTTCATTTCTTTCAGTCATATTTTCCAACATATTTTTGACAAAATATAGATATTTTGCAGAATGAATTGTGGGACTATTTTTTCTTTACATGTGGTTCCTTAACTTATGTATGCATATTCAGGGTTTCAGTCTAGTGTGAGGGCCCTGACCGAACAGTGACTGATGGATCAATGAATATTTTCTAATTTTATTTATTTTTTGTGATGGATATGTGAATATAGCAGCATGAGGTAAATTTAAAGCAGTGAGTCAGTATATATTATAAATAAATTGTTTCTATACGATGAAAAAACACAGCTTTAGTGTTTACTTTATGGGTATCATTTCTGATTTCTCAGAAATCATGATGACAAGGTAGTGTTGTTTTACATTTATGATGAGCAGATAGGTCGCACCCCCAATATATATATATAGGTAGGTGGAGTTTGACACCCCAGGAAGGCAGTTCAGCTAGGGGAAGGAAAACCTTTATTTCAAACCCCCAGCTGACTCTGGATTGCTGAAGGCAAAGTACTACACATTCTTCTGGCAGGGGAAGAGCTCCAATGAACCACACCAACACAGAGTGGGCTTCACAGTGAGGAACAACCTGCTGAATATAGTAGAACCAGGCAGCAACAGCTCCAAGAGACTCCTCACTCACTGCTGCAACACCACCACAGGCCCTGTCACCCTTAACGTGTATGCCCCGACACTCTCTGCCACTCCGGATGCTAAGGAAGGGTTTTATGACAAGCAGGCAAGGAACAACTTGTTCTCCTAGGCAACTTCAACGCCAGAGTAAGGGCTGATCATGACCCTTGGCCTTCATGCCTTGGACAGTTTGGCATTGGTAAGATGAACAACAATGGCTAGAGACTGCTTGAGCTATGCATTTAACACAACTTATGCATAGCTAACTTCTTCTTCAGGACCAAGCCCCAGCATAAGGTCTCCTGGAGACATCCACACTCAAAGCACTGGCACCAGCTGGATATCATTCTGGTCAGACGAGCCACCATTAAGAACATCCTTCACATACATTCTTACTACAGTGCAGACTGCAATACAGACCACTCCTTGGTGTGCTGCAAGATCAGGCTCCAGCCCAAGAGGTTCCACCGTGGCAAGAAGCAGGCAAATCCTCGCATTGATGTCAGCAAGATAAGTCAGCCAGAATACAAGCGGTCACCTAGCAAGAGAAACCTGCAGATCCTCCAGGCTGCCAGGAAGAAAGCTCATCAAACTGTCAGATGCTGCGCCAACGAGTACTGAACAGAACATCGGAGGGATGTGTAAAAAGGCATCAAGATGGCAATGGGATCAGTGCAGAACAAGACCGCTCCCCTCAAATCTACCACCAGAGAAGTCATCGCAGACAAGGAGCAACAGATGGAGAGATGGGTGGAACACTATTCTGACCTCTACTCCAGGCAGAATGTTGTAACAACCGCAGCCCTTGATGCCATTGAGTACCAGCTAGTCATGGAGGACCTCGACACCATAGAGGAGCCCTACTGCTCCCATTGCACAAGGTCAGTGCTGGAAAGAAGGGGCCATACCTCAGGACATGAGAGATGAAAAGATCGTCACCCTCTACAAGAACAAGGGTGAGTGAAGTAACAGCAACAACTACAGAGGCATCTTGCTACTCAGCGTTGTGGGCAAAATCTTTGCTCGGGTCATCTTGGTCCGTCTGCAGAAACTCACCAAATGTGTCTACCCAGAGTCGCAGTGTGGTTTCTGAGCTGAAAGATCAACAGTACACATGGTCTTCTCCCACCACCAGCTTCAGGAGAAGTACAGACAACATCAGATGCCCCTGCACATCACTTTTATCGATCTAACCAAGGCGTTCGATCTCATCAACAGTGAAAGCCTCTTCAGAATCCTGCCCAAGATCGGCTGCCCACCCAAGCTGAAGAGCTTGAGTGAGTCCTTCTACAGTGATATGCGGGGGACTGTGCAGTTCAATGGCAGTGCCTCTGAGCCCTTCAACATCTGCAGTGGAGTCAGACAGGGCTGTGTCATCGCTCCCACTCGCTTTGTGATTTTCTTCTGAAGCATGCATCAAGAGAAGGGATTTACCTGCATACGAGATCAGATGGCGGGCTGTTCAATCTCGCCCGCCTAAGAGTCAGGACCAAAGTACATGAAACCCTTGTCAGAGACATACTTTATGCCAGCAATGCAGCAATAGCCACTCACACCCAGTGTGAACTTCAGTCACAGACCTGCAGAGACTTTGGGCTGACTATCAGCCTGAAAAAGACAAACATCCTGGGACAAGGTAATGAAACACCACCAGCCATTACCATTGACGACTATGAGCTCAATGCGGCCCATCAATTTACATACCTTAGCTCCACCATCACTGACAACCTCTCCTTAGACGCAGAGATTGACAAGAGAATCGAGAAGGCAGCCACAACCCTTGCGCGCCTCACAACATGTGTGTGGACCAATCCCAAGCTGTCGGTGAAGACCAAGATGGCAGTGTACAATGCCTGCGTTATTAGCACAATGCTATATGGCAGTGAGGCTTGGACCACATATGTTAGGCAAGAAAGGTGTCTGAACTCCTTTCACATAAGAAGCATCCACCGCATCCTGGGAATAGTGTGGCAAGACAAGGTGCCCAACACTGAGGTCCTGTCTCGAGCAAGTTTGTCCAGCATGTTCACACTGCTCAGACAGCACAGACTCCATTGGTTGGGTCATGTCCATCGCATGCCAGATGTCCGCATCCCCAAAGACCACCTGTATGGAGAGCTGTAGTACTGCAATGTCGTGAGGCATGACATGAAAGCTGTGGACATCAACACAGAATCCTGGGAGAGCCTGGCAGCCATACAATCCAAATGGAGAGGAAACATGACCAAACACATCAAGTCAGGGGAGGCGAAGCTGACACAAGTTGCCACAGAAAGGTGAGCCCACAGAAAGCAAAGTGACAGTTCCAACAGACCAGAGACAGAACACACATGCTACCTCTGCAACAGAGATTGTCACTCCTGCATCGGCCTTTACAGTTACAGACGATGCTCCAGCCAAGCAGACAATTAGGATGCTACCTATGGTCAAGCCTGACTGATGGAGGCCTATATATATATATATATATAAAAACCAATAAAGTATATTAAACTTCAAGGTTTTATATTTTTTAATAGAAACATTTCTATATATCTAAGTCAAAAATGTGTATGGATATACACTTTTTCAATGCATATTTGATATAAGCATTTTTCAAGAGTTTCCAAGTCTTTTCAAAATATTTACCTGTTATATTTGTTTCTCTTTATTATAACCATACTATTTAATCTTTAATCTACTAACATGTCAAAGCTATGATTAACCTTTTTATTAATCATCAGAAAAAAAACAAAAACAAATTGTATTTCATAGTCAACTATGTTATTAACCAAGCAATTTAATGTTTATTGCTTCTTAGTTTACAATAGTTACTGGAACTAATATACACTATATGTACTGCATTTTATTAGAATATTTCATTAGGTAATTCTTCTTACAATATCACTTACAAGATTCAACTGCTAAAGGTTAGACTACTGTAGACATTACATCCAGAATGATCTTGAACGCTTACCACTGTAAATTTGTATAGAATATATAAAAGCATCTTTCGTCAACATCTTCACAATTCAGCTATGTTTACTATAAACATTCACTACCTCATTTTGTTCGCCTTTATTTTCCTGATCTGTTTTTTTTTTCTTATTCTGTTCAATCCATATAAATATCCTTAACCAAACTCTTATGCATCTATCATCCAACAACCTTTATTTTGGTAGAACTTCTGACTGCCAATCACACAGTGTTAAGTTTGTTGTAAGCAAAGTTTTTAATAATACTCCTACATTTTACTTTTTAATTGTAATACAATCATTTGAAAATAGTAAGTACTTGTTTCAAATCAAATATTTAAAAGTACTAAACAGGGCTTAGCTTCTTTAAAAACTATATCTACTGCAAATATAATATCTAAATCAAAATTAAAACATAGGTACAAAATGAAATGCGATAGAAGTTCAATATTAAAAAAACATTTAAAACAGATTTTTTTTTACATTTAGATAAGAAGATAAATAATTTAACTGCTCTAAAGTTTAAAAATTCCTTTAGGTGTCGTCATAATAATTTAAGAAAAATAATTCACTGATCATTTAATTAATTTCCAGTTTTGAATAATAATTTTAAAATTTAACAATATGGAAAACAAGGTTTTACATGTAAATGACATAATTTAGTTTGAATTTTAAACAAATCATAGAAAGTCTATATTTCTGAGATGAGGTATTATGTACACTATTTACATTATTCAGACTATTGTCCTCATCTTTGTCGCCACATTACGTTTCGGCTGAGGAAAGAAATATAAAGGGGAGACAGGCTGCCCCCTTAAGGTAAGGCTTCAAGAAAACCAGAAAGCTGTAACATGAGAGGAAGTGGAAAAATCAGGCATGGTTGACCATATATGGAGAGAAAAGGAAGATCACCGCCCCCTGCGGGATCAGGTTGAGATCACAGACAAAGAACACCATTGGAAAATTCGTAAACTTAAGGAATCAGCACATATGCTAGGCCACAAAAATCTCCTCAGCTGACCAAGCATAGAAATGAATACAATATGGGAATCAGTAATAAGGAGTGCCAGAGAAAAGCGATAATAACAACAAAAATTTCAATATGAGCTCTGGTAAAAACATGTATTGATAACAGCAAATAATTGCAATATGAGCACTGGTAAAAATGATTGCCGAGACATTAGGTTTATAATACCCAAAAATTCATACACAGATGTCCTCAAGGATAAAGGCGTTGGTTAGATCCAGTGACAGGACCCAAAGAGTTTGAGTTCAATACCCGGTTAAGGAAGTGGAGGACTTGGAGACGGGAATTAACAGGAGATAACTGATAACTGACATCCATTAAACATGGCATGTGGAACTAGAACAGTCTACCCCAGTGAGCAAAATAAAGGGTTCAGTCCGACATTCCAACCACCTGAAGAAGACAGGGGCGTACAACAGCTGAAACATTGTAATAAATATGGCGACAGTGTAAATCATAGAAAATAGAGAAAAAGGAGGGTTTTAAGTTTATCAATGCTGTGTATGTTAATGAAGAAGTATAAATAATAGAAAAGAATAGTTGAACTGATAAGTCATTGGATTGTCATTGTATATAAAATCTATGATCATAAGTTTAATTTAAAAGCATCCATTATATGAATAAATATTAAGTTACCATTGATTTTTTAAGATAAAAATGAGGAAATAAAAAAGTCCAAGTGTATATTTTTCACTTTTATAAATCATATTTTTAGTATTGATCCAGAGGTAAATTTGAAAAGTTATATGACATACATTATAGTTATATAAATTATATATTGAGACAATAAAATTTCTGATTTTATATGTTGACATTTGTGGTTATAATAAGTTATAGTAAATTATACAAATTCTTCAGAGAAGCATGATTCTGTATTGTAAACACTAAAGTGCTTATCAAGTAACATTCTAAAAATGATTGACAATATGCATTACACTAGACAATAAGATTTGCTGAGTATAGAATCCAAGTTAAAATGAAAGATAACCCAGGTGTTTTAATTTATTAACTCCATCTTCAGCACAAAAGCCAGTAAATACAGTCGATAAAAAGACAAAGAAAATGAAATAGAAAACAACAACTAAAAACTAAATGTTAAATAAATCAAAAGCACTTCTGTTTTATTTCAAATTATCTACAAGTGTATTTGTTATTTGCAGTATTCCTTCTAAATTATGAGAAATGTTTAGAAAGAGAAGATTAAAATAGAATATCACAAAAGAAAACATTTCAGATGATAGACTGAGAACGAGAAAATCAAGCCTTACAAATATCAACTATAAAGATTTATGTCTACAGCATCAGGACATCAATACTAGTAAGGACTGAATTCTAGCATTTAACCATAAATACTATGTAAATAAAACCTTTAGATAATAATATAAACCCAGCATAAATATATATATATATATATATATATATATATATATATATATAGTGATTTTCGAAGCATAGCTGAGATATGGCACAAGGCCAAAAGTAAGGGCACCCAGTGAGGATTGAACTCACTACTCAGCCATAATTGCTCTAGCGACTGAGTAGTGAGTTCGATCCTTGCTGGGTGTCCCATACTTTCAGCCTTGTGCCACGTCTGAGCTACACTTGGAAAATCACTATGTATATATATATATATATATATGTAAAAAGTGGAAAAGAGAAAATCTATAATGAATTTTTTTACCAATATATGTGATAAGAGAAAAATGATTGTTTGCAAAGTTACAGATCAAAAAAAATAAAAATATAATTGGGTGAATATGATATATAAATTTCAATATATATCATAACAATATCAGGTAATTGAATGACAAAGTAGAAAAAAATAATTAAAAAATTAGTTAGTAATGAGGACAAGCCATGACATAAATTATTAAAATACCACCCTAAAATATCCAGACTTTATGGTCTACCACAAAGGCATTCCGGTGTTATCCATCATACCTGGAATTAGAAGAGCTTATCATACACAGGTGAAAGCCATAACATATTTAATGGCATTCCTTGAAACAATTAGTTCTTCACAAATTAAAAATTCAAGCACCTGATCAAAAAAAAAAATTAGGAGAATAAATATGACAGATATACTTATGGCTAGTTTAGATGTCAAATTCCTTTATACCATCATTCCTGTCAATAAATGCCTAATTTTTTTTAAGAAAACATCTAGTACAATCAAAAATAAACTTCTCACTACCAATAGATAAAAATTTGCCAACTCATCACAAACCAATATTATTTCACTTTTGGCAAAGATTTTTATAAACAAATATTCGGATTACAGATGGGATTGCCTTTAAGCAGAGTTTTAGCTGGTCTGTTCTTAGAATTTCTTGAATTTGGTCCTTTTCAAAGTATTTTACCTAAACAACATATTTCTGATATATTGATGCTTTATTAATATATCCCTGCCAAACAATATTACCTGATCTAAACAAAGCTGACTGTATGATAGAATTTACTTATTTTCTTGATATCATGCTAAACTGTACTGATAATGACCTAAAACTAAGTGTCTACTGTAAATCTACTAATAAAAATGATCTCAGATTTCTATTCAAACTATAAAAACAAAATAAAATCTGGATTAATTATTGGGTTCTTTTAAGAGCAATTTGTAGCCTGCAATATTTACATGAACAGGAGAAATACATTGAAAATACTTTTAAGCTCCTCCAATATCCTAATTATTTTATATTTAATACAAAACAGAAAACTCATAAAATTTATAAAAATTTGAGAATGAATGATATAAACAAACAAGATATTATGCCACCTACCAACTCTGTCACAACTACAAATGAGAAGAATTTATCTAAACTTGACATAAAATTTGTTACAACTACTTCTAAAACAATAAGAGATAAAACAAAATAACAACCTAAGACCTGAATCAGATATTTACACTATAACCTGTAATGATTGTCACAAAAAATACACAGAAGAGACTTCAAAGATTATATGAACACAAAAGAGAACTTTTACAAAACAACACACTCATTGCATTAGTTGTTCATCATAAAGAGTCTGATGCTAATTTTGATTTAAAAAATGCTGCTTTAAATAAAAAAGAAAGTAATTTACAAAGGCAAAAATGTATAGAATGTGCACTGATTTCTGAATCTTCCACAGTAAATTTGTATCCAAGTTCTTACAACATTTCACTTTTCTGACATCATAAATAAAAACAATGATAAAAATAAAAACAAATGTCAGAAATTTTAAAATTGAAAAAAAAAAAAAAAAGAGAGAGAAAAGTTAAATTTGGCATTCCTACATCTTGAGCATTTCTCCAAGATAAATAATTACATACCAACATTTATATCACTCCTTTCCCCTTTCATATACATAATTCCATCAATAAGAACATTACTTTTATCTTTTAGAGAATGAAATGCATTACACTGAATTTTTTCCACTTTGTCATTGAATTACCAGAAATATAATTGTAATAATAAGTGCTATGCAGCAAGAATATGCTATTGTTAATAAAAACAACAAAACAATTCAATTACAACTTTTTTTTTTAAATAAGAAAAAAAATACAAGATTATATTTCAGATTTTAAAAAAATATCATGCCCTTTCAGGATGGAGGTGATCAAGGCTCTCTACAGATTTTTTTCCCCTTTTTTTTCATATCTGTGAATTGCCATGCTTTCTTGGGAAAGATAGTGGAGTAGTTTCCTTTCCTGCTACCTTCTCTATGGTTTTGATTTCAGAATTGTTCTTCTTCTAGACTGCCATTCAAGGCTAAAGATCCCAGTTTACCCAGCTAATTAAACCACAGAGGAAGATAAGGTTTCATGCCTTTCCCAAGAGCATGAGTTCAAAGTGAACACAACAGATTCTAATCAATAATCCCAGTTTCTGTGCTAATAACTGTTATGTTACTCACACAACCAGATCTCAGATTCTTATTATTAGAATATGAAAAGTTTTCAGAACTTTGAAATAAAACAAAAAACTATGAACTGTTTTCAACAATTAAGAAAAATTCATCTGATAGCAAAATTAATAAAGTTTTCAAAAATACCATTTCTTGCATGATTTTCTCTTTAGTAATTTTATTTTATATTAAAATCATATATAAATTAATGTTACATTTTAAATAAAATAAGAGTCACAAATCTATAAAAGATATCAATTGTGTGTCCAGTTTTTAAGAATGCAGGTAAGTGAGTGCTCATGCCTATCGCAATATCGATCTATTAGCCTCCTTAATGTCCTTAGCAAACTCTTCAAATCTATAACCAACAAGATTGTTGTTAAACACCTTAACAGGAACAACCTCCTGGATGATAACCAGCATGGATTTCCCCATTCTAGATCCACAGCTAATGTCTTATATGTCATTACACACAGAATTAGTGAAGTTTTAGACAATAAATTCATCATGAGGACCGTCTCTGTAGATATATCAAAGGATTTTGTTACAATGTATAGCATTGGGAGCTGCTAAATAAACTCTCCAGTTATGGAAACTCTGGAAAGGCTCTTTCAATTATCAAGTCTTTTCTAACAGGTAAGTTCCTGAAGGTCGTTATAAACAGCCAGTTATTGGAAGCCCATAAGATCAATGCTGGTGTTCCTCAGGGTTCTCTCCTCAGTCCTACTCTCTTTCTGATCAATATTAATGATCTGCCTAAGAACATACTCTGTAGTGAGTATATATGCAGATGATACAACAGTTTATAGGTGCACCCTGCCAAAAAAAAAAAAAAAATCAGGACAACCAGAACCTGGCCTTGCACTGGTGGCTCAATAGAAGAAAGATTGACTTGTAAAATTGAATACATCCAAAACCAAACTAGGAACATTCCACCATCATTGAGCACTAGCAGGCCCTGAACATTCACCTATCATGATGGACAGGTGTTCTCTTAAGGAGGCCCCATTGCTTTTGAACATCTATTGGGAGTCAAAAATGATCGGTTCATTGTATCAATCCAGTAAATATCTGACTCCTGCTGCTTTACTCTATCTCTACAAAAGCCAGATCAGACCAAAAATGAAGTTTTGCTGCCATATCTGGGCTGGAACTTTCCAATCCTTATTTGCCTGTCATGAGTTAAAAAGCATCTACACAGCCTTAGGGGTGATGAATTAAATTTTCCCTTTACAACCCCTTTCCCACAAATGAAATGCCACAAACCTCTTGCTACTCTGTTGCTATTTCCATGGCAAGTGTTCTGATGAGCTGCATAATTTTGGTCCCACCAGCCACATACATAAATTGATCCCACCATGTGCACCAATCCTTAAATTTACAGCTGGGACCCACCAAGCCACATACATGAAGATGAATCATCCTCATTTCCTTCATATTCCATTAGTAAAAAGTAACTTCCACTTGGACAGCTTCTTCTCAAGAACAGCTGATTTGTAGAACAGACTCCCGGCAGGATGTTTTCCCAATCATTACAATCTGGACCCCTTAAAGTCTAGAGTTAATTGTTATCTTTCCTATATAACCCCATGAACTGCAATTCTTGCTTTTTTTACACTTATACAACACCATACAGTAAATAAGTAGCTCTTGGGCCTTATATGAACATTAGTATAAAAGAAAGATTAAAAATTTCAAGTATTAATTTTTAATGTAGACTTATCTCAACTTAAACTGGTTAAAACTATTCTGCATATATTAAGACATTAAGGCTGTACTGGATGCTGGAATTTGAAAATATATTTGCATCTTGAAAGCTGTTCTCTATATATTTATATAGGTATAATAATAATAAGAAGACTTTATAAAGTTTGTTTTATATATATATATATATATATATATATATATATATATATATATATAAAATCAAATATGAGGAAAAGTATTGTATTTAACATTATAAATAATGATACTCAAAATAACCCTAGCAACTTGTATAGAAGTGGGTAACTAAAACTTATCGAAATTATCTTAGGCAGGCACAAAGAAAAGAATATTTACTCCAAAATATGGAGACTATACCTTACTAAGTTTTGAAAAAAAAGTTTAAGGACGTTATTAAATTGCAGTGTTAAACTGAATTATAATGTTTTACTAAAGCCAAAAGAAAATATATTTCCTGTCATAATTGGTTTTAATATTTTTTTTATATTTTTTTATATTCAAACAAGAGTTAAAAGTATAAAATTATTGAACAAAGAAAAATCATGACTGATCAAGAGAAGTATACTTATACAAAATATTCACAAATAAACAATTCATTAAAGAAAATATTGAAACAAACTTAAATATTTGGCCTAAATCACTTTATCTAGAAATTAACATCTAATTGCAGTAAATGCCAGTCTATTCTTTTGTACCAAAGCCTTTTTGAAGGAGGGTCATGAGATTTCCTGTTCATATGAGGTGATATCCGTGTGTGAAATGGTGAAATTTGAATAGAATGCCCAAACTGAACAATGTAGTATTGACTTTTTACTGTTACCCAGTGTGCAAACAGCTGGACTACTTTGAATGATACTGTAGAAACTGTTAAAGCAAGTCATTTTTTTAAAGCTCAAATTCCCTAGACTCTTGAAGGACACCTCAAATGTTTTCTTACAAAAAAAGGCAAAAAAAGTAGATATTCAAAAACTATTGAATCTTTTCTATCATCTCAACAGAAATAATAAAAAGGATTATTTCAGTTATTTTTTATTTTTGGTATTAATAGAAGAATGATGACTACTATCTTCATTCTATTCCCAATTTCTATCTTACTTCATTGTCAATGTAAGCAGGTCCAATATTATTGATGCCTTCAGACTAGCATTCTTTTAGTACACTATACACTTGTTACCTGCAAGTTGGTTAACCTTTAGCACTCTATAAGCAACTTTGTTTACTGAACAAAATGTTTCCCTGCAATACTGATCACAAAATAACAGCATGTTTGAATTTCATGGTTGTGTTGTCATATGTTTCAATGGAAACACAAAACAACCTTGACTGAAATGGGCAATGGGGTTAATGCAGTTAAGGAGCTTTGAAAAAATTAAAGTGAAATGGGAAGTAATACAGATGAATAGATCAGAGTGCTAAAGGCTAATTAGTAATACTGTAAGCACACAATGCAGGTATTTATAATTGAAGGTAAAATACTTGGTATGTGAATACAAATGAAACCACAAGTCATTGATAAAATTGGAATATTCTGCATTTTCTAAACTTGTATTTGGATAGAATGCATCTTAATTCTTTTTCAGATATATCAAGTGCATTAACAAGGCAGCTAATCCAACACAGGAAATGAAAAGACATACCATGATTGTAGCACTAAATTGCCAACCATATCACTGCGAAAGACAGCTTCTTAAAAGTGGAGGATTGACAGGTGGTTCTGCATTGACCCCACAGTGATGCACACCAAGTTCATATCATTTGTGATGGTCCAAGGGAGCTGAGCAATGAAAGCCATATCATGCCACCTGTCTCTTGCCTGAGTGGCCTCAGGGTCAATACCATACCTATATTAAGGTCAAACTTGAGATTGAGAGGTAGGTGTACATGTTCCATCAGGACTGCTCCATCCCATGTGACCCAAGTTTATCTGTTTGAGAATTTTTACAATCATATCACCCTCAGTATCTGACCTGCTACTTCTCCTGATTTAAATTCTCTAGACCATTAGGTTTGTGAGATTGTCAAGAGGAAGACCAACCAGTGGCCCCCATAATACCAAAGACTTGTGAAAACCACTTTTGTGGTCATGATGGTCAACCTGGATAAGAAACACCTGATCCAAGAATGCAGTTGATATCATAGCTGTCCTTAAGACTTAGGACAGTGTTATTTCCTTTTCTTGTTTTCTTAAAAACATGCTGATATTTTTTTAAATTTACTTTGTTTTTCTTTATATCATAATTTGTTCTTTATTACCTGACACACTCTGTAGTGAGTTGGAAATAATTTTGAGTGATAGATTAAAATGCATTATTTATGAAATGAGTGGCAAAAAGAAATTGATTTCCAAATGCAACTACACATGCTACTAGAAGAATCTATATATTTCAACAATGATTTCAGTTAAAGTAAACTGAAAAAAAATTTAAAAAATAATGCAAATTAAAAAATGCATATTGTTAAGGATGTAGATCAGAGGTATAAGCAAATTATTTTTTTAAATGACTCTTAAAAATAAGAAAAAATAACTTGAAGTTATTCATTAGTAGCATTTAAAATTAAAATAAAAGGTTTTGTAAAACTTTATATAATGAAAAAAATTATAAACATTAAGTCTTCAAATTATTTTTAGACGTATAAAACTGTATTCGTATTTTGAAACTTAAATGGGTTGATTTTTTTTTAGTTTTCATTCATCAGTTGGTCTTAAAAGAATCGAGTTTTTTTAAACTAGAATAAATACAAAACCATCTTAATAGCAAGTTCAGCTTGTTGGTAGAACACTATAAAAACATTGATAGAAATAATTTTGGTAGAACACTATAAAAATATTAAATGATATTTCTGGTTTTGTTTGGTTGATTTGTTTTCTACAGTTTATCAACCCTTTGCAGGTTATTTAAACCAGAAAATATTTTTAGATTTTTAAATTTTTTTGAGATAATAATCGTTTAGTAATACAATTCTTACTAATTAACCTATAGCTGGGAAGAGAAAAGGTGGATTCATATCTTTTCCAAGGATAAGTGTAATATATGTAAGTGAATATAACGAACCCAACTAAAATTGGAATTCAACTCCCTAATCAATAATTTCAAGCTGTTATTCATTATACCATTTGTAATGCACATCCAAACTTATAGCACCTTGTATTCCTCCACCCATCTAGGCACTGATCAGGCTTGGCATTGCTTAACTTCGGTGACTGTACGGGAACCGGTGTTTCAACATGATGTGGCTGTAAGCCGTGACATTTCTGACATGAAAATATTTTTCAAAAACAATATAAAAAGGCATTGAAGTGCCTAGAGTTTGCAGAAATAAAGCAATAAAAGTGGGGAAAAAAATCATAAGTACTAATTTGCCTATTTTGCTTTACAATGTTTAATCTTTTCCACAATTTGGAATCTCTTTCATTTCAGCTTAGAAGATTAAAGAAAAAATAAAATAATAGCAATTTATTAAAAGTAGTCTAGTCATCAACAGTTAACCGTTTAAGTCTATTTATCAGTTTTCTCAACTAATAAAGTAAATCTTTAATTAAACAATACATTTTTATATTCTCATTAAAATGTATGTTTAAAATTGCAGTAAAGTATCAACTTTATAGATAATATATTTTTGAAACTGTTCAACATTATAATAAAACATGAACCATACTTAGATACAATCTACTTTAAAATATATCTTACAAAAATATTAACATTTGATTTAAAAATTGAATTCAAATAATTTATTCTCATTTTTTTTATGTCATTTTACATTGTGGCAAACATTTCTATTGCTGGTCAGACTGCTCATGCTACTAAATACAATGAACTCTACTGCAAATGAACTAAGATACAAAAATCACATACCAAACTAAGTATGACTAAATATCAAATACCAAAATTATTAAAACTCTCACACTAAGGAAAGTCAAAAAAAAGAGGAGTAAAAACGATGTGAACAAATGTCAGAGAAATTAGAAGATTCTGGAAAAAAAGGAAGAAAAATCACATAGCCAAACATAGAGACAGTAAACACTGATTATATAAGAAACTTACCTTCCTAAACAATCTCTGACTGCCACCACCTGCTGCCACAGGGAAATAGATGTAGACATTATGATCCTCAGCATCAACAGGTTTCTCAACAAATGGCTTTTGAAAAACATCGCCAGCCACTTCTATTGAGTCTTCTGTTTCAGTGAATTCAAATTCTGCTCAGGAAAAAGTGAAAGTCATTAGCCTTTTTATCAACATAACCTTTTTATTCTTTTTGTAATACATCATACATTTTTATTCAATGATTCTTCATTTTAAAACAAAATCATGTGAATCATTTCTGTATGTCTGCAAGCCTAACCATTAAAAAATATAAATTATTTTATGCAACAAATGTTTAGTTTTTAGTGGTGGATATTAATTGCATAGATTTGAACATTATACGGTGAAAATTTCAGATCAAAAGTCAGTTAATAACTACATGTCAGGCTATAGACTTATTGATTCACTTTAATACCAAATGCGCATAAATTAAATTTAATGCCAAATGCGCATAAAGTTTAATCAATTAATACTTGGTTATTCAGAAAGTAATGGCACATTGGAAAGAAAAAAAATTCAGATATTTAATAAAATTACCACTTGTTGTTATTGGGAAATAACAAAAGCTGACTAATAAAATAAACACAATGTGGTGAAATTAAAAAAAAAAAATTAGAATAAAAATTTATATATTATCTGACAAATTTTTCTAGAAATTGATCAATCAACTCTGCTGAGGGAAATTCTTATAAACAACTTACCAGTTTCATTTTGAGCACTCCTGTTAAGGACAGCATATCGTGGGTGAGCAATACATTCTTTATCCAAAATACTGTATACTTCTCTCCTGTAAATTAATCCAGAAATTACATAGAAAATTCTGCCATTTAATAATGGTGCTACTTAAATTAACTAATCTGTGCATTAAAAATAGGGGAGAGTTTGTTTTTTTTAAATTTGTGTAGCATTCATTTGACTTTACTCTGCCCTTGACATTTGTTGGAATTGAAAAATAAAACTGCATACTATTAATGTTGTGCTTTTGTCTAATTTCTAATAATATGCAGTTATCAATGATGTAAGCACAGTTTACATTTGTAAATAAAAACAGAGTCCAGTTAACTCTAAGTCAGGGATTAATTTGACACTTTATTTATATTGTGAACAGGACCCCCATTTCTAAAATGATAAAATCAATCAATATTTTTCAATTCTGAAATGTGTCATGGGGAGAGGAATATCTAATGAATGCTAATTTACAAAACTTGTTTAAAAAATTTTTTAAAAAAAATATGATTTCCTGTTTTTTTTTTCAACTGGGTCAGTTAATTTAACCTTTAGCCCTCTGCATTATTAATATTACTTCCCTTTCCACAGCATTTTTTTCAAGGGTTCTCAATTGCATTATCTTTAATGTTAATTTCACTCAAAGTTGTTTTCTGTTGCCATAGTAGGATATGACAACACAACTATGAAATTCAAACACATACAAATTCGGGGATCAGAGTCACCTTCAATAGCAGGATAAACTTTTTGTACAGCAAATGAAGTCACATACAGATAAAGGTTAAGTAGTGCCTGATTTACATATTTAATAAAGAATGGTTTGCATTCAAATATAACCCAATGTATCTTTTGATACCATTACTGACATTTTTGAAAGCAGACAAATTTAGTTATTTTCATTTTATTTTTCATTTTTTAATAAGAGTGAATTTATGAATTTGAACAATAAATTTGTTACATTCATTTTCATCTCTGTCTATATTTCTGAGATGAGGTATTGTAACTATTTACACTATTTACATCATTCGAACTATTGTCCTCATTTTATTGCCATATTCACAATGTTTTGGCCATTGTATTCTCCGGCCTTCTTCAGGTGATATACATTGGATTTTGAACCAAACCCTTTATTTAGTCCATTGAGATAAATTGTTCTAGTTCCACGTGGCATGCCTTTTATGGATATCTCAGTTTAATTTTCATCTATTTTAACCTTTTCCTTTTTGCCCATGGAAATAAATAAAATATTTGATGATAAGATGCATATTTTACAAGAATGTTGTTTGACAACCAATCACACCAACTGTGTAATTGTACAGCCCAAGTCTCTGGAACATGGTAACAAATTCATATCTGAATATTGAATATTGTACAATATTTGGTTATATTTTTTATGATGTGGAGAACTGCATCTCAATATAGTGCTTTAGAATTGAGGAATAAAATTTATAACAGTTGCCACCATAAGTGTAGGCTTCCACACCATGTCCACAAAGCCAGATAACCATATTTTTTTAATTTCCTTTTTAGAATAGGACAATGGGACTTATACTAAGTTAAAACTTATTGTAGTGAAAGGGTAAAATATAAATAAAATACCATTCCTATCCCCCAGTACATACATCCCCTAGCGTCAGCCTGGACTCTTTGTCAACTACCTCCAACTCTTTTCTTTTTGTTGTTGTTATTGTGTGTGTTATATGTAAAAGGAGTAGGTAGGCTTTCCTACCGCTCGGTCAGTACTCCTCCCCCTTCCTTTGACAAGAGTAGAGGCTCACACCTTGTTTCTTGTTTAGGAAGGGGTTCCCGGAACTCTCTCCCTCTTTCTCTGGCCTCTGTACTAGTGCTGACATGTTTCTCCCGTGATGTGTGCAGTCTGTGGCATTACCTCTTCATTCTGAGGGTACACAGTTGACAGTTTCCTAGTTGCTGTTTCCGACTGGTAGTTAGGAGCCCTAACTCTTGCGTAGCGTCTTGAGCGGATGCTCTGATCAACAGTTGTATAATACCGGAGTGTCTGTAGTGCCATGTCGCGCATGGAAAGGTGTCCCTGCAGTCACCTCCAGTGGCCAACCCTGAGGCCACATTATGATGCAGGCTGTGCCAAGTTATCTCTGCCCACGTCACGGTCGATAACTGTCTGCTTCTTTTACTTCAGGCCTTCTCATCTTCCAACCATAATTTCTCATGATGACTAATAAAGATCGAAAAAGTAAATCTAAACCAGCTCTTCAAAAATCACCTAAACCCTTCAACATCTCATTCTCCAACATCTGAGGCATTAGAACCAATTTCTGCAGTGTGGAATCCTTCCTCACTGCAAACTGCTCAGATATACTGACTCTATGTTATATCCCCTCCACTGATCTCTCGATCCCCAGCTACCTTCCTCTCCTTAGAAAAGACTCTCAAACTCACATGCATGGTCTTGGTGTTTACGTCAAGGACCATCTCCCACTGGCTAGAGATTTGTTTCTCGAATTGCCAGACTATTCTTACATATGTCTCCGGCTATCTCTTTTCAATGATGTAAGCTATCCTTCCTTTATCGCTCTCCATCCTCTCAAGACTGTGGAATAATCGACAGCATTTCTGACAGCATAGACAAGGCTCTCTCTCTCCATCCGTTTGCCCACATATTAGTGTTTGGCGATTTTAGCACCCATCATACCAAGTGGCTTAAGAATGCTACTACTGACCTTGCAGGCATTCAAACACTTAATTTTTCAGTTTCTCAATCCCTCATGCAGATAGTTGACTTCCCCATGTGTTTTGCCTTCAACCGGGATGGTAAGGCCTCTCTTCTTGATCTGTGTTTTACCTCCATCCCCGAGTCTTGTACTGCCACACAGCTCTGCCCTCTTGGTAACTCCGATCATGCTGTAGTGTCTGTCAACATCTCCTTCAACTCCACCCCCTGCAAAGAACCTCCTACCACTAGAACCTCGTTCTGCTATCAACGAGCTGACTGGCACTTGTTCCGTGATTTCCTCCGCGATGTTCCCTGAGATGTTGTCTTTACGCTCCCCGTTCAAGAATGTGCTTCTGAGGTCTCCTCCTGGGTTAAAGCTGGAATCAACGCTTTCATCCCCTCAAGGAAATTTAAGGCCAAATCGCGCTCCTTCCCTTGGTACTCCGCTGCTTGCTCAGCCACCATTGCCCATAGGAACTTCTTCCACCTATATCGTAGCGACATGTCAGACTGCAATAGACGTCTCTTTACCTCTGCCTGTAACGAGTGTAAGCGTGTTCTCAACGAAGCTAAGTCACTATTTGCTGCTCGAATGAAGGAACCTATTGCATCTAGCAAATTCGGCTCCAAGGATTATTGGCGTCTCTGCAAGAGCATATTTAATAATAACAAACCCTCTATACCTCCTTTGGTCGACCAGTTTGAGGTCCTGACCTCCTCTGCCGACAAGGCTGAATGCTTTGCTTGGAAATTTTCATTCAACTCAACGCTCGATTCTTCCGGTGTACCCATACCGGATTTCCCTCTTAAAACTGAGGCCCTATTGAGTGGGTTGCACATAACCCCGTCATTGGTATTGGGCATTATCTCTAATTTAGACCCCCACAAAACTAGTGGTGGAGATGGGATACCATGTCTTGAAGAAATGTGTGCCTGAACTGGCGCCCGCTCTCTCCAAATTATATAACTACTGCCTCAAGGAATCTTGCTTTCCAGACTGCTGGAAGTCCTCATTGATTGTTCCTGTCTTTAAGAACTCTGGCGACCCCTCTGACCCTTCTAATTACCATCCAAAACCAACCTGGCCGTTCGTCTTGAAAAGGACCTCCAATAGGTTGTGAACTGGGGCCGGAATTGGATGGTTAAGTTTAACGCCTCAAAAACAAAACTGCTCTCTATTAACCACCACAGAGATCGTTCCCCCCCCCCCCCCCCATTAGAATGTCTGATGCTCAACTTTTCAAGAGCACCTCTCTGTCGTTGCTCGGCCTCACGTTGTCTGCTGACCTGAGATGGAACAAATACATTGAGTCAATTGCTTCGTCCACCACAAGGAAAGTTGGCTCCCCGTGCCGTGCCAGAAAATTTTTCTCCCCAGAATCGATCCTCCAAATCTACAAATCAACCATTTGCCCTTGCATGGAGTATTGCTGCCATATATGGTCTGGAGCCCCTTCTGTTTGGCTCGGGGTTCTTGATAAGATCCAGGGACGGATATGCAATGTAATTGGCCCTGATTTGGCATCTTGTCTGCAGTCGCTCTCTCACAGACGTGCCGTCGCCTCTCTCTATCTTTTTTACAAATACTTTCATGGTAATTGCTCCGATAAGCATCCTACAAGGCTGGCATCCCACTCTCACCCTTTCACTGTTGAAACTGTTAAATGTAGCCGTCTCTTCTACTCCAATAGCTTCATATCTCACACCTCTCACCCGTGGAACTCCCTTCCCTATTCCTGTTTCCCTGATAGTTATAATCTTCAACTATTCAAATGTAATGTCAATTGACATCTCCAGTTGCCTTGATCTATCCACTATCCTTCTCCTCATCCTTTCCTCTATCACTCCCATCTGCACTCGCTCCAAATCCTCTGTAACTCCCTGCGTGCTAGTGGCTCCCCACCTTGCTTGGGGTGAAATTCTTAAAAAAAAAAAAATCTATATATTATACATGTAATATGAAAATATTTTACATGTAATATGAAAATATTTATATAGTGAGGGACTGTTAAAAATAACAAAGATAATGTCTATAACACTGAAACCAGCATATGTCATCTTTTTAATGAGTGTATTCTTTGATAATAAGCAAGCATTTGTCATACAACCACAAACCTTTGAAATATAAATTTATTCCTCTTATATAAGATATTACAGTTTTATTAAAACTATATCTGCTGAACTGAAAAGCACTTTTCAACTACAGCTTACTAAAATTAACCATATAGTTACATTCATTGGTACTCAACTTCTCAGCCATAACACCAGCACATTGGTTGCAGTGCTATATTTGAACACTTAGCTTTTTTATAGGGTGGTTATAGACCAGCTGTTGATTCCAATCCAAGTAGAAATGACTACAAAAACATCCTCTCACCAAACTTATAGACAAAACATACAGATGCATGCTCGGATTTCTTCCTAGCCAATAAGATTGGTCACTTCTTGGTCTCATCCAACTTAGTTCTGTTCTTTCTTGCCTCAAAGTTAGAACGCTGTGATCACTTGCCTGTATCCCATTTTTATGTGTTCATACCATTCTTAGTTTGTGAACTTTTTGCCTTATTACTGTTGTTTGATCTTGGCAGGGTTAGGGTTAAAGTTAGGTTTACTGTTTGTTCATTATTATTTTTACCGTGTTCATTTTCTTTCTCTTGTTATTGCTTATTACAAACTTTGTCAATCCTGCTTGTTGGGCATTTCTGCCAATTACATTTAACCATGGTCAATTACTCTACACCAGCTAATATAATACTTGTTTGATTTCTAAACAACTTATTTTCAATTTTTTTATTAATTTTCATTACTCTGAAAAACTGATGCTAAGCAAGTCATTGTTTCATTTAAAATGATAAAACATCCTCACCAAAAAACAAATGATATTTTTGTGATATTAAATCATAAATATAATAACTGGCAATGAAGCAATAAGTTTTTCTAAACTTCAAAAGAGAGTGTTCTCAATTTGAAAATACGAATGGAAGTAACCAAAATTTAAATGGGTATGGTGAGGGGGCGTTGAAACAAAAAGAACTGGTGTCATTTACCTGTCTTGAAGAACATATTGCATCTGAAGGTCATTGATCATAAATGGTTTTGTGATCTTCTCATACTGAACTGCTTTTTCTAATGGGAAGCCATTGGAAAAGAAGGCAATAAGTGCATCAACTACTGGCCAGTTCTCCACAGGTTCATCAAGGATAACACTTTCTTCAAAGACAACAACTTCAATGTAGTCAAATCGTTCTAATCGATCCAAGATCTCACACATGGGTTTTGATCGTGATTTTTTTCTCATTGCACAAATACCGACTTTTATAATCTTTCCTTCTTTGACTTTTTCCTGAAAGAAAAAAAGAGTAATGGTTAAAAAATCACACCACATAGATATTTGACAAACTCAAAACTCTGACAGAAATGCTTTACTTTTTAATAGAAAATAAAAAGTAATCAGTTTGGCAAAAGTAAGAGATGGCTGTTAAAATTACAAACTATATAACAGATTACTTAAATTATTAATTTCTTTCTATGATTTTGTATTGACAGATTTAAAAAAAAAAAAAATGACTTAATTTAGGTCTTATCAAGTAGGAAACAACAAAAGCAGTACTTTTTTTCCCCTAATTACCATGTACTAAAAACTAAATATTTCGAAGCATAAATTGTAATATTTCTTTTTTAAATGATAAAACCATAAACAAACAAAAAAAAAAGAAAATGAAAAAAGCTCTTACTCTGAGACATTCAGATTTCATGATGAGATCTTCTCCGACATAAAATGATGGACGGCAATCTTGAGCCTCCAGGCCACCTTTTTCATCGAAAAGATTCTCCAAAGATGGATAAAATGCTGCCAAATTGTGATCAGCCATCTCTCTTGCCAGGGTATATAACGATATCAAAGAGTTTATGAAGCAGCTTGTTCAAACTTCAAAAGAGCTTGCTGAAAATAAAGTATTATTGAATTAGAAAAAAGAATTTGAAAAGTAGTCATATTTATTCACTTTTCTATAAAGGATTTGTCAACAAAAAGAAAATTTTTAATTTCTAGAAGCTGACATTTATATAATTATAAACATGAAAAGGACAACATTTTGTACAATTTCAATGTTATTTCAGCTTTCTTTTAAACAAATTCAAGTTTAATATGTTTGATTTGTGAATTCTACAAATAACTGAATATAACTTTACTAATGGAATTACGAATCACAGAGCTTTTATATACATCTTGTGCTTCACCAACAAATTTGTTAATGTTACTGCTTCTTTTCTTTTTTAAACAAAATCTGGATATTCAGAATGAAGCATTTTATATTGTTTCAATTGCAAAATCATCTGACATTTTAGAACAGATTCAGATTGAATTTGAATTATGTCTGTAGTGTCCACTTCCTGTTCTAATAACAATTACATCACCCACATAGTCTTCATAGTAAAGATGTCTACTAGAGTAACTTTAAAACCATATTTGAAATCAAGACAAGTTCTGTCTTTGAGTTAACTTAAAAAAATGTTTATACCATTGGAAGAAACACTTTAAGCATTTTAATCTATTTTCCTCAAGTTGGAATTAAAGATAAAAATAATTGTAGCAAGAGCCATATAAAAAAAATAAAAATAAAATAAAAAAATAAAAATCACTTGTTTGAATTTTTAGTAATCTATGTAATCAAGCTAAGTAAAAAAATAATTTCATTATATTAAGAATTTAAGATGCAAGTGGTTAATAAGCAAAAGAAGGGATCAAAGGTAAACAGAAGTAAAAAAGAAAATCCTCATATATTAAGTAGCATGATAGGATTTCAAGACATGACCAAATTCCAAGCTTTTAAATAAAAATAAATTCAACAGAAAAATTCCTTCTGCTTCTTGCATACCCAAATTTAGTAGTACCAGATAAGAGAGTGAATATTTACATTAGAAAATTAAGCTCACACCTAATTTAAATATTACAGCAACTGACTTGAATACTCTATATTTATGATATATTTTTCAACATAAAATTACAGAATCATATTTAGTCATAAGTCATTAATTTTATTTCTATAGTTTCAAGTTATAGAGAATTGATATTTGTATGAAACCAGTTATATTCGATAGGTGGGTATAAGATGAATTGTAATGTAAATTGCTAAACTTGTCATTTATCATTTGATATTTTATTGATAAAATTTAATGAAATTAAATCATTACTTATATATTAATATGCATCATAGTCATGAACAGTAAATTACACACACACACAAAAATAAGGCTAAGAGAATGGTCAATAAGAGAAAAAAAGTATTTTAATAAAAAATGTAAAATGTAACAAGTGTTTTAATGTCAAATCAATTCCTTTAAAATCAACTTTAAAGATGGTCTTAAGGTGCATTGGCAGAAGCATTTCAAAACCCAGTGCCCAATTCACAATATTCCAAATTTATTCATTCTTGTGCATTTTATGTGAATATTTTTAAGACAAAATGTGGGTTTTGAAAACAATTGTAAACTAAAATATGTTAGTTAAAATGAAATTCGTAAGAGCTAAAAGAAATATGATTTTTATATTTTACAGCTGAAACAAATGTAAATGAACATTTACAAATTTTATTTTATTTGAATATTCAAATATTAAACATTAAATATAAAAGTATTTACCTTGATTATAATTGACAAATTTTCAGGAAAAACAAAAATTATCAAAATTACAATTACACTTTTTCAACATAAACATTAAAATAAAAATAAATACCAATTTATATAATTTTTATTTACATAATTATTATCAAAGGAATTTAATAACAAAAGACAATTTCTCTTATAAAAAAAAATTGTTTTTTACATCTATGACAAAACTGATTTGATTAGAAAAGAAACAATTCCTGAACATTATATGAGGAAGTACTAAAATGTTCTGCCTGGCTCACTTTCCTAAAATCTGATCAAATGACCAAACATTTTTAGGACCCATTTGTAAATTTCATGACACAAATCTAAAGAGATCGCCATAGTTTCTGAAATAATGTTTGACAAAACTATACTGCAGTAAAGAATTCTGCCTTGAACACTTTTCTACAGTTTAAAGAGAAGAACTTTAAAGTCTAAATTTGCTGACAGAACTTCTTCCACAATCAATAAGCTCAGCTACACCAGATAAAAACAGTTATATTTGGTGAAGAAAATTCAATCCAACTGGAATTCCATCTTAAACATGCACTTCCTAAGCCACAGAATAATGTCTGCCAAACAAAGTTTTCTACTAAAAAGAATTTATACTAAAATGGAATATGTAATAAAATCTTGATAAACTACTTCAAATAAGATTTAATAGGAACAAACTGAAAACGCAGCCATTCTGTAACATAATGAAAACCTTCACTAATAGTAATACTGATAATTAGTAGGCATTAACTGATTATGAATTAATCCCAATAAACTCTCAGTGTATCAGTTTAGTCTTCTTAATTTCCCTTCACTAATATCTACTAATTTGCCTATAATCCTATATCAAAAGGGTTAAAAACATGTGTTAAAATCAATAAAAACTGGAATGATTAAAATCATTAATGAAAATAAACACACACACACAAGGCATTCATGCTGGATTTGTTATGGAATTTTTTTTTCAGTTATGTCCCCATTACATAAAAGTTCCTAAATGTCAGGCTGTCAATAAATCACTCAGCACATTAAAAAAACTAAAAAAACTTCCTTCTTAAAAAATAAGTTTTTCTACAATATTTTAAACTAAAAGTGATATTTGTTTCAATTCAGATTATTTAAACTTTAAATAAGCTAATTTTCCTCAAATAACATTTCAGAAATGCAAATTTAATTTTTGAGATTTTTTAATAAAGAGAGTTATGTTGTGTTGACAGATCTGTCAATATGGACAAATTTATAGAATTTACTGATAAGGAAAAAAAAAATTCCAATCAATATAGTATGAAATTAGTATGAAATACACCAAAGTATTTTGCATATTGAGAATATTAAATTTAATCTATTGGTTATGATTAAACCTTCAAGAAAGATTTTTCATTTTTAAAATGCATTTTAAACAGGTACCTTTTTTTTTTGGTGGGAGGGAGATACCTTGTTTTATACATTTTCAATTCGACTGTATCCAAAAAGAAAAGGTCAGTCGAACACAACAATGCTAAATTGCTGTTCCTCATTTACATTTGAAATATTTCAAACAAATCCATGAAACTGTTTTTAAATGCATTATTTTAGATAATGTCCTCATTTAAATTTAGTTGACAGGATTAAAACCAATTCTATAGCTATTTAATATCTTTTCCATTAAATAATCTAAAAGCGAGATGATAAATAATCACATGAGAATTAACTGATAGTGAAATTGCTATAATAGACACATTCAAGATTAAGCAAAGTATATAAACAATTTCCTTCCTGCTATATGTCCATAACATTTGAATCATTTATATCTTTCTCTTTTTGTTTTCATCAAGAAATGGAATAACTAGAAACCTACGGCAAAGGAGGAAAACAGCCATTAATTGTAGCTGAAAAAGAACAAAATTACATGGTTATAAAATATGTACCACTGATACAACTGAGAAGATGGTTAAAAAATCATTCCCAGTGTATCAGTTGTCAAGACAGACATTGACTTTCTCACAGAGGAGGGAAAAATGTACTCAATAAACTTTTTGAAAATAAAAATAAATTAAAAAATAGATATTCTTGTAAACACAATAAAGATTGCATAGATAATTCTTTCAAAAGCTTGTTCTTTGTTAAAATATTGCATATCTTTAATAACTTCTGACAATTTCTCTGAAATTTCCAGAGAGATAAATTTCTCAATGTCTGATTTGCATGTAACAATTTATCATGTAATTACAGCCTGCTAGTCTTTATAAGGAATTCACTTATCATTCAATATTCCATTAAAACTTACTTCATTGTGCAATGATAATTTAAGTCAACATTGGGAAGTTTAACCATTTCTAAAGAGATTTTCAATTTCTGTCTCTTAAAATGCTTCATTATCAAAGTTAACGTATTTGATAAATATACAACTCTTGATGCAGAAGAGAGATTAAGATTTTACAAACCTTATGGAAATTTGTACCTCAAACTAAACAATAACAGAGAAAAATAATATTGCTAATAAATTTATATACATTTATATATTTTTAAAAAAATGAAAACGTGTCAGTTCAATATATTTTCATTTTTTAAAAAAATAATATTCAATTTATTAAAAGTGGAGGAAGGAACTATTTTGTAACTAATTTTCTTTTATCACTAAGAATAAAAAAATTTATCCTATTTTTCATATAAACAAATATTCTAAGAATCTTATATTAGTCTTTATTTTTATAACCTAATCAGTATTCTGTTGTTGAAATTGAAATCACAATATTAAAATTGCTTAGATGTTTAATGTGGGTTTATGATATAATAATTTATAAACAGATTAACCAATAATTACAAAAAAAATCTGCTTGAATTTTTGTCATATTACTTAAAAGAATAAAAGGAAAGAGAAAGACTACAACAAAACAATAAATTCATCACAAATTTCTGTTCCCACTATTTATATTTTATAGGTACATTTGTAAACCCTAACATTTTCCCTCATTGAAATATCCAATGCTAAATGTGATGTGTATTTTATATTTAATTTGTACAAAAATAGCAAGAATACAATTTCATATTTATTTGATGACTAGAAAACTAAAAATTTTAACAAAGTTTTATTCTCAAGAACATTGTTGTTGTGAATCTCATATAGATCCTTACTTTGTAAGAGACAAGTATAGTTACAAAAGGGGTTGACAAGTTCTCATCAAACTAAGAAAGGAATGGTAAGTCAAAAATTGATTTTTTTTTTCTAAGTGGAAGATATTAATACTAAGTGAGTAATCATGATATGTTGTGATAGCAATCAGACATTAATATCCAAAGCAGCTTAAATAGTAAAATGAAAGAGACTAACATTAACTGACATTGAGAAATAATATGAAGTAAATGTCAGCTATTTTGCAGTAATCACATTGACCTCTTGCTGAAATGTCATCTGGCTTGGTTTATATTTTAAAAATTGATAGACAGAATTTACATGACATGTTGTGTTGCTAAGAAGCAAAACAACAGGTATTTGAAGAAAGTATTCTATATTTTTGTCATCCACAAAATGATATTTGAAATGTGATAAGATATGGACAATTTCATTATTGTAACATTGTTGGTCCTTTATGACTTATACTATATAAGTTTGAAAAGTTTGAAATAGTAAGAAATAAGAAAAGACTTTGGCATTTCATACCAAATCAGATTTTATTCTCCAAACAACTTTTCATTTCTGAATGATCAAAAGAAAGCGTTTACATCTTTTTTTTAATCAGGATATTTTAATTATTTTTAAATAGAAAAAAATTATACAGAATTAAATTTCAGAATAGTTATCCTCCTCAGCTGAAATTTTCCAGTCACTAGTAACTGATTATGTTGTTTGAAGGAAAAACAAGTCAATATAATCACAGTAAAAAGAATAAATGTTGATACCTTACAATTAGTGATGTTAAAGTTGGGTTTAACAGCATTTCAACACATGCCGAGTCATTCAATTATTGATGTCAAATTAGACAAGTTTGCATTTCATAGAAGTTACTTATCATTTTAGGAATGATCACATTATTATTTTAAAATCAAGATTCAAATTTAGCGAGATGTAGTCACAAATTTAAATCAAGATGATGAAGTCCAATGTCAATTCAATTAGTCTTTATGCTAAGTTAGTAGCCATGGTCAAATTAAAAAAGAAACAACAGAACTGTCCAACAAACAGAAAGTTGCAATAATAAAAAAGGGGGAGCAAAAAGGAAAAAGTATCAAGTAAGCAACCAATACATGCAAAAGTAAATTTGCAGGTTAGAAGGCAAAAAGTTTACAAACTACTGTGATGCTTTAAGAGTTGAAAGATCAATAAACATACCAAGAGGTGGGATCAGATTTTAGTAAATAATTTAGAGGGCTTATTTTTTTTTCTTCCTTGGATAAAGGCAGAGGGGAAGGACAGAAACATCTGATTTTTCCTACATAAAAAACAAAACATATGGCTGAAGTTGACAACTGACTATGAAATGGAGACACTAAAATCCAGGTTATGGGATTATCTGCTGGCCAAAACCCAATAGGGAAAAGTCAGTTGAAATAAAAAAAATAAAGGTGTTCTGGAAACAAAGGTATAGTTAAAGAATTGTTTTTCATTCATTATCACTTGTCAAAAGAGGACAGAGGTGGTGTAAAAGCTGAAATGGAGACACTATTGTTTTTAAAATCCAGGTTATGGAATTATCTGCTGGCCATAACTCAGTAAGGAAAGCTGGTCAAAAGGTGATATTTAGGTTTTTTTGAAAGCAAAGGCAAAGCTGGAGAATTGTTTTTTATCAGTTGTCAAAAAAAGGAAAGGTAAGGTGTGAATCACTGAAATTTCTTTAGATAAGAGCTGAGGTGCTACAAGAAGAGGCTGTCACAAGAACAGCTGGTGGGTGTCCACTTGGGAAGGTGGAAGTGGTTGAGGAATTCTTGTGATGAAAATTTTGGACATTAATTAAAATTAATAATTTGAGCTAAGCCATGCCTGCTTGGCCATGCAGTCTAGAGATCGAATTGGTCAGGTGACCATAGATATGAAAGGCCTAGACAGAACTCCAAGGGAGGTAGAGGAATTGCCTACACCCCTTGAGCAGTATTGGTATGAGGCACCAATATGAGAAGGAAGGAGATAGGGTGGATCAATAATCTGCTACCACTACTCCTCAAAGGAGGGATCTCTCCAAAATTGTGCATGCAATTAATTTCCTAGAGTCAAACAAACAAAGAATTCTATGTGAAAATTAGGGGAATCACCGAAATCACATCAGACCCCATGCCAGTTTTGAACAAAGATCTATATAAACAGAAGGTTGAAGTGACAACCAGAGAGAGAAGCTGCCAAACATCAGGCAAGAGACAACCACTTCACTGAACTCACATGACTTCCTGCCACTGAAGAAAACCTCTGACTTTGCACTGTGTTTCAGAAGCCTTGTTTAGACTTAGTCACAACAAAGTGTCACAAAATATTCCAAGAAGAGAAAGGTCAAATAACATGACAAATATATTCCTGCATGAAGAACATATATTTCTACCTGAAAAGCTGATATTGTACCATCAGCTCTGTACAAGAAACTGTATATAAAACATTTTCCTTATTACAATTTAACCTATGACTTGTGGCTTCACTTTATCCAGACCAACCAATGATTCCTGTTGACAATTTGATCCTCGCCAGCTTTGTAATCTAAATCAAACACAACATGGGACAAGGCAAGGTTTGGATTGAAGTGATCCATGCAATGGTCAGACACAGGGATCAAACAACAAATGGACCAGTTGGGTGAACATCTTAACTTCATACTACAAATTGGCGCCTACACACAAAAGCAAAGTCAACCAAGTGAATGCAGTCGTCTGTCTTTGAGATAAGGCAAATCTGAACTGAGTCAAGCCAAACTGTAAACTGACCTATTTTATTGGCTAAGAAAAATATCCCAGCATGCATTTGCGAACTTCTGCCTGTAAAAGGGGAAAGTTTTGCAGTCATTCCCCCGTTATAATTGAAATCAACACTATGAATAAACACAATCTTGAATTGGTTAGAAGTAGTAAAATTTTTTGAATATTCCAGTTATGGGAAACAATTATAGTACTTTGATTAGAAAACCACTCAGAATGAAAGATGCAAATAAAATTAAATTGAATTTTAAACAGTCATAATAGAAATGTAGATCAGTATTAAAATTTGCATACATTATTTATAAGTATTGTTTGATCATTTTTGCTTTTCAAAAAGTTAAAGATTGTTTTCATCAACTCAAATCCATATTTATTATGCAACATATATAAAATCTTTCATGCCTGTATAAGGTCATCCTATAAGCAATGTATAAAAACTGATAACTATAGGCTGAATGATAATTTTGATATCTTAAAATGACTAAATAATAACAATAAATGCTAGTATATGTTCAAGTTTGAAATGTATAAACTGTAACAATTCAGCCTTTAAACTAATAAACAGGACTCCCACCTAAAGATAAACATGTCTACCATGTAATATTCGACAAGTTTATAAAAAAGTGATAATGATGTAGAAGCTAACAAAAATATCTGATGTTTATGAGATTTTCTAATAAAAAGAGATTGTAAAAAATGGTTTGAAATGTTTAAAAGAAAAAAGAGGGTGATTTAATCTTAAAAGATATGTCACAGTTTGCACTGTTGAGTTTAACAATAGCCTGCTTTTGTCTGATAACTTGATAGAAATAGTGCTATTACTGTTCAAGAATTAGATCAAAAATTGAATTCAAGCCAATCAACACAATTCACCATCCTCTGCAATGATTTGGAAAGGAGCCTAAATTTGGAAAAAGAGTTAACAGATGCTAACCATAAAACAACATTTAATATCTTCACTTCTTCACACTCAATATCTCAATATTTTGGGACAAGAAAATGGTTAGGTGGAGGTAAACAAGCACAACTCAAAATGGATTTCCATCCAAGGAAAGTTTTACAATGTGTTTAACAGGATGGCATTGATGTGGTCTAAGTTAATTTGTTATCAGTCAATGTTATGGTTACAGCAGATGTTGTAAGTAATTAATGCATTGAAACACTGCTTTAAAAAAAGGCCTGGTTTTATCAAACCCAAAAGTGTGATATTCTCTCAGGATAATTTATGACCTCAAACAGCAAAGATCACATCTGAAATGCTTCAAGATTTCAGCTAAGAAAAAATCCACACCCTCTTTATTTTCTAGATCTGTTCCATCTGATTACCACTTATTCTGGGGTTGACAGAAACATCTTCATGAACTAGTTCTTAAAATACATGAATAAACGGAAACTGCTTTCTTTACATTGTGACAGAGAGAGAGAGAGTCTAGGAAACACACACACACACGTATATTTTTTTTATTGAAATTGGAGTAGGTTTGAATAGCGAAATTAAATCAGAGCATTTTGTTTACTGATGGGGAAATCTGATCTAGGGCAAAAGCTGTACCCATTGAATCTGGGTCATCAGAAGACAATGGAAATGGTCGAAATAATTTTTATCGATTAAAAATTGAAATAGTGCTGAGTGAGATAGAAGGAACTTTGGAATTCACATGATTTTGGTTGAAGCAGCCAGAACCCCCGTGATAATCACGTGCGAAGTAGTAGGGACGAGGGTCAGTTATAACCAGCCGGGTTTATCTATATAAACATGTAGTTATGCTGAAAAAGAGTTTTGGCTTGTCTGTCTTCGAGTGCAGTCGAGCTGGGTGGAGAGATGTTGGAGATTGAAAGTGAGCAGAGTTGAGTTGGAGGCTTGAAGAAGTAAGAAAGTGATGTCAGAGATTGGAACAAAACACCTGCTAACATGTGCTGTTGATTAAAGTATGAAGAAGTATATTACTTCCTCCAATATCTAAGACTACTACTGCTACTATTATTACTACCACTGGGAACGGAAACATCGAACAAGTTACAGTAATCAAAAAGGGTTAAAATGAAGCCACCTCTCTCCTTTAATGAAATTACACGAAGTATTTTCTTTTGTTTTGTTGATCATCGTTCATATACAAGAGACTGGAGAAAATTCTTGAAGAGAGAATTGGCCTGGGCAAGTGTTGGGAGGAGGAACGCCACTATAACTAAGCCGCACACAGAAATCTTTATTCCTCCATCGCAAGAGTCATATATCATTCTGAGACGATTTAACAACAAGCTAATCACATACACTCTCTGTCTAGAATCCAGTGTATAAGTTTTTACATTAAATAATTTTCTTTTCTGTAACCCGTTTCTTTTCTATACTATTCTTTTCTGCTATATAAAAGACATTAACAATTCAACCATTGAATAGTTATTTGTCTGGCTTTCTGTGGATATATATTTTTTTTGCTGCATTCTAAATTTCTTAGCGCAGACTCCCCAGCCGTGTCTACATCTTCAGTTGACCATGAATGGACGGACATCACTTCTGCTTTCTGGATCAAACAAATCACAACGTGGGCTGGAAGCAGGATTAAACCAGTGAACTGGTCGAATAATCTACGGATGCTCAGGGAACCTATGGCCACTCCCTTATGTTTGGTTAGGACTGAGTAGACACTTCAACCCAGAGAGTAAGACGCCGGAGGTTGAGGGGCTGGGGTGAAAGTGTTAGAACATTATGTTCCTCTAAATTAAGAAACTTTTACAAAAATTGCATGAGGAAACACATGAATCATTGGAAGATAATTGATAAGGAGAAAAACTGCTTTTTTTTTTTACTAACCCTGAATTCAGACATTACTCATGGGTGAATTGGTAATTAGTTATAATACATCTGAAGACATGTACAATCTGAAAAGAACCCAAAGGTTTAATTATATAGAAGTGAGACTTTGTTGAGATAGAAAGTAGATGATATCTATTTTCAGCTAATCATCTAGAAATACTAAATGTTAATTTGAACTCAATAAATAAATAAGACCATATATAAAATAAAAATTTTCAACCATATTTCTTTTATGAAATTGAAACAATCTATTATTTAAATTTTAATTTGTAATGAAATATGAGTTTTCTGAATTCAGTCTTCACAATGCTGAAGTGCAAAAAGTAATGTTTTCTCAAATTAATCAGAAGTCACATTCATTTCAAATCTAGAACTATCAGTGCACAAAGTAGTAGAACAATTGTTAATGGTATCAATTGTTTTACAACAATGTTCTGCTATCAGTTGTCTGACACTAGACAAACTCATTGATATGGACTACATTGCCTAATCCACTATACTACCAGTCCAGCTAACATTTCATAAAGAAGTTGAAAATTTACAAAAAAAATTTTACAAAGTAAAGCATGACTTTAAAAAAATAACTTATGTTCGGGGTTTTAAAAATATCCTCAAAATATGTTAGCAAATATACTTACTACATACAAAGTTTTGACACATTTTACAATTCCATATTTATTCATTAGTTCAGTAACCATAACTGATGGTAAGATGTTCACATTTCAAATCTAAATTGTTTGTCCATTTAAAATACTAAATTTATTAGAAATTATATTCAGTTTAAATGCATGAGTTGTGAAAATAACTTCAATGGGCAGCACATTTCACTTACACTCTTTTCCTGTTATCCAGGGTTTGTTGCCAGACAGAAAGGGAAATTAGCCCTCATAATACAGATACCTATTCCAATTTAATTCAAATTGTGTATGTGTGCATGTACATTTGTGTACACACACACATACATATATATATATATATATATATATATATATATATATATATATATATATATATATATATTAGTGCTGTGCAAAAGTAAGTGAACCCCTAAGATAATATTAAATAAATTTGTCACTTTTTTTCCAGATAATAAAAAAATCTTAATTAAACTATATATTCATTAAGAAAAACTTTTATGAAACAAATTACAACCACTTACAAAATTTTTTTTATGAAGCTGGAATAAAAATATTAATTAAAAATTAAGACTTGAAATTTCTTTTTTCGAACCCAATCTTTTGATTTGCTTTGATGCTCCAACCTAAACCCAACTTTCAAACCAAAGGCAAGATCCTTTTGTCCAAAATTTCTTGGTATCTTGAAGGGTGTATTGTGCTGGCAATGCTTAATATTTTGCCTGTTTCTCCTGCAGCACAGCACTCCCCAAATCATAATAATGCTGCTATCATGTTTAACTGTTGGCACCAAATTCTTATCTTCAAAAGTCATATTAGGAGCTCACTAGACATACTGCTTATCATTACTCTCAAAAAGATCTAGTTTGGTCTCATCTGACTATAAAACCTTTTGCCAGAATGTTTCTAGCTTATTAATATGAGCTTTGACATAGTTGAGCTAAGCTTGTTTGTGTTTTTTCATAATCAGTAGCTTTTGTTTTAGGCATTCTGCCATGAAGATCTGCATCATTCAGATTTTGTCGCACTGTAGACATATGCATATTGATTTTAACTTTGGCTTGGGAGCTTTAGAGAACTGTTGAGGTCACAGAAAGATTTTTGCATGGGCTTAATGTCTACTAGATGTCTACTTGGTCTTGCAGTTATTTTTCACAGATGGCCACTTCTTGATTGCAATACTGTCACATCAAAGGTCTTTCATTCATAAATAATTTGTTGCACAATGGAGACATGTGCTACAAATCATTTTGATAGCTTTTTGTAGCCTTCTCCATTATTATAGGCTTCAACTATGCATATATTTTGATTTTGGCATATTTTTTTAAAAATTTAGTCTCTAACTGCACCCTTTTGCATACACAATGAGTTATATTAATTGAGTGCAGTATGCACAGCTTACCAAAAAATGAACACATATCACTTTGATTTTTACAGGTCTACAAAAAATCATTTGCACTGATAACCATGTAAAACAAAAATACAGTGTAAATGTAAGGGTTTACAGACTTTTGCACAACTTAATTTTTAATTAATATTTTTATTCCAGCTTCATAAAAAGTTTGGAAAATGGTTGTAATTCATTTTAATAAAGCTTTTTCTTAATGAATATATAAATTAAGATTGGTTTGTTATCTGGAAAAAGAGACAATTTTTTTTAATATTATCTTTCTTAGGTGTTCATTTACTTTTGTGCAGCACTGTATATATTTCAATTCAACAGACCTAAAAATATTTAAAAGAAAAACTTTTAAATAATTTTATTTATCAAATAATTTTCAAAAAGTTCAATAAAATTTTATAATTATCTGATTTTTTTTTTTAGTGTTAAAAAGTTAATGGATTTTTTACCAAGAAATTACCTGTGCTATGTTTTCCTCTTATTCTACTTGACTTGTGCCATTTTTTACCTGTTTTTTTTTTTTATAGTTAATCTTCCTTTTTTTTCTTTTTTTGTGGCCATCTATGCTGTCAGGTTCTTGGCACCAGTATGATTGAAATAGACATGAATGGAATGATAACAATAGATAACAATGAAATAATTATCGATAAGATACAAAACATTTCTCACTGTAGGTAAAGAGAAAGAAAAGTAGATTATTTTTTATTACTATTTCACAGCCATACATTTGTAAGCAAAAAAACAGTTCTGTTAAGTTCTGAAGCTGTTAAGACTGTGTTGTTTTTCGTTTTTTTTTTTGGTGGGGGGTATGATTTTATTGCTCAACCCGTGATTGGGGTTGTGCCAAATGAGTGAATAGGAAATTGGGAAATGTATTATCTTCCAATGCCTTATTTCAAACTCAGTCAAATTGTGTGTACTGTAGTGTAAATGTCACGAGACTGTCACGAAGGTCTTAACCCCGAATTATTAAACTAATTTATTAACACGATAATTTTTTCTCTTCATTAAGTGAATGTAGTACACACAAAAACAGGACAAAGTCAGGATCCAGTTTCGCAGTATTTACATTGAAAATTGAATATTCGATGTCAATGTGGACCACAAAATCAAAGTCTAGTTTAAACACGCACCTATAAACAGTTTATATGTGCATTTTTAATCGAACAATATCGCTACTTCTTTTGCTTCCATAAAAAGTAAAACTTAATTCTTCTGGAAGACGAAAATTGCCTCTAAAAGAAAAAAAATGAAGGTCATTAAAAAGAATGAGACAAAAAAAGTACGATTTTCCTACATTACACACTAGAATAGAAATATATTTTTTTTAAATGTAACTTTTAAAAAAAATTGATTTTTAGTCAACTACACAATTTCAACTAACAATTGTGCAATTCGCGCCACTGCCGCAGACACTGAAACTAAGAAATTCTTCGTTGTATTTTTAAATATAAATAAGATATTTAATATTGAATTTTGTCATTAATTTATTATATTTTCTAGAGCTTTCATAAAAAATATTATTAACAGAATTAAAGTAGTAAACCTTTTTAAAGGCTTTCCAGTTGAAGCGTCAGCAGTAGTAATAATAAATTAAAATTAAAATAAATGATAAAAAAAGCAGAATAATCTCCCTCACTCCGGTGCATAATACAAAAGTAAAAAATAAAAATAATAATAAAAATTATTATAATTATGAAGAAAATAAAATAAAAAATAATTTTCAACTGGAAAAAAAAGGCGGTTACACTTTCAGTTTCAGGTGCTCGTCTTTATTCATTTAATTTAATTTTGTTCTAAAATGTTAATGGAAAATGTTACAACGACACTTACTAACGAGAGTGACAGAAAAATTCATTTCACCAAGTGGGGAAAAAACCAGTGTTCTGGACTTGGATTATTCAAAGAAACTACGCGAAATGCAGAAATTAGAATTAGAAGCAAAGTGTTGAGGAAATGAACATAATTTTTTTTTTTTTTTTTTTCGCTATTTTAATGTCAAGAAATTTTTCTTTTGAAAAAAAAAAAATTATTTTTAACTTAACCTTGAGAGTCCGATTTCGATTAAAAAAAAAAAACAAAAAAAAAAATTTAATGATAGATAATGCAATTAAAATCGAATCCCATTCAGTAAAACAGTCAAATCGGAAAATTTATCTTGGCAAATAATAAAAATAATTTAAATTATAATAAAACGTGAATTTATTTATTCGACATACTTTCATTTGTAAAGAAACATTTTTGTGGTTAAAAAAAAATAAATAAATAACGGGATAAGATTGAAAATGAAAGATGGCTTTTCTTTCTGGTTCCTCCTGTTTCGTCCTTTGTTTTTATTTCTTTCCCTATTTTAGTTTTCATTCAAAACACACACACACTAAAAAAAGAGAAAACGAAAAATATTTCATCTAAGTTTTTAAAATTTTTTACCGCATTATACAACAATAACAATGAATAAGAGGAAAATATAATTTTCTTTTCAATTTTCCATCTTCTCGGATCATGTCATTGTCATGTCACCCTTGGCTTTATGATGTAACAGTCTAACAGTTAATGACATTGTGGCGTTTTATTTATATAAATCAAGATTTACAAATTATATTCTAAGAATAAAATTGGTCATATTGTATTTATTTCGATTTATAAAAGCACCGTCATTAAAACAAGAAAATCATAAAGAAAAAAGAAAAGAAAAAAAATGATCTAACGAACCTGTTTCATGGGCGGTTGCTATTTTGCAGTGCATACATCGTCAACATTCTGGACTGCTTGGTCTCCGTGAATGGGAATAAATCCAATAACAATTCCCATGACAGCAATTTTTAAAAAAATCTTTTTCTTTCACATTCAAAAAATTATTTCTTTGCATTTAAAATCGTTCGCAAAAAATAGAAAACACACGAGAAGAAAATAGCTTCTCAGAATCATCAAACGCAGATGAATATGTTGCGCTGAAAAGTAGGAATGGATATGAAGAAAGAAAGGGACGAATAAGTGTTTTACTTTTTTCCTTTTTGGGGAGAGGGGATCTTTTCGTTTTTAGATTACTAAAATAAAATCGGTTAAAATAATTAAAGTAAAAATCATTTGTTAAATAAAATCAACTCTTATGTTGGGACACTTATTGATATTTTGTTTAACCTAGATTACGTTTCGGTAAAGTAAAGACCATTGCATATGCTATCCATTATTATTTTTTTACTTTTTATGAGCATCATTTTCTAAGTTGGAATCGATATCTTTTTTACGTTTTACCTGTTGAATAATAAATAGGTACATCAGTTTTACTTTCTTTTTTACGAATTCATTATTCTAAAAAAAAATGTATTTTTTAGCTTGAGTTTTAGCGTAAATTTCTGCTTTTTATTTAGTTTTATACTTTTAAGAAAAAAGTACTTTCTTCGAGATATTCTGCTTAAAATCTCTATAAGCGCTGAAGGGCAAATGTTTTCGTAGCACGTAAAGCAGTCAAAATATGGGTGAGATTATCTATGGTAGGACTTGAGTTGAATAAATCAGTCTGGTCAAATGATAATGTGATCATAACGATCGAAAAAAAAAATTAAATTTGTTGAAAACCCACCACTAATAACAGAAAGTAAGGTAATAAAGCCACTAAGATGCAAGGGGGGTTACTACTGAGTGTGAGAGAATATGAGAAAACTAAAACATTTAAAGAGAGAGAACAATAAAAGGATAGGGATTAAAAAGACAGAAGATAATGAAGCTGGAAGAGAGTTCCACAAGTGAGAAATGTGAGTGAAGAAACTGTAAGCACAGAACTTACGGTTACATCTAATCATTTCAACTGTAAAAAGATGAGACATTACCACCAATCTAGTATTGCACTTAAATTCATAGAGTCTAGGTACTATAGAGGAAAGGTTATTAGAATAACTACTATGAAAGTATTTATAGAAAAGGCACAGGGAAGCTACATTAAGGCAGTGGGAAAGTGACTGAAGACAAGGTTAGGACTAATAATATTGCAGATTTTTCTTTGGATTTTATCAAGAATCTCTGAATATATAGGAAGAGCAACAGACCAGATATTACAGCACTATTCAATACATGGATGAATAGTAGACTTATAAATGTGTAAGATAGATTCTGACAAGAAAGATTGTTTAGCACAGCACAATGAAGCAACTTTCCTAGCAGCAGACCTAGCAACTGATTCAATATAATCTTTCCACTTCGTGTCAGCAGAAAACATTAGCCCAAGAAGATGCAACAAGTCACACTCCTGGAGATTGGAGTTAGCCATGTTGGTTGAAGGCAAAAAGGGTTCTCTCAGACAAGAACCCATTCCAATAAACAATCTAATAGTGTTTATTATTTTTGTTGTAAAACCTCAAGAACAAAAAAATATATATAAATTCACTTTCATATTTATAGGTTTTATTACAATTTGAATCATTGCTTTTTAAAGCAATAAACATTGCTGAAGAGTGAAAGTAGTTAAAATAATAGTGATGTCAAAAGAAAAACCATCCTTTTGAAGCTGTTTTTTGTGGGAATAAAGGTTAAAGATTGCTGAAAATATTATTTGCATTTTCCCTCTCATCCTTGGGATGATTTTATCCTTTGGTAATACATAAAAAAATAACCAAGAAATGTTACTGTTTAAGTTTCATGTTCTAAAATTATCTCTTAAATCATTTCCAGTTAGTATTTTAAGCACTAAACATTTCTGAAAACCACCTTTTAGCCAGGCGTGCATTTATCATTGGCAACAAAGGTCCTCACAGAAAGTTATCCTATTTACAAAATATACATCTCTTGTTAGGACTTTTCGGTGTCTATATCTGCTAATTTTCAGACCCAAAACATAATCAAAGTCATTTAAGCAATTAATGGAAGCTTTTTTTGATTTTGACATTATTATCCTATTATATTGTACTTTTCCCTTCCCTCACTATAATGGTTGCACAACCATTACACCCTGCCTATACCTCAAATAATGGACTATTCCGTTATGATCGTGTGGAAAAACAAAAGACTTATCAGAGATGCTACTTGGGTTCAATGAAAAAAAACAAGAAAGTGTTTAACATCTGCCAATGCCTCACAAATAATGGACTTTCCATTTTGATCGTATGAGAAGACAAAAGACATTAAAGACACTACTCGATTTCAGTGAGAAAATGAAAGAAAGAAGGAAAGATAGAAGTGTTTAATGTCTCTTGCTAATACCTCATAAATAATGGACTATTCTTTTTTTGATTTTCATGAGAAGACAAAAAAAACATATCAAAGTCACTATTTGGTTTCAGTGAAAAAAATGAAAAGAAGGAAAGATAGAAGTGTTTAACATCTCCTGCCAATACCTCACAAATAATGGACTATTCTCTTTTGATCCAGCTAGAAGACAAAAGACATTAAAGACACTACTTGGTTTCAGTGAGAAAATGAAAGAAAAAAGGGAAGATAGAAATGTTTAACATCTGTTTCTGTAAAAATGGAAAAAGTTATCAATTTCAAATCTTTTCATTTGTACCCCCTTACTTCTTATAATAGCGACCTGCATTCATATTTATGATTGTTATTGCAATATTTTGTTAAAGTTGCTGATCTCAAATATTTATCAATGCCTTAGAAGAATTTCTACAGATATTTTATAGTCATAGAACTTGCCATGTACTTATTCAATCATTAACTGAAGAATTAAGTTTCATCAGAAAATTCAAATAGGAAAAATGAGATTTTCACAAGTCTTTCTAGTTTACATTATTTATACTCAGACTATTATCCTCATCTTTGTTGTTGTTATCACAATATTTCAGATGTTTGTGAGTCCTCTGGCCTTCATCAGGTGCCTCATGAGACAATAGCTTACTGGATCAAAGAATTGGTTCATGAATTTGATAACAGTAATTGTGAGTTCAATCCCTGTGCCAAGTAGTGTGAAAATGGAGCAAAGCAATAACTGAGTAACTTTAAAATAAGAACTAGACAAGATATCCCTAGATATAGTCAGTGGGACGAGAACAGTCTACTTCTATCGATTAAATAAAAGGTTCAATTTGAAATTCCCTGAAGGTTATCTGGATCAAGTACCTGATTAAAGCTGGAGGGTACAATAACTGAAACATTGTGAGAATAACAACAAAGATGAGGTCAATAGTCCAAATGTAAATAACAGTAGCTCCTCATTCCAGAAATTAAGATGTCATTCATTATAACTATAAATGTTATTTTAGTGGATTCAGGTGTTCGAGGAGATGTTCTTGTCTATTTACAACACGTAAAATTAACATCTCATTAAAGAATAGAAATAATTTTAGTAAAGATCGAAACTGCATTCCCTTTTCCTAGGAAACTACCTTATAACTGGACTTTTAAATTGATTTGGTCAGTATAGATTTGTAGAAATAAGTCCTTTCCTTTAGAGTGTACTATCCCTGACCAGCCTCTGGACCAGGGAGAGCTGGATTGGGGTTCTCAGGCAGTGCTTTATGATCCTTACTATCTTCATAAGATAGTATTCATATAAAATACAAATTTTATTGTAACCAAATTATGTACAATAATGTATCATATGCAATATAGGTGAATAATTCAACTAGAAAAATTGAAAATAAATACAATGTATCTAATTACAAATCAGAGATATGTCATAACAGATCATTCCATCTGAAATAAATAATCAATGTTTTGTGGCAATTTTTAATATTGTAAAAATTTGTATTTTATATGAATATTATCTTATGAAAAGTGAGATGTAGTAGAGTGGAGGTCTATGTCTCATAGAGTCAGAGGGGTACGAGACTCTTGTACTGGCCCTGGTCCTGTTCACCCTTCCTCTGTTGTTTTAACCTGAGTTACATAAGAATAAAGATTACAATGTGTAATGTATTATCAAGTAAATCAAAAAGAATTGTTACAATTTTATGCCTTCAAGAAAAAGATAAATATTAATGATGTTCCTGAAAATAAAAAAAAACGACAATCACATACAGATATTGTCAGGATTTTCAAATCTGACTGTTATGGGAAAGGGAAGGTAGAAAAACTATAATGGCAACTAATTAGTATTTAAAGCAAAACTAAGCGAAGAAAGAAAGAAATGATAACAAATTCTTACTTGTTACTGGCGGAATCTTGCAGTGGCAATTGATTGTGTCAAATTGCAAAAAAAAAAAACTATGTTGCCTATAAGTAATTCTCCTTGTAGAAGTAACGATAGAAAATAAAGAGTTAGGACTCTTATTAACAGTTTCGGTAACACATCCAGTCAGCTTAGAAAGAGAGAGCAAGGTTGTAATGAAGGAAGAAAAAAATACTACTTTTGGCTAATTATTTTAACATTTTTATATCTCTCTTCGAACATATTTGCAAATTTTGATTCCCCTTCAATCAGATGGTGTCGACTGAACACATTTCTATAAATTTTCTGTGAAGAGAAATAACATCTTTCATTATATTTTTATCACAAGATTACAACTGAATTGCCTCATTTCTCCCTTTCCACAAAAGTTTCACTAAGGTAAGTGCACAAAGTTTCTACTGTCGGAAAAGGAGTAATGAACTTACCTTCACGGCTACTGTTAGAGGAGGGAGGAGAAGAAGAAAAGAAAAAAACACCTGCCTTGTGATCATTTTTATTTTACTGATCATGCAAATTTGACGCATCATGTGACTTACGAGTGTCACATGACACATTTTGCTATTTTATTAAAAGCAGCTTTTTTTGCTGCAGTTTTTTTTTTGTGTTTTTTCATTGGAATCACTAGTTCTACCTATACAGTAATTCTTCTAACTGGGAAAATTTCCCTGACCTCGACAGGAAATCCTACCCTAGGTCACAACTGGCAGTCTGTTGCAATTTTCTAATCTTGAACCTTTAAGATAGTGTATTCTCTTTTTCCCTTTGTTGATTGCCATGGTTGGGCCAAAGTAATAGATTATTTGCTTCTTGGGTTTGTTAACTCTTCATCTACTAAGGTCTTCTCATTCCTTTAACCTCTGTTAGCATTACCGACTGAGGAATTTTGCTAAACTACAATATACAGACTTACAAATGTACAGAAAATAACACAGGGGAATTACTAAAATGCAGAAAATGTCAACTTACCTAGATTTATAATGTATAACTATATAGAGTTAAATGAAGTTATCATTTGTTGGACAGGATTTTCTTATCTGAATATGTCAATTGGCTGTGAGAATTGCACAGATGAAATATTAGACTATGACAAAAAAAATATTCACTATTAAGTCATTACAGTAAAAAGATGACAGATATAAACATTTTAGTGTGAAGGACATATTCAGATATGGAATTAATTAACATCTAACTTGTAAAATTTGTGAAGAAAAAATATTAAAATCCAAAATAAATTAAGATTTGGTAAAACTAACAAATTAGATTTAGGTTATAGCAGACATATTATGTAAGCATTTAATGAATAAATTTTAAATAAAATAAAATCAATACTGAACACACAGACAAAAATAACAAATATTTTCTACAAAAGCCAGATGCAGGTCAACTATAAACAAAATGAATCTTCACTTAGAAATATAAAGAAATACACTACTCCAGGTGACCTGAACAAAAAAAATTAAATTATCTACTACAAAAAATTTAAAACAGCTAACCTTATCAACAAATATAACACCACACCTGCAAAACTACAAAAAAATGAATATTATTTACAAATGCCCCTTAAGGAAATGATCAAACTGAACTCATAAATAATTACATTGGTTACACTACTACATGCCTATCCAGATGACTTATGTTACACCTATCCAACCACAGCTCCATCAGAACCCATTTAGGCAAACACACAAACTTACCAGACTCCATCTGAAACATACTAGTAGAAAATACAAGCATAATAAGCTCATCCACATGTAAAAAATGATTAAAATTAATGGAAGCCTTGATAATAAAAAGAAAAAAACCAACACTCAATAATATTAACTATGAACACAGCCACAATAGCCATAGAAGAAGAACACTTGTTTGAACACAAGAAATATTCAATAAGAAACTTAATCGACTACTTTGTCTGTCGTCTTTAATGAAACGTATATATAGACACACAAACATATATATACACACGCATACATATATATATATATACACATACATATATATACACACACAACACAGATAACACACACAAATGTGCTTACAGACATATATATATATATATATATATATATATATATAGACACACACATATAAATACATTTGGGAGCACCTTCAATGAAAACTTTGAGAGCATGCAGCCAAAATCATGTCAGTGGCAACCCTTAAAGAAATATTGCTAAAGGAGTGGCAAAATATGGATCAGATGATTGTTGATAACTTGATCAAATCCATGAAAAGTCAAATACAAGCACTGAAACTAGCAAACTACTCTATAGTTCCAAATACTGTTTATTTATGTTGAGTAGGGATTACATAATTAAATTTTGAAATTGGATGTAGTCTATTTCTTCTGGCTAAAAACTTCTCTTAGGCCACTGTAGAGTAAATATGCAATCTAATAAATAGAGTGCAAATAAGTAATCTAATAAATAGAGTGCAAATGAGCAATCTATTTTAAATAGGCAACCTAATAAATATAATATAAATACACAATCTAATAAATATAGTGCAAATAATCTAATAAATATAGTATAAATAAGCAATCTAATAAATATAGTGTAAATAACCTATTTTAAATGGGCAATCTAATAAATATAGTGTAAATAGGCTATCTAATAAATATAGAGTAAATAGGCTATCTAATAAATATAGAGTAAATAAGCAATCTAATAAATATAGTGTAAATAACCTATTTTAAATGGGCAATATAATAAATATAGTGTAAATAGGCTATCTAATAAATATAGAGTAAATAGGCTATCTAATAGATATAGAGTAAATAAGCAATCTAATAAATATATTGCAAATAAACAATAATAAATATAATGCAAATAAACAATCTAATATAGTGTAAAGAAGCAATCTAATAAATAAACAACGTTCAATATTTTTGTTGTAAATTCTTAAGAACAAAGAAAATGTATAAATTTACTTTCATGTTTAGATTTTATTACAATTCTGATTCTCAATTTTTAAAACAATAAACATTATTGAAGAGTGAAGATAGTTAAAATAATAGTCAAGGGAAAATAACTGTCCTTTGGACACTTTTTTCATGGGCAATATGCCCACGCTTGCCATACATTTTTCATTTTAAGTTATTATCTTTCAAATAGAACCACAATTTTACAAAAAAGGAATCACTTAATTTTAAATGGATTTTTAAGTTTTCTTCTTTTTTTTTTTAAAAGCTAAATTTGGATAGATATGTATACATACGTATCTGTTGATAGTAGTTATCCTTTTGACTTTAGTATTTTTAATCATCTAAAAATATAGGCATGGAAGAACAGACAAAATTCTTTCGACTCTGGCTTGTTTGGTTGTCTCTCAGTTTATCACTTTTTCAAGACTAAGGAATTCATTTCAGAATTGCCTCTTGATTTCTGATTGGTTCACAGGACTCATTTTACAGTCCCTTTTTCTGCACCTCCATTTTGGAATGATAAACATTTGGCATCAGTAAGAGGATGAGCCCAAAATGTGATTTGAAGGTTGGGAACACTAGAATCAAGCAGACGCAGAAGTTTAAAATCTGAGAAGTGCCTTGACAGAGGATGGTAAGTGCGATATTGAGATCCATAGATGTATTGGGATGGCCAAGAATACATTCCAAAAGCTGGGCAGAGTATTGCGAGACAGGAAGATTTCTTTGGTATCAAAGAAAAGAATACTGAGCTGTTATGTGACAGCTGTCCTTTACGGCAGTGAATGTTGGATGATTTCCTCAAAGATGAAAAAGAGACACGAGGTGACAGAGATGTGGTTCTACAGAAGGATGCTAAGGATATCAGGGACCGAGTGTGAGCAACGATGAGGTTTTAGAGAGGTTGCAAACAAGGAGGAGGCTTATACTTAATACCAGGAAGAGGCAGCTGAAGTTTCTGGGACACATAATAAAGGAGTGCCTGGAGAATCTGATACTAACGGGTCGAATAGAGGGAAAGAGAGACAAGGGAAAACAACACGTGACATACCTGGTGGACTTAAGCAAGTGGATGACAGAATATGGTGTGGGGGAAGAAGCAGAGGGAAGGAACTTGTTGAAAGCTGCAAGGGATAGGGGGAGGTGGAGAGCCATGATTGCCTATGTCCTGAAAGGACATGGCACATAAAAAGAAAAAAGACCTTTTTGCCTATTTTATTTATTTCTCTTTTTGTTTTTTTATCTTTTTGTTTTATTTCTTTATGGCAAACCAAAATGATTTGCAAACTTTTAATTTTTTATTTTTTATAAAATAGTGAACTTTTTTTTTCTATCACTACAAAGGTTCTTCAATCAATTTCCATACAGAAATTTATTTTTATTTTTCTATAACTTTATATCTTTCAAATAAACTAAAATTTAACTTCAAAGATGACATTTAAAAATAAAAGGTTTTTTTAGGAAGACTGTCGCAGCACATAGTTAAAAAAAAAAAAAAAAAAAAACTGGTTGGAAGGTTAATGAATAGAAAATAATTTCATGATACAGAATAAATAGGGAAAAAAAATGAACATTACAAAATAAATGTTTAAGAATCAAAATGCCTCTCCTACAAATTTGAAAATGTCTTCTTCCTAAAAATTGTTAAAAACTTGAAACATAAATAAATAAAAAACCAGGCCATTCATGTCAAATAGCAAATACAATGTGATAATCTTTTTTGTAATAAATAAAATAACCAGATCTTTTCTGTTAATTTGCCCCCAAATAAAAAGAATTTATATTTACTAAAATTCACACCAAATTCTCCCAAAGTGAGGCTCTCCCATTGCACTCCAGTTGGGTTAACCTTTGCGATCATCCCAAATGTGGGCAACTCAAGTACGCTATTTCTTCTTTTTTTTTTTTTTTAAGCTTTTCACCCCAAGCAAGGCTGGAAGCCACTAGCATGCAAGGGGTTACAGAAGGTTTGGAGGAAGAGCAGATAGGAGTGGTAAAGGAGAGGATGTGGAGAAAGATAGTGGATCGATCAAGGCAAGGGGGTTACAAAAGATTTGGAGCGAGAGCAGATAGGAATGAAAGGGGAAAGGATGTGGAGAAGGGAAGTGGATAGATCAAGGCAACTGGAGATGTCGATTGACGTTACACTTAAATAGTTGGAGATTATATTTGTCAGAGAAACAGGAATAAGGAAGGGAGTTCCACAGGCAAGATGTACGAGACATGAAGCTATTGGAGTAGAAGAGACGTCTACATCTAACAGTTTCAATGGTGAAGGGGTGGGAACGGGATGCCAGCCTAGTAGGACGCTTAAATTCATGAAGCCTGGGAACCAGCGAAAGCAGCTCATCGGAGCAATTACCGTGAAAGTATTTGTAAAAAAGACAGAGCGAGACAACGTTCACACTCAATATGATAAATTAAACAGAGTTTTTTTTTAAATTGTAAAAAAAAATTCCTAACCTTAACCTATACCAAAAATGCAATAAACAAACTTTGATTTAAAATTTATAATTTCAAAAGAGTGCCAAAAATTTGAAAAAAAAAAAAACAGATTTAAAATTTATAATTTCTTGGGGTGAATTAATATTTGGAATAAGTAATTTTACATTACTTGGGTAGGGGAATTAACAGAAAAAAGATCCCAATAACCTTGCCAAATGATTCCATCTTTATTTCTATTGAATTCTTCAGGTTAAATTCTTTAGTGTTCATCACCTAACTTTATAGGTACCTCCATGAATTGGGTATACATATGGTTTTAAAAAGCTTTCAATTTAGCTTTAAATGAAAGCTAAAGGATTAAATTTACTAAATCCAGTAAGCAAAATACTTTGGTATTGGAATAGACTTGCATTTTCTTTTACAATAAAATCAATAACGTCAGCCATTTTTTTTTTTTAAACATTTGTAAAGAAATCTTAATATTCCATTTTAAAAATAAAATATATATTTCTGAAACGTTAGTTGAGGATTTAAAGTAAAGTTAATCTAGTTTGAAACAAATATTACTTATAGTATAAAATGTTGCGTACAAGTATTTCCTAACCACAGGGTATTGTTTTTCTGATGTGTTAATCAATTTATTGACAACCAAAACATGTTCATGATTAAGTATGGTGTAGCAAATGATAAATTTAATTAGGGTTTTTTTGTTGTTTTTTTCCCATGAGGAGACCGCCCTTAAAACATGTGACCTTTTAAGAATAGATTTATCGATTTGTACATCCATACTTATTGTAAAAAAAATGAAAATAAAAAAAACAAATTGTAAAACTTCATTTTTCATCGAAAAATTTTTTTTCTTCAGACAACATTCTTTAATAATGTTTGTTACTTTCTTTATGTATATTATTCATAAAAGTAATTAAAATATTCTCTAATTAATGTCTTAGTTTTTGAGTTTCTTATTTTTCGATTCAGAACAGATTTTCGGTAAGACCGGGTCAGATTAAAAAAAAAAGAATTCAGCGATTTAAAAATTCAAATTCTGCTTTTTAAAACTCATAGTCAGTAAAAATTATCTCGATTAATTTCTCAAGCTTTAATAAATTTAAGAGGAGAGAAAACACCTAAAAAATATTTTTACAAAGATTTTTAAAAACAAAATCATTTATTTCTCTAACAATTTCATTTATTTGCAAATAAATCCAGAAAATCTCATTAAAATCCGACAATTATTTGATTTTTGCAAGGATTTCCAAATTAATATCTGTCATCGCAAAAAAGGTGAAAATTTGCTGTGCCAAGGTCCCTAAAAAGTTACAACCGCTGACGCAAGAAAAACATGTTTTTTTTTTAATCAAAATTTCGAATGTTCAAAATAAAAAGGAGCAAAAAAAAAAAAAAAAATTAAATTAATAATCGAAAAATACTTTGATCCTTCCTAACGATTAAAAAAAACTGTTTTCATTACTTTTTGGAACATGTATGCTGATTTTTTAGTGATTTTGTGGAGGTACCTATTTAAAAATAAACATCAAAAATGTGTTTTTAAGAAAATGGTACAATTTGTTTTTAACAGAAACTCAACAATTTTACTTTTTTTAATGGACAACAGCGGTGTACGAGTCATTTTTCTTCCGAGTGTAATATAGTGAAGTTGTCTGTAATTGCATTTCTTCTCGTTCTAACTTGTGGGCAATGGACATAAAATAGTTCAGTATGACTAACTTCATTTCTGTCATTGCTTGAAAAAAAAACTTTTCATGTTGAAACAATTCTTGAAATTGGCGCGAATGAAGAACTATCGCAAGATAAGGATGGTGATTGACTTATATTAACCAATTAACATCTTTGTTCCATGTCAATCCTGGCTGACAGCGCAGGATTTCAAAATGTTGGATTATCTCCCTTATACTAATTATTTTTTATTTGTTATACTATACTATGAGACAGGGTTGCCAGATTAAAAATTTTATTTAAAGCCAAAAAATACATATAAAACGCCAGAAAAAAAAACAAATTAAAATTTTTGGATAAAGTCAGAAAAAAACAACTAAACATATGAGATTTTATTTATTTATTAATCACAGTGGGATTTTAGACATTTTATAATGAAACCACTTTTTCTTCAATAAACTAAACATTAGTGAATTTTTTTTTAGCTGTAAATTCGGAAATTTAATTTGTTTAGGTAACAATAGTCAAACAAGTTTGGTTCATTGAAAAAACTTATTTTAATTCTAATAACCGTTTTATTAATTATTCCTTTTTTTTTAGTATGTGTGCTGTACAGTATCCGTAAGCCTTTTTTTTTCATTTAAAGAACTTAATATTAACTTATGAAAGAAACATCAGAGAAGAGGGTCGAGCATGTGAAAGACCAGGAAATTATTTATAGAGAATTATGAAAGAGAAATTTGGCATAGGTTTGCAAAAGAATCATTATTGCTTTTTTTTAACAGTAAATTTCTGCGAGCTCTTCCCCTTCTGGATTAAGGAGATGATGATAAAAAGGGCCAAAATGTCCCATAATTCAGGTGCATCAGTGAGATTATATCATAGCAACTGTAATATACTGTTTATTATATATTTTATATTTGTGTGCACCTCAACGTATTGATTGAGTTCCCAATAATCCATGACCAGGCAGACCTTCTCTTAGTTTTCCTGCAGCACAGCTATTAGAGGGATCAGGTCCTTGGTGGGGAGCAGTTCTTCCTCAGGATATGGAAGTAGCCAGCTGTTATCCATCCAGGTTCATAGCTCACAAGCATACACTTCCCTGAGCAGCTTTGGTACCGGATACTCAGCTGTCTGGTTCTTCGATGCAGGTGGCATTTGGTCACCAGACCACTTCCAAGACACAACCAAAATCTTCCTGTTCTGGTTATACTCCACATGGAACTCAGGCTTGTTCATGGTGATGGCTGTGCACAAAGGTCAGTCAAGTTGAGGAAAGCTCACAGTCCCACATACTCCTCCCAACTTCTTGATGATGTCAAGTCTGAGCAGCAGGTTGAACCCCAGCAATTTTCCATCTACAACCAGAACCTCAACATCAATAGAACGCTTGTTGCTCATGTCAAGTTGAACAAGTCCTACTCCAGAGCACCTAAGGGTCCTTTCACTAACAGTGAGCATATTCACTTCTTTCCTCTTCCAAGAGCGACAAAGTGGTCTTCTTACATGCAACCATGAACAGCCTGTATCTAGCAAGGCTAAACTCCTGATTCCATTGATGCATACAGCAATTGTGGGCAGCGCCTCCTTTATATGGGGCTTGGGGAGTAGACTGGCACTGAAGCCTATTCTCCTGGCTCATTTCCTGCGCCCACATGGGGCGACCACATTACACTTGTAACATCGTATCTGGGGTGTCCACCTTTTGGTGTGTGGTTCTTTGCAGTCCTTTTCAAAATGATTGGGACTGTTACAATGATGGCATGTTATGGAGCTAAGTGAATCCCCAATCGAAAGCTTCCTTGCCTCATCCTGTGTTGTTCGTACCGCCACAACTGCTCCTCCAGTACTTCATCTTTCATGATTGCTTGCACTCAAGCCAACAGCTGGTCGATAGACAATTTGTCCATCCAGGTCGAAGCATGAAGGAGATGTTTGGTAATTCTCACACAAACGCACATGCCAGGCCATGGTTGCTCATTCTGTTGAACAGAACAGAAAGTTATTGTAACTCTGTCAGGTAGACATCAGCCAATTCTCCAGGATGAAGCCATCACTCAGCAAATTGCTCATAAGCCAAAAAACCATCCATAGCAAAAGCTGTGTACAGTGCAGATTTTATCTGGTTGAAATCCTCCTTTACTTCTTCTCTTAGCTGCTGGTAGACAGCAAATGCACCACCCATTAGCCTTAAGGGAACTACATGTTCTTTATATTTTACCTGGCACATCTTACAGACAAGTTCAGCCTTCTCAATCCATTCAACCACTGATGGTCCAGACGTAGAGCCATCAAACTTCGGGATGAGTTTGAGGTCAAACTTCCCCTCCGTCATTTTTGCTGAAATGGCTTGTGTGAAACTGACCCAAGTAATTGCTTTCCCAACTGACAAAGTCACTTCGTATATGCAGTACTACATTCATGAGCATCTTGCCCTTTTCTCTCGCACATGATGTTTTTATGCCAAGCTGATCTCATGAAAAATTTGCATACGCCCAAACACTTTCACCAATTCTTCTAGCTCCGAGACCATGTCTTTCTTAAATTAAGGTGTGAAGGCAGCCATATTTCTTTTTCCTTTCCTTCACTTGTTTTGCATGCCAGGCATATATGTGCTCGCTTTGCCACACGAGGTAAGTCATCTTCTATTCTACAATTTCAAAGACAGACTCAAAGATCTTTTTTACATTATGCATGTGTCAAGAACGATAAAATGAAGACAGATTGTAATCCAACTGTCTTTATTTACTACACCGTTCCTGTACATCTGGGTCATCATCCTCAAGGGATTGAACTCTGTTCCTATTTGTAAAAGGAGATTAACTTCCGTTATACTCAACATCTTCTCCCTCTTATTTATTGTAATGAAGGAGTTACCAAAAGAGGGCATTGTTTGCCTGCTGCAAAATGAATTTGTGTGGCATCATGAATTGTTTGTAGCCATAGGCAGAGTTGATTTTGGTGCAATTCAAGCCTAAGCTTTGCATTAACCAGTTGAGGTTGATTTATCAGAACAAAAGAATGACTGAGATCTATACCAACATTTTGGAGAAAAGCATTCTTTACTTCAATCTATTTTGGCAGTGTTGCTTATTTATTAATTTCCCCAAAATGGCAAAGGTGAAACTTAGCAGTGGCATAATAAAGCCTTTCCATGGTGATAGAGATGTGATGGCATGGCTCAAGAGGGAGCAGCTGGTGGCAAGACTACAGAAAACAGAAGACATAGCAAGCCTTTTACCTTTATATTTGGAGGGAGATGCACTCCAAATCTATTTGGAGATGGACGAGGATCAGCAGATGAACATCGACCTGCTTGAATCCCAGTTGAAGGAGGCTTTTTACACAAAGCTTAAACTGGTTAAGTCAGCAGGAGAGTGCATGGATGTTTACACAAAAAAATATGACAACTTGCAGGAATGGCAGGGTTCACTAGGTGCAGTTTTGATATGGCAATAAAGTTGGCATTTGTGACAAGGTTCCCCAATGACATCTCAACGGAGTTGAAACAAGTACCAGCCATCGAAACGTTGACTATGGTAGATTTGCTGACACAGGCTTTGGTACTGACAAATGATATGGCTGAAGATTGCAGCCATAGAGCTACTTTGAAGTAAGGTTGGAGTTCCGCTTGAGTCGAATCCCCAAACAGGTGTAGAGGGACAAGTACCTGGAGATCACGCCAAGAGATGTGATGCTTCAAGTGCAATAAGATCAGCCACTTTGCATCAGAATGCCAGGGAAACAGCTCAAAGGAAAAGATGTCAACACTAGTCTCCTCCCAAAGCAAGTAAAAAACGAGGCACATCCTGTCATCTGCGTACTTATTGACAGACAACAATGTAAGGCTCTAGTCGACACCAGCTGTTCCAAGACACTGGTGAGTAAATTGGTATGCTACTGTTGGAGATGCCAGAACATTGAAGTGTTAACTGTAGATGGAAGCAGCCAAGTTGAGCTTGTGGTGGGCTGCATCTGGAGATCCTAGTTGTCAAAGGAAAGCTGCTAGGGTTCGACCTCCTACTGGGATTTGATGCTATCAAGTAGCTGGGGAAAGTGCACCTGACCAAATTGGATGAGGTTCATTTCTTCGTGGAGAACTTACCAAAGTGTGCCACGATCAAGATCAATGAACCTGACTTCAGCACCATATTTAACCAGCAAAAGGAGTGAACCACTTCTTGGAAATGGGCAGTTGGTCAGACACTGGAGCAACAGAAAAATCAAGTCTTGGAGTACCCTATGTCCGGGCATATTTGGATAGAATATGAAAAGGGGCTGGAGTTATGGCTGGAAAATGGTTGACTGGTACCATACCCACAAAAGCTAAGGCCTTAATTCCATTACTGGTGGTAGACCAAGCAAACAAGAGCAAAGTGTGACTCATCATGGACTTCAGGTAGCAAATGCTGATGTATGTGCACAGAAGTTGTGGGAATGGCAGTGTGAGGGATCTGATGTTGTCATATTGGACCTGAGGAGGGCATACCTTCAGATACACATACATAAATCACTGTGACCCTATCAGACAGTAATGTTACAGGGGCAGAGGTATTGTTTCATGTGACTTGGATTTGGTTTTAATGTTGCACCGATAAATGTGATCCATTATGAGCTCAATGATGTCCCAGGATAGAGCAGTACAATGAGCCACATTGTCATACATCAATGACGTCTTTGTCAATGAACCACTAATCAGGTGAAGGAACACCTGTCAAAATTTGGTCTGGCTTGCAAAACACCTGAGCGACTCAAAGACAAGGCACGCATGCTAGGGCTGCAAGTTCAAAACTATGGTGACAGACTATGCTGGGCATGAGGAGGAGATACTCCAGAGTCCACATCTGTTATAACATGGGGAACAATCTTCTCGGTGTGTGGAAAACTTATTGGTCATTTTCATGTTTACAGTTAGCTCTGCATGATGACTGCATATGTGAAATGTCATACCAACAAGGTTACAATTGGCTGGGATGACGAAATGAATGACCCCCCCCCCCTCAGGAGCATTCTAGTAGAGACGCTGACCAGGGTGCAGCGGGACAGTCCCATGACAGGTGATGGATGCAAATTCACGGTTTGGGTGGATGCAAGCTCTTTTGCTACTGGGGTTGTGCTGGAAGTCGACAGATTAGTCATTGAAGATGCATGCAGGTTGCACCCAGCGAATAATGTGCAACACATTAACCTGGCAGAGATCAATGCAGTTCTAAAGGGAGTCAACCTGGTGTTCTAGTGGCACGCAAAGGTGCAACATCTCATGACAGATTCAGCCTGCGTCCACCAATGGATCTCAAATGCCCTAACATGGAAAGTATGGCTAACCACCAAGGCAGTCAGTGAAATGCTGTTACGAAGATGGCTCAACATGCTTGTGGACCTAATTAATGAGTATGGGCTATCAGCATTTGATGTCAACACTGACATGCTGAGAGAGAGATGCCACTAACGACAATGGCCACGAGAAAGTGTCTATTTCACCACTCTCTCTCCCTGTTGCATTAGCAACAGCAACAGATAGAAGTTATCAGTCTTTGTATATGTGTAAATAAATTATGCATTTATTTACTCCAACTCACATGTCTTCTTTTGTTTGATGCTTGGATTTACATCTGCCGAGACAGAGAAGGAATTAACCTCCACAACAGTAACACAACAACAACAAGGTTCTGTCTTCCAGGTTACACATTTCCATATCTGCAACACACTTAAGTGGTTAAAATAAACTGCTATTTCTTGAACAGCATAAAATCAATAAGACCAAGGTACGTTTATTACAATAAAACATTATTAGAATGGATAATGGAGGACTACGCAGCAAAATAAATGCTGAAAATATGGGACTGTTCTTATACCGCTGATGCCACACAAACTGAAAATGAGTCATAAGTCAGAAGTCCCAAACTGTCAATGCAGTTTATGCTTGATGTGCATCCAAAGATTTTCCATGTTTCAAGTATAGATGGTGTCATCATCAGGGTCCATAAAATGCTGTTGATGAATAACATCATCACATGAGTATATGCTGTGGTTGATTCCTCAATTACAGCATAAGCAGCCCAGCCTTCTGAAACAATATGGCTTCCAGTAACTGAGTGCCTGACAAGTTCCCTCCACATATCTGGGTTGAAAGCTGAAGAGGTATTCATTCATGTGTAGTGTGTCTTAGCCAAGTAGCCCATTCTTCTCCAGTCCTGGGCATGATGATAAACTACATCCAGCAGAAAGGCCTCTGATTTGGAGATTGGAGGTTTTGAGGAGGAGGGAACTACCTCTTAAATGCTGCTATTTCCAGGTCCGCCCTGATCTGGGGTGATAGTACCTGTTAAAGTCCCAGCTATGGGTAAATAGGGAACCAAACAAAAATCAACAGTATATTTTTATAATAAAATGACCAACAATACATTTTTATAGGAAAATAACAATCAATAAAACACTAAAAATGTATAAAATACATTTTTATAGTAAAATTACCAACAATACATTTTTATAAAAATTACCAACAATTGATTTTTGTAGTGAAATTACCAACAATTCATGTTTTTTAAATTACCAACAATACATTTTATCATCTACAAATTATATATATAAAAAATATACATTTACCCTGAAAATATAAAATTATGTACACATATCTGTAGTTGAAGGCATAAAATTGTGTTCAAAATATTTAGATTTCAGCATTAAATAACCTATAGATATTGATTGGTTGCTAAATAAAATCAACCAACTGACCATTATGAAACCATCACAAGCCTGCAAAGTGCCTTGTTGACAATTGGGATACATGACCTTATAGGGTCTGCCAGCACACCCAAACCCGACCATCAACATGAAACAATTGGAATCAGGATGCATTGGACCACACCAAATATTGCCAGTTCTCAAGGTTCCAATTAGCAACATCATGAGCCCAGGTGAGGTACTGTGTCTGACGTCATAGTGTTAACAGGGCTACTCTAGTGGATCTTCAACTCCCATATCTCATGAAAGGTAAAAACATTTAATACAGCTGCTGGATATACACCTGGTACCTTGTTAATGAAATATGGATATGATTTGAACCATTGTTGATTGTCTGTTACCAAAGATAATTCTAGCTAGACATATCTGACCATGATCGTTAAGAAGCCACATTGTCAACCATGATGCTTTCATCAGATGTTTCATGTTCAAATAGGGCACCATAAGATGAGGGATATCAAATGTCACCACAATTTCAGAAATAGGATTTCCCACCTGTCAAGTATCCATTTTCATTCTTCCATGTACCATTTCCTTTCAGGATTTTGGTGATCATGTCACTCAAAAATTTCCTGTCCTTTGTAGCTCTTAATAAATTTTGTCTTTTTGTTATCTCTCCTAAACCTTGTTTTGCCATCCAATTACACAAGCTCAGTAGGTAGATTCTGTAGGGATATTATTATTATAAATAAAATAAAAATATAAAATAATAATAATGAAAATTATAAATAAAATAAAACAATAACATTTAATCTTTGTCTAAAATAAACTAAGAAATAAAAATAATAAAACTCTCTCAGCATGTAACAAAAACTGTTCCTGCCGGAAATACGGACATCCTGCCAAAAGACGTTAAATTCAATCTCTTCATCATGAACCTTCATATGGGCAACATGTGATATGGCATGTAATAATATGAAGTAATTTCTTCCTCTCATTACATGTACCATGAAACAACTGTAACCTAAAAATAAAAAATACACACACCAATATACACAAAGAACATAAATAAATTGTATGAAATTAACATACAATTTACCATGCTTTCTGGTTATTTGTGTACACTTCATTTCCTGTCAAGTATGCTTTTATCTCTGTGAACACAAGGCTAATTTCTACTGCTATGATGTAAATAAATACCCACAGTTCTTTCTCCTCTGTTCCTTTTGCCTTCAATCTATCCTGTGAGTATCAAATTTCCAAAGCCCTCTTTCCTCATTATATGCCCTAGAAATTTCAACTATCTCTTTCTGATATCAAGACTAAGTTTCCTTTTTGTTTCCATTTTCTCTAAAACTTTGTCATTGCTTTTGTTTGGTTCATGAAATTCCCACCATCCTTCTGTTGCTTCAAGTCTCTTCTTCATCCTTGAGGATATTGCCCAGCATTCACTGCTATATAGGAGGACTGATATTACCTAACAGTTCAGTAATCCTTTCTATGTTTCTAACAAAATTTTCCTGTTCTTAATACTTGCTATAGCTGCCATCCCCAACTAGACATGTCAATTTTTCAGAGTATTCCAACTTATCCATCACCACCATCACATTGTTTTTGTCAGCTGGCAGTATAATGATACTAGTATAGTGATAATAGTATAATGATACTAGTGTCAGTCTGTAAAGTCTTGATTGCCAACCTTTCTTCTCTTGCAATGTTTGCTTTAAGCAATTTGACTTTTTCTAGTACTTCTCTCACTTTCCCTCTTAGCTCATCTGCTTCAGCCTTCAGGATCTTCAAAACACCTTCCTCCTATGTAGCTATCATGTCTAAGTATGGAATTTGCTTGATGCTGATTGTGAAGAAAAATTCCTTGTGGATATAATAAACCCACTAGCAGGGAAGTACTCCTCGTCCTCTGTTAAAAACTCAGATTCATTCTACAGAGGCTGATTACTGTTGCAGGAATCACTTCTCTGTTTGCAAGATGTGTGGTAGTTGTATAGTAACTGTCTATGGGTTCCTGGAACATTTAGCCTACAAGCAGTATTGGCAGACTCATGTAATTCTGGGTAAAAATAAGTAACACAAAACATGGAATTTAAAACAATGCATTTTTTTAGTTCTGATTCTTCAGAGGCACTCACCTGCTGATTACTGATATTGACTACTGAACTGTGGTGGCTCTTGTTGCTGATCCAACTATGTTACTTCATCTGCACTGGTTTCTGTATTTGGGGAGCCTTGACTCTATGAAAATATCGATTGTACAACATCCCGGCCTTGTTGGATTTTATCTTTGTCTGAATCAGTTATTAGTAATATCCTGGTCTATTTGGAGAGTCCATGTTCCAGCTGTTTCTTCCAGGGGTTGTGGAGAATCCTTTCCCTCATCAGTGTATGACCTTCTCTTTCTACTAACCAATACTCTCCTGGAACTAACTAATGTCTTGATTGATAAATCTGGTGGAACTAATTTTAGGTCTCTACATCTGTACAGGAATATCAGGTAATTTGTGCCAATTTTTGATGGAGTTTTGCCAAATGCCTCCATTAGTGTATCATATCCAGTATGTACTGATTCAATAGTTTCTGTTTCAATGAGGAGTTAGCATTATTTGCATAATTTACATGTGGACTATTGTCCTCATCTTTGTTGTTGTTACCACAGTGTTTCAGCTGTTGTACATTCTGGTCTTTATCAGGTGTATGTTGATCCATGTAATTCTCATGAAATTTCAAACTGAACCCTTTATCTAATATATGGGGGTCATTCTCATTCCACTGCTCATGTCTAGGTATATGTTGATCTCTTATTTTAGTGGTGCTCAGTTATTGCTCAGCCCATTTCCACTATATCACCAAATTCACGAACCAACACCTTAATCCTCTAGGCTATTGTCTTGTGGGTCAATTCTCTGTGGAGAACTTGGAGCCTTAAACCTATCCTACCTGCTGATGAGTGCTGCTTGTCATGCTTGACTACACTCAATGAAGCTTTTTTCTTTTGTTACAGCTGCTGTAGCTCTTGAAGACTTGCTATCATTTGTCTTTCTTTATTAGCAGCTTCCATATCGTATTTATTTCTAGGCTACTTACTGAGGAGGTCCTCATATGCACTGATTCTTTCAGACGTCCAACTCTCCAGTGTTCTTCCTTGTCCTGTATTTTCATTACATTCTACAGAGGCTAATTACTGTTGCAGGAATGACCTCTTTGTTTGTGAGCTGTGCGGTAGTTGTATAGTAAATATTTATGGATTCTTGGAACATTTAGCCTGCAAACAATATTGGAGGACTCATCTGAGTCCAGGTAAGAAGAAGTAACAGAAAACAAGGAATTTAAAACAAATGACAATGAATCCATGTTTTTAACAAATTGAATTATATGTATACAAAATTGAAATCAAAGGGAAAAACATTAAAAGTAGCTATAACAATGTCCTTGTTTATGTGTGTGTGTGTGTGTGTGTGTGTGTAACAAGCATGTATAATAGACATGTGTGTTTATGTGCAATAGTTCAGGTAGTAATAGAATAAATGCATCCCATCTCCTCTATTGCTTGTGAACATCCACTATAGTAAAATAAATGTTTTCAGCACTAAAGCTGAATTAGTCAAATCAATCTTCATAAGCTTCTACTTAGAGTTGTTGCTATATTACAGTTCAGTTAACAGAGGACCAAGGAAGCGAACATGACACAGTGGCAGTGTTCTTTATCTATGTTCAACTAAATTACTACCCCTTTTCCCTTTTGTGACAAAGAATATAAAGGTAAAACAAGCTGCTTCCTAAAAGTAAGGATGGAGAAACATCGAAAAGCTGTGGTGAGGGAAGCGTGAAGTATCACAGCACTCTCAGTCAATAATTATTACTTTAGATGGCTACTGAGCACTTTTTGGCCAAAGTTTCTGTTTACCTCTTGATAGAGATTAAATTATATTTTACATATATCAATAGATGTTATCATCATCATTATTATTATTATTGTTTGTGTGTTATGTTTTCTGCTTTGTACCCTGTACAGCTGGGTCCAAACTATGGTCCTTAGGCCCTATAGGAGAATTGTCATTTAAGTGATAGCACTTTTCTTAGTATGTGGGTTGTTCCTAGTAAGGTGATCTTATGGGCAACTGGTATGTTGATGTTACCTGGGGCACTGTTAGTAAAATTGTCCATTCCTTTTCTCACAAGGCCCAGAGCTCCAATTACTATTGGTACAGTCTCAGTCTTCATTCTCCACATCCTGTTAATCTCAATTTCCAGGTCCTTGTATTTGGACAATTTCTCGATAATTTTCATGGAGGTGTTTCTCTCAGATGGCACTGCTATGTCAATAAGCATACACTTCCTGAATTTCTTGTCTTTTATGATAATATCAGGTCTGTTGGCTTTTATTTCCCTGTCTGTTTGAATTGGCGTGTCCAAGAGGATAGTTCCATCCTCATTTTGTGTAACTGTCTGGTTGGTGGTCATACCATCTCTCAGTGGTTTTGATTTTGTGCTTCTTGCATATCTTCCAGTGCACATATGTCGCTACCTTGTTATGTCTCTGGGTATATTCATTTTTTGCCAGTTCCAGATATCCTGAGATAATATGGTCGATTATTATTATTATTATTATTATTATTATTATTATTAAAAATATAAATATTCAATTGTGTTCGTCTTGTCTGGTTGTCTGACTGAGAAAAAAATGGTGTTATATAGCTCTCCCAGTCTCAGTCCCAGTTTTGGACTCATGCTGACTATTGGCTAATACCTGCCCATTATCATTCATATGCAAATTGTCAGTGCCACCTACTGTAATTAGAAAGTCCTGTCTCAACAGCCAATTGTGGAAGGAGACGTAACTCATGGTGCTTACTGCATCACATGCAAGCAACTTTGAGTCTCTTATCAGGTTGACCCAATTCTCTGTTACATTATTAGATGACTAAAAGTATAATATTTAATAAATCAAGAAAAAGTTCAAGTGACTTATCTGATTGATCAACTCAGTCAAATAAATCACTTGAAGGTTTCTTGATTTATTAAATATTCTAATTCTAATTTTGGCAGTTCTGCTAACCTGAAAAATATATTAAATACTCATAATTTTCACGCTTTTTTAGTTGTATTATCATCATCATCATCATTAATAATAATAATAATAATAATGATGATGATGATGATGATTAAATAAATAAATAACTTTTCTCATTAATTATATATTAACTTCTTAACTACGTTGTTGGAAATTTCCATAATTTGACAGTCGACTTCCATGTTTTAATTATAAGGAGTTTTAAAGTGTCTTCCGAGTTATTCCCCTTAGATTAGAAACGAACCTGAAAAAAAGTTTCTCAGATGTCATTGTGGTTCGTCCATCACTTTTAATGACGTCTTCTTCAAATAGTTATGGCGCAGAATTTTTCAGAATTTCTTTTTCATATAATTAAATATTCGTATGACACATTCATGTACACAGTAGGCAGTGACGAAACTGGAACCAATGATCATGCTAAAAGTAGACAAATGTTTTCCAAGCTTTTTGTCCCAATCCTGAACCTGTAAATGTTTTTGACTCTCAAGGTGGAAACATAACCTAAAAACCGTTTTTTATCTTGTTTTATCCAATAACTTTTACTTAAATAACCAGTAAATCTCAATGTTTCTTATATTAATTGAGTAAAATGAAAGGCAAACTCCATGTAAATGTATGTGTGTAATTATCACAACATCCAAAACAGCATTTCAAGTAATTGTATCTCATCTCAGTCGCCTTGGCATGCAAATATTGGATGGGAAATGACTGATATACACCAGGAAGTTTTATTATTTACCGGGGGTGTAACAGCAAAATTATCAATTGTTAGATTAAATTTTGAACCATTGTATCTTAGAAATGATTAAAGATATCTTACTGAAATTCTCCAAGGTTTTATAACACTATTGGACTCTATTTTAAACAATAAGAATGCATTTAGCTCTAAGTGGAAATGATGATCGCTCTTGCTTTTGTGACCTCATGATCCAGTTTTCCATTCTACTGTTCCCTCTTTTTTAAACACTGTTCTCTTGATGGTTCTTGAATGGACTTTGAAGATTGAAGCCAGAGTATGAATGTTGGTAACATTACTGAAGACCTGAATGATCATTTTCCTCTCACCATTGCTCATTTGAGAATACATCGTGGTACTGACACAAAATGATTTTATCCTGTCTTCTTTCTAGCTGAATAATTCAAAAGGTTTTTTGGTGATTCTTACGACAAATGGTGTCAAGATGGCTAAATGTCTTATCTGAAAACCTGGGGAAAAGAAACTCAATTGGTTTAGTAGTTTTTTAGATATTAAACATTTTGTGGGAGGGATAATTATCCCATGCTGTTAAACGATTTGGACAATTTTGCTGTTACACCTGGTATAATATTTATATACTGATTATCCTCATCTTTGTTGTTGCAATCACAACGTTTCAACCATTGTGCCCTCCAACCTTCATCAGGTGCTGTTGATCCTGGCAACCTTTTATTTAATCTATAAGGTAGATTCTTAATTTACTACTGCTCAGTTATTGCTAACTTCATTTCTAATGAGTCCAAGTACACACTGCTCAGCACACTGCCCGGCCCAGAGATTGAACTCACAGTTACTATATCACCATATTTATAGCTATTGTAACACGGAATTCAGGGATTTTTATGCATTTATTGATACTTTATTATTCACAACTATTTTCTTGTTCCAAAGTTTCATGATGCTTTATATGCCAAAGTAGAGAAATAAGTGTATTTGCACTATTTTTTTTAAATTTCTTTTTTCCCACCTGTCAGACATATACTTGCAAAGCTCATTTAGATACTTCCAGGAATAGGAGCATTGGTTAGGTAGACTTAGTTACCCAAAGATCATGAGTTCAATCATTTGGTCAAGCAATGCAAAAAGTTATGTATAGTCTAGTTCAGTAGTAAACACAATGAATATCATAAATTAAGATTTTTGAAGGAACCCGATAACAAATCCTCAACAGGAAACAAAGGACAATCTTCTACTCTTGTTCAACAGACCATGAACCAGGCAAAAGGTGAGACTATCTACTAATTTTTTTGCTATCAAATCTTATCGAAATATAAATCTGCACCTCGGTGTTAATTTTTAAATACAGTGTAACCCAGATATAAGAGAGTTGTCGTGACCGGATAAGAAGTCTCTTATATCCAGGTTTCGCTTATATCCGGGTTTGGTCTATTATATATACATTAACACAGGCTCTAATTTGGGACCAGAGAAAATCTCTCTTATATCTGGGTTTCTCTTATATCCGGATTACACTGTACCTCCGTTCCTGAAAAAATGACTCATTTTTTCCCCCAAGCCAACATATATGACTATAAAAATTTAAAGAAAACAGTTAAATTCATAAGCTTCTATTATTTTATTTTATTCGAAATATATAATAAATAAACACTACTTCAATATGTGCAGCCTTGATTATTAGCATCAGTCTTGCAGGCTATGGTTACTCTAACAACATGCATCCTCAGTGTGTGCCCAACACTTGTAGGCTTGTGCTCTACTTAGCTAAGATTAGTAAATATCAATAACAGTAAACAAAACTGATTTTATCAATTTTTCTATAAAATAACTATAAACTCAGAAATTATATCTAAAACAAATATGTGCCCCATTTTTAAAAAAATATATCTGCTCCTGAAAATATTGCTCCATTCCTGCACTTATATTGTAACATCAAGGTACCAAAGAGGAAAGATTGTCAGAATAATGGCCATGAAAATATTTGTAGAAAACACACAGAGAAGCTGCATTATGGAAGTGTGAAAGTGACTGAAGCTGAGATGCCTAGTCAGAATTGATGACATTGCAAGTTTTTGTTGGATTTTATCTGCAATGTTATATATATATGAAAAATTTATTTCAGTTGAGCTCTCTGTGGAGGATGTGTGGGTTTGTAAACAGTGACTATTACGGCTAATAATGCAAGACTCTTCGGTAAATCGAATCGAGTTCTCTCAGTCACTGTGTGTTTATCTAAAAATAAATACGCTTAAATTCACCTTCTTCTCTGCCGTGCGCCAACGGCTTCAGGGTAAAATTTCCGACTGACGTGAATTCAGCCGGTTTTCGATTCTAGCCAGAGGCAACTGGACGTCTAGCCACACTGATGAGCTGTGATACAGCAAAACAGTCTGTCTGTGGATGACAATATATATGTTCTTGAAAAATTTATTTCGGTTGAGCACTCTGGGGAGGATGTGTGGGTTTGTAAACAGTGACTATTATAGCTAATAATGCAAGACTCTTCAGTAAATCGAATCGAGTTCTCTCAGTCACTGTGTGTTTATTTAAAAATAAATACGCTTAAATTCACCTTCTTCTCTGTCGTGCGCCAACGGCTTCAGGGTAAAATTTCCGACTGACACAAATTCAGCCAGTTTTCGATTCTAGCCAGAGGCAACCGGACGTCTAGCCACACTGATGAGCTGTGATACAGCGAAACAGTCTGTCTGTGGATGACAATACATATATATATATATATATATATATATATATATATATATATATATATAAACTAAGATAATATATTTTTAATAATTTATTTTACACCATATATTCTCTTACTTAAACATTAACTGTTCTTTTAGTTGTGGTATGTTGGTTTGAGCCTTTGCTGCTGATTGTTGCTAGCCTTGTTTCGATGGTGAAGACATTTACTGCTATTCCCCTTTACAGTAAAAGGAAGGTGATGTTGCAACTGAGGTTAAATGAGTGAAAGAAAAGCCAACAAAACTTTGCTATTGTATCAAAACAGGAAAAAATAACAACATTTATCAGTTTCAGTGCAATTTTATAACAACAACAGTAACAATTAAATGAAAGAGAAAAGGTATTCTTCAAAGGGTTAAAGTAAAATGGGTGATGATTGCTGTTGATAATCTTATGTGTTGTTCCTGTATGTGGTTGCTGTGAGTTCCTCTTGTGGTTTGGGTGTGTTCTTATATAGGTTGGAGATAGGCTCCAAATGAAAGCCAAAATTTAATATTTTTCATTTGTGTTCCCATTGGTTAAGAAGGATCATATGATGTTCTTACTGCTATGTCTACATCAAGCAACAGCAAGTCTGTTTTTACATGTTTATTATTAAATCTGTTTATATTTATGAGATGAGGTATTGTAAGTAATTATACTATTTACATTGTTTGGACTGCTGTCCTCATCTTTATTGTCATATTCACAATATTTGGGCTTCTGTATGCTCTGGCCTTCTTCAGGTGATATACATTGGAATTTCGAACCAAACACTTTATTTTGTCTATGGGGCTAGATTTTTCTAATTCCACATGCCATGCCTTTGGATATCTCAGTTTCAGTTATTTCCCTTTAGTAACTCAACTCTTCAAGACTTTGTTCTCTCTGCTGTCCCCAAGGACACATTGTCCAGTAGATAAAAGCATTGGTTTAAGTAATCCAGTGACTTGACCCAAAGAGTTGTGAGTTCAGCACCTCAGAAGAGAATATTCAGAAAAGCCATTGCATGTGGAACTAGAAAAATAGTTTATTTTTAGACTTGATGAAATTGGGAATTTGAAAACATATTTTTGTTTATATTTATTTTCCTGAAACAAAATACTGATACAACTTCAAGTGTGTAAATTCATAAATAAATTCTTTATCTTACTTTGTTAAAATAACCTGTGTGTTTCCTTGTCATTATTATCCTTCATGAAACTTCTTGGCATAGGCAAATCAACTGTTCATTTTAATCTTAAAGCCCCATGCCACTATAAATCATTTCTACTTGTGGATCTGACAGGAGAGCCTCAACTCAATTATACACATTTCTTTTTAAATGTTGTGCACAAAAAAAAATATTTTTTTATTCTGAATATGGCAAGAAGTTTTTTTTTTTGACTGCTGGTTGGAATTTGCCTACTCCTAGTGGTAGAGATTATTTGGTACTTGTGGGTTAATTTACGTTTTAATTTACGTATTGGTGATCTTTTATAAAGTTAAATGTGGTATTTAAAATTATTTTCCATTTTTTTTTTTTTTAGACTACTAAACAAATCTTTGGGGTAATATATTTTTTTTACACATCTCTATTTGTGAAAAAGTTGGAAAATTAATTTTTTAAAAGTGGCGACCAATTAACTATTCTGACGTTTTACTTTCAAATCTCCTCCAGGACTGTTAACTTTCATTATATGAGTCTCAAACAAAAAAAAACTTAATTGGCGTGGAGAGGACAGGAAATTCATTTCCACATTTCAGTTTAATGAGTTGGGTTAGCGCCTTGCCTGGTTACTGTAGATAATACTAACAGCTCACTATTTTATTCCGTATCACGTATGGATACAGATAAATTATATAAAATATTGTTTTGCATCAACTCAACTAACAATAGTGATACAAACAATTTCCATTATGGTAATATAGGAAATTATGAGTTATCTCCCTTTGAAAGGTAAATCACCGGTGCCGCAAAACAAAAGGAGGTAAAAAAAAAGTAAAAGTTAACGACACATACAAGGAAAGGACTAGCTGATTACTTAAGCTATATTTCTGATTGATTGTAAAAGATGGCAAAAATTCTCACAGAGGAATCACAGTTCCCGATTGAGCTGGCAAATGCCGGCACAAAATTGGTAGTTGTTGATTTCCATGCAGAATGGTAAGTACCACCTGGAATACGTAATCGGCTGATCCACCGGTGATGACAGGTTAACTTAAAAATGGCAAATCGTTTCATTCTTTATGACTGTAGTGTAGTGTACTATTAGATATTTTTTTTTCCAGAGGTTTGTATTGTTTTTTATAATTTCAATAAAATACCCTTTGATCCTAGAATTTAATGCAGTCTCGAAAAAAAGAAGTAATCAAATATATCAATGATTCAGCGGTGACAGAACACTTTGATAAATTTGTATGTAAAAAATAAAAATGATTAAAAAATGAATTTAATTATTTTTTTAATTTGTTACTTATAAATAAAAATATCAGCTTTAACACACTGTTTAATTAATAAAAATTGACGACATTCCACCTTTAAAAAAACGTCCAGTAATTCAGTTTTTTTTATGTGTGAGTAGAGCTCCGAATAAATTTGACACTTACAAATACGTTGTTGGAATATTAAAATTAGTATTCAGTTAATTTTTAATACCTTTTAATTCTATAAATTAAATTATCTTTTTCAAACAAAAAAAGTTAAAACTAAACAAGACTGTGCCAACCGTTCTTTGCAGATATATTTTTTTAGATTATGATTTCACTTAAAAATTTTGTACTTTGATGTTCATAACTTTCGAGTTGGTAATCTTAGTGCCCTCCACCCAACCCTAAAGCGACCAGGAACATTTCCCTCCTAAGTTGAGTACAAAAATAGACCGAGAGCTATTTTTGCCCCCATTATGTACCACGAAGTATTATTGTTTCTTTTTTAATTTTTGATGTGGTTATTTTATGGCATAATGTCGAAGAAAAGGTTTTTAAAAAATAATAGCCTCTCTCTAGCGCTTTGAATTCAGTAAAATAAAATAGTAAATCAAATAAATTAAATGTAAATCGATACAATCCAACTAACCTTCCAAAAATGGTTACTTAAATCGTAAAAAACAATCAATCAATTCCAAAATCTGATCAAAGACTTTTTGAGGGTTTTCGAAGCTTCTTGCTCAAATTTTTTACTAGTAAGTAACCCTATCTCGGCTGTATTTGTCATTCGGCTAAAAAACTTCAGTTTTTTTAGGACAGTTTTTGAATTGTATTTTTGAAGAAGTTTTCAAAGCATTTAAATGAAAACACTTTAAATGTGTACATCATTGAAAAATAAAATCAAGATGCATTTTTGTGTGGTATAAAAATTAATAATTTGAAACTAAATTATTTTTTATTCTATGTTTAAAAACTTTTTTAATCTAATTTATAATTTTTCCATACTGCTTTATCCGGAGTTCATTAATTTTCAATTAAAATTTTTCAGAGGTTTTAAAAATATTACCTATTTTTGTGTACATTATTACTTGATTTTTATATTTTATACATTTACTTAAATAATTTTATAAACATTTTTTTATCTTTGTGGAATGGGAAAAGATGTAAAATTGCTGCAGAATTGCTAATTTTGTATTTAAAATTTAAACATCAAGTTTTTATTGCAAAATTTAAATCAAAAAGTAACAATGTCTTCAGTCAAGAGCAAATTTTTTAAGTAATTTTTACATTTCGAAACTTGAATTCAATCAAATATTTTAAAGGTGACCATGGCTCTCCTTTTAAAAAATTTCTTTTTCCTTATCTGTGAATTGTCATGCCTTTCTTTTTTTCGGAAAGAGTGGAGTGGTTTCCCATTAGCTTCTCCACAGTTTATATCAGAGTTCTCTCTCCCTTTCATTGGTTGCAACCAAAGAAGGTCTATTCAGCTCCTAACTAGAGGAGAATTTATGCATTCATGCTTTTCTCAAGGGCAAAAGTGAGCCTCCAAAACTATGCCAACATTTGAACTCTGTTGATCTCATTTTCCATATCATTATCCATTACTCTACCCATCAGTCAGTCAGTTATGTGCCATGCGTGATGCATGACTGACTAGGCAGATTTTTTCCCCACAGTAGGTTGCCATTTCTTTCTGCAGTATACCAGTTGCCATCCAAGGCTATATAATACAATCTGTCCTGCTATTTACCCATACCTGGGGGGAGAAGAGGAGGATTCATACATGCTAATACCCTTGGAAAAGGTAAGTGAATGTAATGGATTTGACTGGAATTCGAACTTGGCTCTCAGATTCCTCAATCCAAGCTGCTATCCATTACTGTCGGGATTATCTCACCGACGAGTAAGGGAGGGGGTGGAGGAAAGACGATTTCAAGGCTTGCAATGAAAAGTCTGACGTTGCTTACAAGCAAAGTTTTCCTTGTAACGGTAACAAAAGTCAAATGACTAGTAGCACTCGGTACTATCCTCTGCATAACAAGTGTGCTCTACAAAGGATCTGTAGAGAAAAAACACTAAATGTGCGACTGAAAGTAGCACCTTTTAAACTCTCAAGGTCTTGTTCAACGTGATTCTAGGTCTCGTTCAACTTCATACGACGAGGCCAGAGTGTCTATAAAAATCGTCAATCCTTTGGCCCTTTTTAGGCCCGGGAGAAATTACTATCTTAGACGCCGACGCCGACGCCAGAGCACATACTTCCCCCTCCCTACCTACCATCGGTGAGTACAATACCTTGTTCTTCTTTTAGTCACCACACATTCCCATAAAAAAAAAAGGAAAAAGAAAAAATTCCAACTGAGTGAAATCAGGCAGTTCTCAGCAACCATTGGAAACCAGGTTTGTTTGTTTGTTTTTTTTTTTGTTTTTTTTTTTAACCATCGACAAACTGGGTCTACCAGCTCTTATTCTTTGAGGGTTACAAGTCGAGCAGAACCATTGTTTGTCTTCCGGAGGCGCTTCAATTAGGCCTACGCAATCAAAGTGAAACCAGTCGTCACATCGATCGCAAGCTATCATAGGTCTGGTATCCTCAGGTCTATTGCAGGCGGGGGATATCCAAATTACTACATTTTCCTCCTGTTGTGGACTTTGGGTTATGTCCTGAGAACTTGATTGTTCCATGTCTTCTATAAATTCACCTTCAGGTTCTCTAGGTTGCTGAGGAAATTCCAGAGGAAGGAGATGCTTGATGGAGTATGTGTCTATAGCTCCATTCCCTTTCCTCACCTTCACTGTGCTTATCAAACCGTCACTCCCTTGTATTAGTTCGAGAACCTCACCTAGGGACCAGAAAGGCCTGGTCTTAAGGGGACTTTTTATCAGTACTATATCCCCTGGCTTTATTTTATTCTCGAACGAACCATCAGCCAGGCTCAGGGCTCTTTCCCTGAAACTTAACAAATAACTTTCGCTCCAAGCCTTCCTAAATTTTTTCAGGCTCTCTTCCCGAGAATGCAGCGTCTGAATTAAATCAATTCGACTGAGAGGGTCGATTGTTTCCAGGTCCTGGTTGTCCAATCTCACCATTATTCCCTGGCCAACGTTCATATTTAGAAGTGAATTAGGAGTCAGGATATCTAGATCCGAGTCATCAGAGCTCCTATATGTCAGAGGGCGGCTATTCACAGCTCTTTGCACGTCTGATATGATGGTTAGTAGACCAAAATAATCTACTTTTCCTCTTCCTATAGTCTTATATAGACAAGATTTAATAGTCTTGATGGACCATTCCCAAGTACCACCGTACCAAGGAGAAAACAGTGGAATGGTACAATGTTTCAAATGGTATGAGCCAAACCTCTCCTTGAATTCATCCATGATCATCCCCTTGTTGATAATCCTTGTCGCAGCACTAAACATGCAGGCATTATCTGAATAAAGGTGTGAGGGGATGCCATTGGCATTCGTGAGCCTAATAAAGGCCTGCAAAAATGATGTTACTGTCATGTCAGGAACCAGTTCTAAATGTACAGCTCTAATGCTCATGCATGTAAAGAGAAGGATGTACATTTTATAATCCTTGTCTTTTCCTTGTACATAAATGTGACTGGTATAATCCACACCAGCATGCAAATAGGGCCGGACAAAACTCACTCGAGAGGCTGGTAAGTCGGTTGTGTTGGGTACCGAAAAAGAAACTGCGTTGTATCTTTTACATTTAAAGCAAGTACTAATCACATTTTTAATGGCCTGCCTGGCCTGTGGGATCCAGTAACCTGCTAACCTTACTTCATTGAGGGTTGTGGCCAAACTCAAATGTTGACTTCTCTGATGGTACTCTTGAATTATCAGATTTGTCAGATGATGCTTCTTTCCTAATAGAATAGGATTTTGGACTTTGTAAGGGTGACATTCCAACCCTCCTATCCTTCCTCTTGACCTTATGATGCCTTTAGGGTCCAAAAAGAGGTTCAGGTTCCTCACCAGTTTGGGCTTGCTTGTTCCTCCAGGGTCTATCAAAAAGTCCAACTCTACGGGAAAGGATTCCTTTTGCATAGTCTTGAGCAGGTAGCAATTTGCTTGCAGGTCAGGATCCATTTCCCTATTTTTTAGTCTGTTGACAAACTTAAAGACCAGTGAGGTCACGCTGATTAATTTATTAAGGCTGGAGAACTTTCCCATTTGAACAACTGCAGAAGCTACAGCTCCACTTTCGGCTATATAATTCACTGAAGGGTGAATTTGTTCTCTCTGAACCTCCGAAAGGCAGCCTAGTTCATAATTGTACCAGCATGACTCCTCTTGCCTTATCCATTCAGGTCCTGCATACCAATGAGAAAGCTTCTCTTTAAATTTTTTGATGATCAGTCCTCTAGTGATATAATCGGCCGGGTTGTCTGCAGTTGAAACATACCGAAAGCTCACTTTTAAGCCAAAATCTGACTTGATCTTGTTAGTCATTTGAGTGATGTCTTGCAATCTGTTTCGTACAAATATATTCTTTGTGTGGATGAACTCAGCCAGTATCCAGGACAGAACCACCTGAGCATCTGTGACCATATAAACGTCCTTTATTGGAATGTCCCCTAGGGATTTAAAAAAAAAAAGGGAAACACTTCATGGCAAGAAACACTGACAGGAGTTCCAATGTTGGGAGGGACTTGCCCTGCAGGGGTGCCACCTTTGCTTTGGCAAATATTAAGGATGATCTTCCATCCTGTACAGCGTACACTGAAAAACCATACGCGGCTTTAGAGGCATCACAGAAGAAAAACAACTTTGTATCCTTTCCTTTGTTTAAAACTCTCATCGGAAAAGATATGGAGTCTAAGGCTGATAGATCCTTTGCCAGTGTTTTCCAAACTGAGATCATGCTTTCTGGAACCACATCATCCCAACCCAGTTTTTGTTTCCACAGTTCCCTCATCAATAAGCAACTTCGCACTGTTACAGGCAGATAGAGAGACAAAGGATCAAATACCTTCGAGGTCTCTGACAATATTCGCCTTTTGGTTGCTGCTTTCATATTGCATGAGTGTGGGGGGACCCTTAAGGAGTCTTGAACAGGGTCATAATGGTATCCTAACACCTTTTCCCAGCCAGAGACGAATCCTGATAAGGTTCCATCTGTCTCCATTTTCTTTTGCAGCTTTACACAGTTGGAGTTGCAAGACTGTATGTCGAAATTCCCCTTTTGCAGGCGCTCTCTCACAGATGTATACAGAGCAGATAGGGCTTCAGCATTATTTCCTGTTTTCACAAAGTTATCTACATAAAAGTTAGATTTTAATGCTTTTGAACATTCATCCGAGGAAAATTTGTCTGCATGAAACTTTAGCACGTAATTCAGGATAAAGGGGCTTGCATTGAAGCCAAAAATAATGGTCTTATTATCAGTAACAATGCAAATTATCACCTTTTTTTCAGGAAAAAACAAAACTGATTACGATCCTTTTCAGACGCTAGGCGAATCATCAGAAATGCCTTTTTAATGTCTGCCAACAAAACATATTGGTTTGTTCTGAATCGAATCATCAGTTCTAACATGTCCGCCATAAGATTTACTCCGGGATATGCAGTTTCGTTTAATGAGACTGAGTTTTTTTGTTTATAGGAACAATTAAACACAGGTCTCACTTTAGTTTGATCTGCTAGCTTTAGTACCGGCCTATGGGGAATCCAGATGTAATCTCCAAATCTTTCAGGGGGCACAATTATTTCTTCAATAATACCTTTGTCCTCTTGTTGTTCAAAAACTTTTAGGTAGTGGTCATACAAGTTTTTCTTGTCCAGATCCTTATTCACCTTTTCCAGGATCCTGAGAGCAGCATTGTGGTTAGAGGGTACTGATTTTATTTTGTCCTCATACCATTGAAGTTGCACATGGTAGAGGCCATCCTTGAATGTGATAGAATCTCTGAACTGCTTTACTTTCTCTTCATCCAAGGTGGAGAATTCTTCAGTAGTAGGTAATCCAAGAGATTCAAGGTTGAACATGTTCTCCACTCCTCTCTGGACATTACTTTAACCAAACCAATTTTTTAAGGGGTCCGGGTAGCATTCCTCTGGGTGGATCACGTAGTTGATTCTAGAAAGTGGAAGTCGAGGCGTTTTGGCTAACACAAGCATAATTAATTCGTGACCCATTGTTCTTTTTTATCTGGTTTTTATATAAAAAGCAACAACTATTACTAAAGGGGATTAATCCTTTTTGTGTTTTAAAAGCCACTCCGTACATGCAAGGGACCCCCTTTAAAGGTTCCAAATGTTGAAACACGTCGATTCCCACCAACCCGTCGATAGTAATTAAGTTGCCCTTGGTACTAAATTCTGCAGCCAGCTTGCGTTTCTTTAGATTTTTAAGAATCTCCGTAAGTCCTTCGAGGTTATAAGACAGGTTCAGTTTAGTTGAAAGAATCTGGATAGTATAAGCTTTGTCAGAAAAAGATTCAGTTTCAAAGGAATTTCTTTAAAGGTTTTGGTATCCGTGCCTAAAAAGGTTTTCACTTCCATAATCCTGTCTTTTGCTAAGGAAAGGCAATTCAACTTTTTTAGAACTAAAGTGTCTAAATAAGTTCTCTGACTGCCGGTGTCCAACAAGCAGTTCACCTTTACTGCCTTATCTTCTCCTCCCACTATTATGCTAATTATGGGAGACAGGAAAGCACAACTATATTCGTTTGTATGTAAACAGGTATCAACCTGTACACTACTTGCGATGGTTGGGCACATAGCCGTTAGGTGTCCTTTGGAGTTGCAGCTATGACAGTCAATTTTTCTTGATATCTTCAACGCGCACCTATTTCCCATGTGAGACTTTTTCAAGCACTGATAGCAGAGACGCAGTTCTCTACATCTCGTTATCCTGGCTTCATGGGAGGTGTAGCTGCAACAGTCCTCAGAGAAATGTCCATCCGCGTTGCAAAATTCACATTTCTTTGTCTCCGGTCTCACCTCTGTGCTGAAGGTTTTAAGAGAGGCGGAGTCACTCGTAATCCCTACTTTAAACTTAGGTTGAGGCCGAGTTTTGGCCACAGGTATCTTTGCTGGTTTCCTGGCTATCAAGAGTCGTTTCACTATTCCTGGGGTTTCCTTTAATATTGTTGATAATGTTGGGTAGGTACTCCCAGAAATCCGCATCAGTTCTCCCTTCATTTCCGCAGGGAATTTGGCGAACAATACCTGCAAAATTATTATGGCACCGGCTGGCTCATCCTCATATAAGTCACAATTATATGAGGCCCTGAGTTCCCAAACATTTGCCTGAGTTTTTATAATAAAGTTCTTCAATCCCTATATATTCATGATCTAGGATCACGGATGCCTAATGAATAGATATACCCAGTAAAAACTGCAGACCTTCTGTAATTACACTTGGGGGGGGAAAAAACTTGTCTATTCAATGAATAGGCAGATACATGCTCAAAATGTTCAATGTTTGTGGTCTCAGAATTTAAATTTAAAAGAATATTTGGTTTAGAAGAAGAGATACTCTTAACCTATTTTAGTGAATTTATGTGGCAAGAACTAATGAGATATACCTAGAAAATTCATTTGTTCAAGATTTTTAATTAGATACTTGTTATGCGTTTATTCAAATTTTATTGTTCACAGACGTTTTTATGAATTTATGAACAAAATATTTATTTCTTCATTAAATGATAAATATTGCATTGTAGTTGGCTCACATATTTTTATAATCTTGTAAATAAACAATAACTAGTATAACATTTTTGTCATTAAAATTCTAAACATAGCATTTTTAAATAATAAGCATTGTTGATTGATTTTATTTTTTACAGCTTATCAACCTTTTGTACTGATACAAGTCTTACTAATTAATCCATAGGGAGGGGTGAGGTGGATTCATACTTTTCCCAAAGGTATTTGTGCATAAGTGAATATAACAAGTCCTATTAAAATTGGAACTGATTTCCAATTCTCAGCCATTAACCACCTGCAAGCTTAGAACACCTGGTATTTCCATGCAGTCATCCACCTAGATACTGACCAGACACAACATTGCTTAACCAATGTTTCAATGTGATATGGTCATAAGCAAACATTGTTGAGGGTGTATACAGTAATAGCAGTGTCAAGAGAAAAACTATCCTTTCAACATACCTATTTTTGTTGTTGTTTTGTTCAATTACCCCATTTTCACAATTACTAAAAGGAAATAAAAACTATAAATATTGTTGTTAATGATTTTGTACTTTGGTTTTGAGTTTAATGATAATGATAAAAGATGGAATTTAAGGTTATACTTATGAATAACATCTGTCTTTCATTAATTTTGTTTTTTGTCTAATACAAATGATACATGTGATCCCGTTCATAATCCTCCCTGGTCTTTTGGGCAGGAGTAGAGGTTTATCCCTTGTTTCTTCTTGCTTTCTGGTTGCTTCTAAAGTTTCTCCTTGTGTCTTAGTGGCTTTATCACCTTTTGGGGGGTGAATTGATTAAAAAATAAATTCAATAATCATATTATTTTATGGAATAGTCTTACAAAAATCATTTCATGTAAAAAAAAAAAAAAAAAAAAAAAGTTTAATTTTCTACATACAACATGTGAAAGCACATGCAATATCCTGTCCTTATCATCTACCAACCAGAGGAGGTAACAAAGTTTCAGTTGCTAAGGCAGTACTACCATCCCTGGTGCCACCAGCAGCTTTTGCCACTGGTCAGGGTATTATTTTTCAATGTAGGCATGTCAGTCTCTCTTTCTTTTCTTTTTTTTAAGTGCAACTGCAAGTCAAATTTTACAAAGCATTTACTTTTGATCATTAAATGAAACACAATGTGCTTGTAGTGACTGTTGTCAGTGATGTATAATGAAATATCTAATAACAACACTGATCAATTTCCAAAATAGCAGAAATGATGGAAGTAAAAGAAAAGGTGACCTTGATATTCCCAAATATGATTTTCAGATCTTGGAGATATTTTTTTGTAACAGTTCAACTAGAAAACTGTAATGGCAGTAAATGTTCTTTTTTTGCTTTAATTAAAACTATTTTAATGTCGTTTAATTGATATTTACTAGTCATTTCTTTCTATTCCAGGTGTAAACCATGTACAGATATAGGCCCCAAGGTTGAAGAATTTAGTCGAAGATTTAGCAATGTTGTATTTCTGAAAGTCGATGTCGATGCTCTGCCTGTAAGTATTTTTCATATCAATCTCAGTTGTTAGCAGATTTCTTTTTATCTATCGTGAATGAAAATGATTTAAAATTAGACGTTACAGCAACCAAATGGACTATGTGCATCTTTTGTATTTTGAATGTCTTCTTGCACACTGGTCTCATTGGGATACACTTAAAAATCATTTGTGACAATCATTCTGATTTAATGTTTACTTATAGATTCTATTTTTATAAAATGTCTCTCTAAGATAATTCAAAATTAATTGTAATTTGTTTTAATGGGAGGCATAAATATTTGGCATTTGTTAAGATAGAAAAAAGTCTTTTCCAAATTCTGATAAGTTACAATAAACATACCTGCTGAAACATTCTTGTTTCATATTTTATTAACATTTATAAAGGCTTAGGGCCATATGTTGAAACACCAGTTCTTGTATGTTAACCGAAGTTAAGCAATGTCAAGCCTGGTCAGTACTTAGATGGGTAACCGCTTGGGAATAACCAGGTGCTGTAAGATGTGCAAGTTGATGATGGATTTAAGGCCTCATCATTTTCAAGTATTTGTTCCTGTACAATTACTGAAGTTAAGCAATGTTGAACCTGGTTAGTACCTAGATGGGTGACTGCTTGGGAATACCAGGTGCTGTAAGCTTGGATTTGCAGCTGGTGTAATGACTCGAAATTGGAAATCAGAGAGCAGAATTCCAATTAACATTGGGCTTGTTACAATCATTTATGCACAAATACCCTCTGCTCCTCCCAGCTAAGAGTTAATTAATAGGACTTGTATTACTAAATCATTATCCCACCACCAAAAAAATACTTTCTGGCTTTAAATAACCTGCAAAAGGTTGATAAGCCATGAAAACAAAACAGTATACCATTTATAATTCAGGTAAGTTCCTTGGATACACTTTCCTTCAGGTATTTCTATGCAATGAGATTTTAAGCTAAAATTTCCTTGTAGCAAAACAAATTTCTGTAGAGTTCTTCAAAAAAGAAAAACGTATCTGGAATGTCATCTCTCATTGTCTATTTTTCTTCAACATCAAAAATAACTTTAGATTGTGTCAAATAGGTAAATTCATGGTAACTCAAATGACTATTTCAATTCCTAGACTGAAGTCAATGATCAAGGTGGAAGGTTCCACCCTCCACTCCCCAATGAAATCAATGGCCATGTGTCTTTGACTAAAATGGACCTTCAAATTGGAGGGTATCATCTGTGGTTTGACCTGGAGAAGGATTGGCTCCATGAGGTCTAAATGCCCAAGACCTGCTATGCATGAATGAGTCCCTCTTTGATTTTCAACCCAGATATATGGAGGGAATTAGTCTGGTGCTCAGCTGCATGGTGACCCTATGACACACCCCACATACCTGGTCATGGGACTGATGATGATGATGATTTCCCTTTCATATTACTTCATGACTAAACACAATTGCTTACTATCATCTGAGATATAACCACAATTTCTGAAAAGTAAAACAAAATTCCCCAAAACATTTTTGTATTCTGAAGACTAATACTTCCTGTTCACTGATTTGAAAGAATTATTTCTTATCATTTCTACCTATTTAATAGAAGTAATGAAGTTTCTGTGTTCACTGAAGAGGATTATATGGGAGACGGGGTATGAAAAAGTTTTCGGTCCAACCTAGGAGCCTTATCAAAATGCTTCCAATATTGTGAAGTGGGTCAAATCAAGAATATTTCAGCATTTCTTTATACTGGCATTGTTACAAGAGCAATATATTTCTTTGTTCAAGAGTTGTTCAAAATCAATATGTATTTTTTAAATTTTATTTGGGTTTATGCTATAGATAGGTCCTATTTGCTTAAATTGTTACATGTTGCTTATGCTTTCACGATCCAAGACATGACAAAATATTATATGAAGCATTTATATTCACTTGTAATTTCAAATCTTCTGTTGTCTTTCAATTGAAATGAATATCATTTTGGACAACAAATTGCAATTGAGTTATACATTCTTGCTTTGAAAAGTTAGGAAAATATTTTCATTTTATGTAGCTTCAGTTTTTTCTATAAAGGCTTATGTACTTCATTCAAGTATACTGATTAATTATTGATTAATTGTTCAGGTAGTTTAATTCAAGTCAATTTTGTCACACCAGTGAATTTTTGTTTTGATTTCTTATTTTTTTTTTTTTTTTATATATTTTCATTTTTTGACTTTTATATATTTTAATTTTTTTAAAAGTTTTTATGAAATTTTATCATAAAATTTAGTGTCTGCTAATTCATATGACTTGTACAAAATTTAGAAATACACCTATGCAACCAAATTGATTTCTTTGGGTGGACTTAAACCACTTATCAAAATAATTTTCTACATTATTTTGTTTACATAGAATCTCAGTAGAGCGCAGCAAGTTAACCAGCTGCCCACCTTCCAGTTTTTCCGCAACAAAGTTAAAATAGATGAGATGCGTGGTGCCAATCAGCAAGCGTTACTGGACCTGATAAACAAACATGCTTCTGGAGACGACAGTATAGAAGATGAACCAAGAGTTAAAGGTTTTGTAAGTAATCCATTAAATGCCAACTTTTTAATCCTTTCATGTAATCAGAACTTTTATAGATTTCCTTATACTTTCCTTCCTTGATACAGTCAAGTGATTGTAGCATTCTGACTTCAAGACAAGAAAGTAAAAAATATGGCGGATGAGATGGAGAAGTAGCCTATCTTATTGCCTAGGAAGAAATCCCATCATGCACTTGTATGATTTGTCTATAAATTTAGGGTGGGTGATGTTATTAGCAGTCATTTTTAGATTGAAACCAACAGTAACAAAAGTTATTAGTTCAAATAAATGTTTGTTTTTTTATATTTCAGCAGCTTTCATTTTAGTATTGTTAGTCATTAATTTATCCAGAAAAAGAAACCATTGTTCACCTTGTGTTTATGACACGTGATAAAATATTTATAACTGTTGAATATGGGTCAAAGGATTATAATTGCCATAGATCAACTATGTTGAATGATGATGATTTTTTTTTTAATACAAGGCCCAAGTGCCACTCAACGTAGAGGGTTATTGAATGAGTTTGTTGTAAAAGTGTAAAGTAAGAAGTGCAGATTAGGAAAATATTTAGGATTGATAACAATTGACCCTAAACTTGAAGAAGTTAAGATGATAGTGATCAAGGAAGCATCCTCTCGGGAGTCCGTTCTACAAAATAGCAGTTCTTGGGAAGAAGCTGAATGAAACTTCCTCTTATCAATAGAATGTGAAGAGAATGAAGATGATTCAACCCTGTTGGTGGCATTGCTAGTTTGAGAGGCTAGCATATATGTAAACTTGAGGATTCTGTATTAAGATTTATAATTAATTACATTGACCTGCTGAAATAATAAAAATTTTAATTTTTTTTTTTTTTATATATATATATATAAAAGCAAGAATAAAAATTAAAACAGTTTGCTATATTAATTCAGCACCATCAACATTGCTCTGAAATGGATTCTTCTGTTTTCTATTTTCAAAAAAAGGATTTATTAAATACCCCCCTCCTCCAAACATTTTAGGTAGAAAAGAATTTTTTTATCCTTTTATATAAAATAATACATATTTAACAGTAGTTTTGAAATAAAATTTCAATTTCTTTTTATATGGGATGTGTAAAGCTCTTGAAAAATGAACTTTCTAAAAAGTATTTTTTTATTATTTTTTTTTTAAGTTTCTTTTTTAGTAAAAGAAATTGCCAAAGTTTTAAAAATTAAGTCTTGTTAAATATTTTTTTCATAATTGATAGCATATAAGCCCTAAATAATTTAACGTCATAAATCAAATTTTTTTATTTATTTTTTTAAGGAATTGTTCATTTGAAATTGCAAAATCTGGGACGTTTTATCAAATTTCTATTTATGAAAATGCGAGATAATGAGGAAATTAGCCAAGTTTTTAAACCTATCCATCTTTCTTGTTTTAATTCCCTTAGCATAAATGGTGGGTAAAAAAGTTTCAGTGTTGAAATGTTTTAACATTGTATAAGAGTATTATTATGATCTAGTCATATATTTTGTTAATATGAAAAACATATGTTCAACAGATTTTAAATAATAATTGTTTTGATTAATAAAACTGCTTTATAGGATATACAGTGGGGTGCTTAAGGGGGGTTAAAAACAGTTAAACAAGGATTATCGGCATTGAGGACTCTTTTATATATACTTTATGTCCATATCAACTATCATTGTAAAAGTTTATCTTCAATTAATGTCATGCTTAAAGGCAATTCTAAATAAATTCTTTCCTCTCAATCTCTCACACACACACACACACAGAGAGAGAGAGAGAGACACCGATCAACACCAAATAGCGACAGTCTGTTTCAAGCTTGAATGCAAGACCTAAAGATTGCATTCAAGCATGAAACAGTCAATGTGTTGACCTCAGTGGTCACTTATATTTAAATATGCTCTCATTCTGACATTGACCACTTTATATATATATATATATATATATATATATATATATATATATATATATATATATAATGTCTCAAAAATTCTGAAGTGTCAATATGCCTCCCACACCCTAGTTAGTAACCGGCTAATACCACCCATGGAGGAATGCTGAGCCAATATGTGACATGCATTCCTGTGACATCATTCCTCTTGCTGCCACTCTTAATAAAACAAATACCAAAAATAAACAACTCTTTTTGTTGATACTGTTTTATGAGTAGCCTGGAGGTCCCGAGATGACATGAACACAACACAATGTGATGACTAATTGAATTATATATTGTTTTATCATGAGACTTTGGTTCGAATCTCATCATGGTCAATTTGTTGAGTATGTGACCGTGATAATATCAATCCTGGTGTATGGCACTGTTGGGATATGCCTAAAAACCTGTGGGTTAACCTAAGCTTTGTGTGTGAAATTGGGTAGACATAACTGTTCAGAAGCCATTGACAGTAGTGCTAGCATGAAGTCCCAAGTCATTGTGGCTGAGTGTTCAAGTGTATTAACCTTGTTCAAATTGCTGATCCCATCAGAAACTGTAAATAAAGTCTCTTCAGCATAGTTACAATTGGCTTTGTGGGTGTTGAAGAAACACAAATATGCATGAGCAACTGTCTGCAACAGGGATTACGTAACTTCTCTAACAGATATTATGGGTGTCTGCTTGTATTCCCATGTAAATCAATAGTTCTCAGAGTCCCAGTCCCAAGTCACATTCTTCTCCTTGTTATCCCCCCCATATTTTGAATTGTCATCTTGTAATTGTAATACATACAGCAGGAGTGAAATTCCTCCCACTGCCCAAATTCTTTGCCTTAAATTTGGAATTCATTCCCTGAAAGCCAAATATGAGAATGGTGGTTTCCAAAACTTTCAATATATATTTGCACACAAACCATCCCTAAGGAATTGAAGACAGTGATGTGTCATTTTCACTTATCAATGGTAACATTTTACTGCTTGATAACAACAACCAATAAAAAAAAGAATTATTTGAATGTGAGGACAAAGATCTGCTTTTTATTTTTCTTCATGATAATGCTTAATTTACTTTGTCACCGATTATAAACTGACAAAAGTGAGTAAATATTGGAAGCATATTTGAAACTTAAAATACACAGTCTAATAATGAAGAAATTCATAAAGAAAAAAGTTTTTATTTTAATCTCTATTTCTGATATTGTAAAGAAATTGGACAGATTATTGGGGCAAGAGAGTTGTTAATTATGTTTTTAAATACTTATGTTTATTTTGGAATTGTGCAACTTTTAAATAAAACAAAAAAAAGTGTTGATGGCATTATTTTGAACTATTAATTAATGTAACTTATCTTAACCTATATTCCTCTGGCTTCAGTTTAAAATAATGCCACCTTCCCCTCCTCCCCTGTATATCCAAACTATAATTTTGCAATGTAAAGAAATTCACTGAAATATGTTAAAAAAATTCACGTTTTCATCTGGAATGAAGAAAATATAAACTTCAAACAAATAAGATGGTCTGAATAAAAGTTGTCCCCAAAAATGTACTCATTTTTTGACTTCTTAAAATGTCTTGAATTTTTTTCTTTTTTCAGATTCATGCATATAATTTCATTTAATATTTAATTTAAATTGTTCATCTTTTTTGTAAGTCAATAAACACCAATATTTCTTGATTTTAACCATGAATCTTGTTTGCAAGTCAATAAATACTGCATATATTGTCATTAAAGAGTGAGTACATTTTTCTGAGGGGAGCACCCTTTATATGGGAAAAAAAAGGGTTGTCTGTTTAAACTGAAGCCAAGAGGATATAGGTTAGACTTTGAGGTTCTTGTATATATAATTTTGTATAATATTCATTAATGCTTGTTTGTTTCAGGTGGATTTATCTTCTTTTATCAGCAAATCTGGCTCTGAATGTTTGAATGGGGCTGATGATTATCCGTTTACGAATTGCTTGGAAAAAAACGGCAATTACCTTGAGTCTGACTGTGATGAGCAGGTAAATAGGATCCAGTTCCTCTTTAAAAAAAAAAGTTTTTTAATAAAATCAGAATGCTTCTCAGGAAATTCATAGACATGTAATTATTTTACAGTTATATAATAACTGATTTCATAAATTGTACATTGTTTACATTGAGGTTGTATTCATAAAATATTCTTCAGGTTTAGATTCACGTGAAGGTTCTGGTAGTAAAAAAGATAAAACTTTGAATCCAGATTAATTTTAAAACTGATTTTCTAAAATGACTCCCACTCCCCCTTTTAACCAGAAATAATTATTTTTAATGTATATGTTCATCATTTTGTTAATCCTTTTAAAGTATTCAGGAAACAACCTCCATTGAAATTGGCCAGAATGTTTAAAGTATTATATTATCCTCAATATAAATAAGATTTGGATTTTGAATCTAATCTCTGTCTATAACACAATTAAAAAAAAAAAAAAGAAGCAAGAGACGTGATTAAATGAATTAAATTCCAGTGAATCTATTCTGACTTTGTTAATGGATTTCAATTTTTATCCCTGATGAAACAAAAGATGTCATTTGAAAGTCTGTGGCAAAACAACTTGGAAAAAGAAACTGCAGGTTGAAAAAAAAATAAAAATTTCTAATTTATTGCATAAACTTTTCTTTCAAAAATTATTTTTCCTGATTTATGCAGCATATCTTCAATTAAAACTGAAGATGTACATTTTAAATGATATATCCGACATTTTTAAACATTTCCAAACAACCATAATGAATTATGAAGATGTATAAAAAAGAAAGAAAAAAAATCCTTTTGGAAGAGGAATGAGCCAAAAAATTCTTAGCCCAACATTTTTTTTATGTGATTGAATTTTTTTAAAAAGTTTTCTCCAAAACAATAGCAAAAGTGATGTGATTATTTAGAAAAAAAAAAAAAGAAATTAAAGTCTAATGGTAGAACTCTTTATGCTGAATCACAAAAAAACCCCCATCTATTTTCTGGGTTGAAGGAATATTTGAAGGGACATTAATTAAATTTGATATATTTTTGTAGTTTTACTATAATTGTTATACAAATACAACAACAATAATAATAATAATCATGTGTAGACGATTTTATTTCTCTGATAGTCAAATGCCTCTTCTTATTGCTTTTATTTACAGGAAAGGAACTTTTGGTGAGATCTTACTAAGAAGGTTATTGTTCAAGATATTTTTTTTTTAGTCAGAATAATTGTCAATGCTTATATAGCACTCATCAGTACATTTATTTTTATTTTCAGCTTATTATTTTTATATCTTTTTCTCAAGCGGTTAAGTTACACTCATTGAAAATTCATGCACCAAATGGTAAGTAATTTTCTTTTATTTCAATCTTGTGTGGGGGGGGCAGTAATAAGTATTTATACAATAAGAAAAATGGAATTTTTCTCTGCCTGGATCTTTTTATATATATATATATATATATATATATATATATATATATATATATATATGCCTGAATATTCAAGAAATCTTGTTAGAAAAATATGTGCCCTCCAGTGGGATTTGAAGCCGTTTTCCCCCTAGGGGATACCTTCTTTAGATCTGACGTCATGAACTCTCGGCTCTTGGCCACGTAGAACCTCTTGATCCATTAAAAATAATGTTTAAACAAATAAATTAAAAATGTTGTATTTATTCCATTTCCTAAAAATTGTCTTTTCCTTATGTTGGGATATGAAACAGCAAATATGTATATATTGAGAATCAGGAAAGATATGTATTAAAAAGAAGTAGTTGGGCTTTGTTTGATCAGGAGGTTATATGTGGTGGAGATTTCAAGGCGTGTCAGATCTAATGATGGTTTACTCCAGGAGACACAGGTTCGGATCCTATCAGAGAGCGCATATTTTTCTAACAAGACATATTGTGTGTGTGTGTGTGTGTTTGTAGTTACACCACAACTAAGATATAGGCTTATGGCCACATCATGTTGAAACATTGGTTCCCATGCAATTACCTAAGTTAAGCAGCATTAAACCTGAACACTAACTAGATGGGTAACCACTTGAGAATACTACATGCTGTAAGCTTAGATGTGTTGGTGGTATAATGGATAATGACTCCAAATTATTAATCAGAAAGCAGTTTCAATTCACTAAATAGGGATGTTGTAAGGGCGTACAAAGAATGCCTTTCTCAAAATTTGACCAAATGTCAGTTTAAAAAAAATTTTTTTTTTTTCACTGTGAATCTTTCTTGTTCATGCTGTGAACTTTTCAGTACCCTCTTGTAATAAAGTTGATTTCTAACTATGGCTCTTAGAGTTTAATTAAAGCAATTTGTAAAATCCAAATAATGAAAAATAAACATGACCGAATCAGATTGGTTTCCTTTGACTTGTATATCTACAATTACTGTATATACTTGCGTATCATATGACATTTGAAGACCTAATTTTGAAGCTAATTTCAAGGGGGCAGCATCATACATGAGATATAAAATTAGCATATGTCCTGCTGGCCCCGGCTATGCCATTGACTAAACTATATATCCTTTTACTGTAGTCAAAAAGTACAGCTGTATTTAAAATAAACACGATTTTGATAAAACTGATGTTTTACTTGACTGTATCCAATAATAATGCATGTAATATTCACGTATTAGTATCTTATTATAAAATATAAACATAGCGAATATGCAACTTTTCCATTGTTTATGTTTAGATGTTTAGCTGTTTCTCTCTCGATTGTTTATGGCTGCATGCATTTATGCAACAAGTATAGCGTTATTACTGATACTTTTATCATTCTCTTTTACTTTTTTAACATATTTAACTAGAAGGCGAGATAAAGAGGTTGGTCTATTGTAATTTGGTCTCTCTAAAAAGAACTCTCATGATAGACGAGATACATGATGAAATCATTTTTTATAAGTGAATATTTGGGGGTCGCATGATACACAAGATTGTACATTACATGAGTATATATGGTAAATTTCCTGTAATTCTTGTAAACTTGAACTATTCTTTATTAAGATTTCTTTTAGTCCTAAAATTCTGTTGAGTTTTAAAAGGCATTTTTTTTTAAGAAAAGGTTTGATAAAAATCTCAATTATTGCTTGTATTAGAATGAGAAGCGAAACTACAGAAATAATTTATCATTTCCTAAAAACATTATCCAGCCAAAGAAAACCAACACAATTAATTTTGTCATTAACTAAGTATTTTGTTGGTTCCTTTACTAAGTTACCTTCTATCTTTTAAGATAATGTATTTTATATTATAAGCATTATTTATTATTATTACATATTCTATTTATGAAAGAACTTGCTTGTCTTGCTAGAATTTTCTTATTCCAAAGGATTTAATGCAATTCTGTCAAATATGTACTGTAACAACTGATTTTGTTTTTTTAGAAAATGGTCCTAAAAATATCAAGCTTTTCACAAACCAACCAATAACTCTTGATTTTGATAAAGCTGAAAGCATGGAACCTGTTCAATCATTTTGGTAAGATTTTTTTAGATTTTCTTTGACTTTATCCCCAAAATAACTGAAAATGTTTTATTTATTTTTTTTATAAAAAATAAAACTAACAAAGATAGTTGCACTTTTTGTCTAACTGGTAACGGAATTTATTAATAGTTTGTTGAGAATAAGATATTGATAAGGAGAAAACTGATTGAATCAATATCTGATAAGTTGTTAGATATTCAATGGAGGCACAGTGGAGTAATGGATAGCAGCTTGGATTGAGAAATCAGAGCCAAGTTCGAATTCCAGTCAAATCCATTACATTCACTTACATGCTAATACCCTTAGGAAAGGTATGAATCCTCTTCTCCCTTCAGCTATGGGTAAATAGCAGGACAGACCAGGTTCTATAGCCTTGGTTGGCAACTGGTCTACTGCAGAAAGAAGTGGCAACATACTGTGGGGAAAAATCTGCCTCGTCAGTCATGTATTGAAAGATACATGATCGTCAAAGCGTGTATCACGCATGGCACATAACTGATTGACTATTGTAATATTTGTGTAATTGACATTGAGGACATCACTATATAAAAATATAGAAGTATAAATCCAGATTTGTTCAAAAGTGTAAGAACATATCTTATGAGGCACTTGATTATTTTATAAGGACCTCTTTATTTATTATATATATATATATATATATATATATATATATATATATATATATATATATATATATATATATATATAATGTGTGTTTGTAAGATGTATAATAGTATCTGAAACAAGTGAAGTTAATGAGAAGAAGTGGAAAAAGCAGTGTCTGCTGTGTTCAGTTTAATACAGCAGACATTCTTTTAGCAAAAATGGTGTTTATAGTCTTCCACTTTGTCTTGTTATCTTTACATATATAACACTTAATTATTTAAACAAGAAATAAACCATCCTGGGTAAGATGATAAACTACATCTGACAGCAAGGCTTCTAATCGGGAGGTTTTGAGGAGTGTCGAACCACTACTTAATTGCTGGTGTTCCCAGGTCCACCCTGACCCAGGGTGGTAGCACCTGTTAGGGTCCCAGCTATGGGCAAATAGTTAACCTCCAAACTGGGGTCAAAACACTATCAAGTGTAAAAATAGGTTTTAATATCAGCAATACATTTTTGTAAAAGATTATTACCAGCATTATCTTTTGAAACTCAGAGCTGAAAATAGCAGGAAACGGAATAATGAGAGTGTATAAGGAGACAAGAAAATTATGAAAAGAAAGAAAGAACCATGGCATCCTACAAGTGTGCACATATATACACACATGTGCAAAAAAAAAAATCAACCTAACACCAATAAAGCACATAAATGTTTTTTAATTTAATATAAAAATAAGAAAAATAAGACAATTAGCAGACAGTTGCTGATACCTCCCTGACGAGTGGACTGAACGATTACACAAAGGTTCATTTATGAAACTCTGGAGTTAGGGTGCTGGATCAATCAACTCTGTGACAAATTTTATATTTGTTTATGCAATGTTCTGTGCAGAGCCCAATTCTAATCAAGGTTGTTGGTTGATCAGTTTCATGTGTTAGGATATCTTGTTTAAGGATCCTCCTTAAATGTTACCAGATAGAAATTTTTGCACCAGATAAAAAGGGACAGAGTAAATAAATCAAAAGATAACAATGCGATTCCATTTATTTTTTATTAAAACAAAATATATATATATATATATATATATTTATATTGTGTAAAATGTTTTAAAGTAGTTTTACTGAATTAAATTTAATACACTAATCTCATTAGTATGTAGGTGTGGATACACACACTAGGATTTTTTTTACAGCCTTATTGAGTCATAACTTTAAAAAATCTTAATTTTAGTAAAAAAACAAATTCCATTTTTATCATTAAATTTGCTTGACTCTTTTTAAATTTATTTTGATAACGTTTTTGGTGTATTTTGCTTTCCAATTTCATTCTTTTTTTTTTTTTTTTAGTCTAAATCCCAGCGACTTAGAAGAAGGAAATGTTATTGAATTACGCTATGTGAAATACCAGAACGTGCAAAACGTCACAGTAAGGTTTCTTTTGTTATGTCAGTTGGAATCAAAATAATGATTCATTTTTAAGTTTTATCTTGCATCAGGACTAAAGCTTAAATTTCAAAATGAGAGATTTACTTAATGTACACGTGTATAGCTATTTAATAAATTTGTATATCTATTTAATTTCTACTTTTTTTTTCTTTTTGTAACCAATGGTAAAATGAAATATTAGATTCATGCGTTTCATACATGATACTCGATTTTTAAATCCAACCATTTTATAATGCAATTTTTAGCAAATATCTGATTATTATATCGTATATATTGTCCATATTTCATTGTCTTATTAATATAGGATCAGATGTTTCTGCATTCCATAATATTTCAGTTAGAGATTAAAACTTCATTAAACCTTTGTTTCCTAAAAGATTAAAGAATTGAACCATTAGAAAATATAGTAAATTTTTCCCTCTTTTGATTTCATCTCGTATAGTAACTGTTGCTATGAGAAGAAAATCTTTCTATTTTCTTTTCCTTTAATTTTTACATATTTACACTTTTTTGTTCATTTTTTCCTCTCTGTTTTCCTCTCTATTTTCCTGTTTTCCTCTCTATTTTCCTGTTTTCCTCTCTATTTTCCTGTTTTCCTCTCTATTTTCCTGTTTTCCTCTCTATTTTCCTGTTTTCCTCTCTATTTTCCTGTTTTCCTCTCTATTTTCCTGTTTTCCTCTCTATTTTCCTGTTTTCCTCTCTATTTTCCTGTTTTCCTCTCTATTTTCCTGTTTTCCTCTCTATTTTCCTGTTTTCCTCTCTATTTTCCTGTTTTCCTCTCTATTTTCCTGTTTTCCTCTCTATTTTCCTGTTTTCCTCTCTATTTTCCTGTTTTCCTCTCTATTTTCCTGTTTTCCTCTCTATTTTCCTGTTTTCCTCTCTATTTTCCTGTTTTCCTCTCTATTTTCCTGTTTTCCTCTCTATTTTCCTGTTTTCCTCTCTATTTTCCCGTTTTCCTCTCTATTTTCCCGTTTTCCTCTCTATTTTCCCGTTTTCCTCTCTATTTTCCCGTTTTCCTCTCTATTTTCCCGTTTTCCTCTCTATTTTCCCGTTTTCCTCTCTATTTTCCCGTTTTCCTCTCTATTTTCCCGTTTTCCTCTCTATTTTCCCGTTTTCCTCTCTATTTTCCTGTTTTCCTCTCTATTTTTTTTTTCATTTTCATTCTTTTTTTTTCATTTTTTTATTTTTCATGTGCCAGTATCAAATGTAATTTCTCCCAACTTTATTTTTATTACATTTAAATAAAAAAAAAATAATATATTGTTTTATTGCCTTATACTTTTAACTTTTATCTGAAAGACATTTTTTTTTCTTTTTGTAGATCTTCATTAAAGATAACCAGGGTGGAATGGAAACAACCCAGATTAATTATTTATGTTTTATAGGCACACCTGTTTCTTCAACAGACATGTCTGAATTCAAAAGGGTGAATGATACATTTCCATTACTCCTTACAACTAGTCTTTGTAGTTTCCTGATTTTCTTCTCAATCTTTAAATTTAAAAAGAAATACTTTATAAGCATAGACAAAAATCTCGTTTTTTGTTCTTCTCATTTATTCTGTTACAGTCTTATTTTTTTAAATTTTGTATCCACTTGGAATTGTTAATGATGGAGCATTAGCAAACTTGGACCGTTGCGCTGAAAAACAAAATGTCAAAAGGAAGTTTTTTTTGTTTTTTTTTTCCTTGACACCATTATTATTTTAACTACCTTCACTCCTTGGCAATGTTTGGTTTAAAAAGTGATTAGAATTGCAGTAAAACTTACACATGATGAAAGTGGATATATAGTTTTTTGTTCTTGAGAATTTACAAGAAAAATATTAAACACTATTAGATTTTATATTTATAACATTCGAAATACTAATACATTTGTATTAAAAACTAATGTAATGCAATATTTATTTACCAATTTAGAAAGAAATATGAAAATGTTTTATTCATAGATTTATAAACATTTACTAAATTCTTAAAATATGTGAACCATCTATAAGGGAATCTTTATTATTTACCTTCTTATAAAGTTCGAATCAATTGGCAATTAGCTGATATTTTGCCAACCATTCTAATAAATACTATAAATAAATATTGTAAATAGGCAATCTAATAAATGATGTTTATTATTTTTATTGTCTCAAGAACATAGAAAATATCTAAATTAACTTTCATGTGTTTAGGTTTTATGAAAATTTTAATCATCACTTTTTAAGACAATAAACATTGTCAAGGAGTAAAGGTAGTTAAAATAATAGCCACGTCAAGGGAAAAACCATCCTTTTGATAGATACTGTTTTGTTTTTGTTTTTTGCAGGCACAAAGATCCAAGTTTGTTAAAGTAATTTTGAAATTTTATTTCATAGTGTAAACACAAATCCGTACCTATATTTTATATTTCTTATGCATAAACACATGTAAGCGTTCGGTCATTGTACAAAGTTTCAGAATATTAAGGATCTTAAATTTAGTTACTATGATGTCCAGAATATAGATGGTCTTTTAAATGTTTCTTACATTCAACTTTCAGCCTAAACATTTTTCACTTTTCCTTGCTATACTTGTTTCTATTTATATTTATTTGTCTTTTTAAGGTTGCTGGCAAGAAAGGAGAGAGCCACTGAGATTGATATTTTTGTGGGGTGCTACTGAAAGTCTCTGGCAGCGGCAGCTTATATGCAAATCACTTTTTGAAAGAAGGAAACTGAATAACTGATAAAGGATTTTTTCCCAATAATACACTTCTCTTGCTTTGCAAGTTGTGTTTATATTTAAAAACAAAAAAATCCAACATGAAAAGCTATTTTAAGATATGCATTCCTCCAAACATTTACAGCTTGTTGTTCCTAAAATTAACATTTTTATAACGGATTAAGTGGAGGTGATAAATTATTTCCAGTGCAAAATAAAAGATTTATTATCTCTTCTGTTAATCATGTAGAATGATTTTTTTTTTTAATTTTTTTTTTTTATTTGGGATATAAATATTATTTGAAGACTTTTTTTCTTTTAATTATTTGAAATGGAAAATATTTTTAAGCAAAGTCTCTGAAGAAATATAATTTTTTTTTTTTTCTATTTTATCATCTTTTGTTTTATACTGTAATTTGAGATAATGTTGCTTGTCACTAGGTTCGCACACACACACACACACAGCTGACTTATTTTAACTAGTTTCTAATTTGTATGGTTTTTCAAAGTGCTGAATCTTTGAAGACAAAAATCAACTGTAATAACCAAATTGAATTCGATAGCTTAAAGTTCACCAACATTTTATAGATGACTCCGTAGGTTCTGTCTCAACCGTATCAGATCTCATCAGAACACATTGTGCAAATGAAATGCCGGATCCTACAATATAACTTTTGCTATAAATTCTCTTATTTTCCGTATTGAATGTTATTTTGGTAAATGCATTTATTTCATGTCTTCCAAAACATTAAAAAGCCTTTTGTTGCCTTCAAAAATAATCTGAGACGGTTTCTTAAATCCTTAATGTTTTATTTCAACTATTGTTTTGTTTGCCACATTTCATTAAGAATTGTTAATTTCTGTTGTCATATCGTCAAGAGAACATGAGAGTAATTTTAAATTTCCATAATTTTCTTTTTCTTTTCCCGTCAGTATAATAAATGTATGAAGAGATACCGAATGAAGTAATTATTGACTTTATGAAAATAATTAACTCACCTTTTCTTGTTGAGGTTAATATCGCTTACACAAAATAATAGCAAGGTTTTCTTCAGGAAAATATTTCTTGACAGCATGTCTATCGTTATTAGTTTTGTATGTAACCAATTGTTGATTTTGTGTTTCATAAAATTTTGAACAAATCTTAAGAAAACTGTGTTTACAACTTTTTATATCTGCTTGCTTTAATTAAAAAAAAAATATAATGGATGAAATTATTTGAATTGCAGTTGGAAAGGTTAGAAAAGAATATCTAAAAAATATGAATCTAATGAACATTTTCAGCTCTGGTTCTTACCATTTTCTTATTCAGTACAATTAACTTTTATTGGAACTACTTTTTTATTTATCTCACTCACTCACTCTATCTTTTATATAAATAATAATATATATATATATATATATATATATATATATATATATATATATATATATATATATATATATATATATATATATATATATAATATAGAAATTTCTTTAATTTCAATCATGCAGATTTTATAAATGTAATGTAAAAGAATAATTCCAAGTTTTTAAACCCATTTTTCAGCAGTTCTGTCTATAATTAACTAGCATACCAGTCTGTTTTTTTTTTTTGTTTTTTGTTTTTTTTTAACATGAAACTTCATTGCAACATTTGGGTATTGTTACTATTATTCAATGAAATAGATAAAAATTAATTCATCAACAAGCACTTCAGAGCTTAACTCAGTTTTTAGATTGTTTCTAAGATTGTTTAATCTAACCCCAAAAATAGTTGAAAAAAAGATTGGATTATACTGTTTTAGCCTATTTGAGAAAAGTTTCTCTGACAATATAATCAACCTTTTGTATTTGAAATATAAACTTTTACCTCGTATTTATACTGCAGTCTTATGCATCACGTGGTATTTACATTTAAAAAGATTTGTTGTGAGAAATGTTACCAAATACAGATTAATATAAAAAACCCTTCAGGTAATTTTCTTGCTTAAAAAATGAAAACAGTTTTGAAACATTTGAAGCTAGAAACTCATTTTGATTCAATTAATAAATTGATGCAGATTTTATTAATATTTTCCTCTACTGAAGCTCTAAAGATAAATGAACTTTATAAACAGTTTTATAAATAAAACGTTTAAATATGAATACCTTGACAATTTGTCAATTTAAATATTTATCATTTTGTATGTATTATTTAAAGAGGTCATAATTTCTATGCAAAGTAACAATTTACCTGGGAAATAACTGATTATTATATAGGGAAGCATATTCTTATATAATGATACAATATGGTAATCCGTATGGATCCAAGGAGAGCTCTGTCAAAAGATAGCAAAATTATTATTAATTAAAGAATATCAAAAACTTAAAATCCCATAGGTAATAATTTTTATTTCATGAGAGCTCTAAAAAAAAAAAAAAAAAAAAAAAAAGCGCCTCTCAATCTTCAAGGCCTACAAAGAAATTGGTTACAAATGAAATAGGGGAAAAATACTCCTGGTTAAAATCAAGAGATATTGCTTTCTTATTCAGAGAGTGGGGCAAAACACTGTTTACCTATTTTGATATATTGACTTCAGATTTAACCTTAGTATGTCATTTGAGGGAAGAGGAAGTGCATAAAGTGTATTTAGTTCAGTGTGAATCGGAAATAATCCTGTCAGGTTCTGTCAACGGGCAAAATTCCAATGCTGATGTATTTCATTCAACAAATATTTGTAAATAATATTAAAAGAATATTTTTAAAAATTTTGAAATTAGGGAAAATTTTTCATAAGCTTTTTATATAATTAACCAAGAAATTTAAATTAAAATACCTAAGAGATTTGAATTAAATGATTATTAATTATATTTGGAGAAACCTATTTATAAACGTTATATACCTAGAGTCCTGAACTTTTATATCCTAGATGCATTTAAGATTTAGCAGGATATGAATGTACTTTAACCCAAGGTAAAGTTAGATCAGGGTTAATCCTCCTCGTGTATATTTAAGTTTATGAGTTAAAGATGCATTCCACATTAATTTAAAGGAGATCTGTTTAACCTGATTACTGCGTAGCATCCAACTTGGTCAAAAAATGCATGTATACATGCATAATTTTTCTTCACCCATAAAACATACACTGCAACAAGGATAATCATAATGGACATATCACGAGTATAAAGAAGTAAACAACAAATCTGTAACATGCATGGTTAACAATAATTTCAGTTAGCACTATATATTCGCATATTCCCATATATACACATCCTTACATATATATCTAGTCTAAGCACAAATTACAAATCAATAACTCAGTTTTCATCCGTCCATACACGCATACACACGCACACATACATCCATGTATTTCTATCTAAACACAATATTCTCTCATATGTATCAAGAAACCCCCAAAATGCACACACACATATATACATACATATATACACACATACACACATATATATATACATACACACACACATATATATATACATACACACACACACATATATATATACATACACACACACACATATATATATATACATACACACACACATATATATATACATACACATATATATACATACATACATACATACATATATATATATATATATATATATATATATATATATATTAGAATTGGACATAGTCCGACAATTTATTTAAAGACATTTATATTATGTTTAACGTTCTTTTTATAGATACAAGTATTTAAGCATATGCTCTGTTTTATAATAAACAGTATTAAATAACATTTACCAGCCTGAATGTCCGAGAAATTTTCATAGAAAATTTTCGCTCTCTGACAGGAATCGAACCTGTATCTTATACGGAACCATCATTTCGCGTGACGTGCCTTAACCGTTCGGCCACAGATGAGCGTCTGGTTAGCGTCAGGCCGGTAAATGTTATTTAATACTGTTTATTATAAAACAGAGCATTTGCTTAAATACTTGTATCTATAAAAAGAACGTTAAACATAATATAAATGTCTTTAAATACATACATACATATATATATATATATATATATATACATACACACACACACACATATATATACATACATACACACATATATGTAATAATTGGCCACTCGATATCGAGGACACCCATTGCAATGCACAGCTAGCTAGCGCATATTGCAACATTTGCACAGGCATTTTGCAATTTCCCACCTGGGAAATGCCCACAGAGCCCACCTGCAGTTTATACTGTTATTGGCGTGTACACAGCCAATTAACAGTTTTAGAGCGTTGGTGCGAACCCAGCGTGATCATAAATGAACAAGGCCACCTCAACTCGCAATCACAGTGTTTTGTGATATCGTGCTAACTTTGGCCAACGAGGTCTTCCACACAGTTTCCTCTCCCAAATTCCCTCACATGGTTTTGGTGGACCCGTGGCTATGGAACAGACACTTGCCAAAGGTGTCCTGCGCTTGGAGTCCGATAGCTGCTGAAATTAATTCCAGCCCGGCTTCGAACTCGGTGCCTCGTGATTCTAAAGCAACTCCTTAGACCACACAGCCACAATTGCGTACAGTACCAGGTGTTCCCAAGCGGTCCCCCATCTAAGTACTGACCTGGCTCTACGATGCTTAACTTCGGTGATCGAACGAGAACCGGTGTTTTCAGCGTGATTTGACCGTACACATATATATATATATACACACACACACACACACACACACACACATATATATAAAACCATAAATGTCAGATTGCAATAAAAATTTCTATGTGATCATAACCTATAACATTAGAATAATGTAGATACAGATAGGAATTTATATAATCCAGGAGAAAGGGTACTTTTCTATTTTTTAAGGCAGTGTTTGTGTCTGCATTTTTATATGAGTTCACTTCGAGGTTTATCTAAATTCTCCTGGTTTTTATATTTAATTATAAGTATTTTCTTCAGCAGACAAAGGTTACAACAGTCCCTGAGGTTCTTAGAGGAGTTTGGTCTCTGGATATGAATTTCCACTCCAATAAAATCCCAATAATGTCTGGATAAAACTGTTTGGTTTTTGAGAGACCTATTGCTGAAGGAGTATTATATAAGATTATATAAGCATTGTTCCCAGTTTCCTCGCATATATTCCAATGTAGGTCTTCTTCAGGGAAAATCATTGCTTCATATACCACGTTTTTAAACCTACATTTACCTCCAAGACACTTAGTTGTCCTTCTGCAATTGCTTGTGCGGTTAATATCCATTACTTCACTGTTATGAAATTTATTTAGTAGCTTACTAAGCTTACTATTTGTGGGCTGAGATGATTTTCTTTACATTGTTAACACAAGAGTAACTAATTTTAAGTAATTTTCTGTTAAAAATTTTTGATAAAGGATTCTTGCCAAAATGTTGTATATACAACCAAGCACTAAGAAATAGTGCTACACTACCAAGATAAGCTTAAGAACCTAAATTCTAAAAACAGAAAAAGGACAGTCATATGGTCCAACCACCCTACTGCAAACTTTGCAATATTAATATAGGTCATTTCTTCTTAAAACTAATAGATAAACATTTTATGAGTAAAGCTAACACCAACAAGCTTCTTTTTTTCTTCTTTTTTTTTAAGAAAAAAAAACTCACACTGTGGGTTCGATTGCTTGTTTGGCGAATCTGTCGTGACCCCAGAGTGGTCACAACTGTGTTTTTTCTTGTCGGCTGCAAAGTCAAAATAAACCGTTGTGTCATCTTGGGTGGTATTACCACTTTACAGTAATGTTATTTTTGTTACCTTTTTTTTGCTGATTTTTCTTCTTGCTTTAATATGTTCGTTTTTATTGTTTTAATTAAAGTCATTTTATTTGAATGACTGAGTCTTTAAAAAATCCTGGGTAATTCAAACCAAACTGCCCTCTATATTGTCTTTTTTATTAATTTGAAGCCAGTAAATAATTAAAAAAAAAAATGGGCATATTTAGTGCCTGTACTTAGGTGACATTATATCAGTTCACTCTACGAGTGTTACTGGAACCATGTAACCAAATGCTACCTGCTGCATGGTCGGGTTGTTCCAAGACTGTAGCCAACGGCAGGGCAGCGGAGATTTCCACTAATGGAATCAACGTTAAAATATGTTTGTGACCAAGTTGAGCCTCCAAATTGGAAGACACTGCCAGTAGTTCGACCTGGAGATTGATTTTGTTTAGTGACATATCAACACCTCAATGGATTAATGCCAAAATCTAAATATTTTGAACAAAGTTCTATGGCTTTGTAGAGGAGTTATAACTCTAAGTAATTATAAACCCAATTACATTTATTTATACAAAATACTCATAAAGATGAGAAACAGCAAGATGTGAAAACAACAAAACCAGTATTATAAGTTTGTCAGAGGATTGTGTTTGGCAACCGTTAGTGTGTTGACGACTGTTGGTGTGTTAAAGAGCCAGCTCAAATTCTTGATTTCGCAATAAGATACTGAAGTGAAATAAGTAAGAACTAGTTTTAACCTGTGAAAATTTCTTGGTTTTCGTATTTTAATATTCTGATGAATCTTAATTCTTAAGTTAATGATTGAGTAAGCTCATGGCGAGTTCTACGACAATAAAATATCCGTAGAAATTTAAATTGTTGAGCTTAACAACTTTAACAAAATATTGCAATCATAAATATGAATGCGTGTCATTAGTTTAAGAAGTGGGTACAAATAAGAAAAAATTGAAATTGACTTTTTCCATTTCACTGAAATAGCCGTTAAACACTTCTATCTATTTTTCTTTCTTTCATTTTCTCATTGAAACTAAGTAGTGACTTTTCCCCTCTTTCCACGCGATCAAAACAGAATAGTCTATTATTTATGAGATATTGGCAGGACGTAATGGTCGTGCAAACCAAGGGAGGGATTGTAGTAGGATAATTATGCAACTATTCTCTGCAAAGTCTTTTTCTCGGACATCTGGTTCTGAACATTAGGTGTCAATAAGTAGAAAGAAAATTTCTTTTTTCCTCTTGTGTATTATTCACTGTTATCTAAATGGACAGTTTTGCTACAATGAAGAGGAAATGTAGGAATCCTTCTACTCGGGTTTTTGTTAAACGTCAAAATTCGGAGTGTCGGGTTTCGATACGATAACAAATTTTTTATATGACAACAAGAATACAAAAAGTTGGATGTATTGAATGAGTAACGTCATTTTTTTGGGGGGGGGTATGATTATTAGAGTTCTTGGATATAACAAAGTATATTGTGTACATATGTGAGAACGGTGAAATGTGGTTACATGTGTGTTTGTGTGAAAGAGTATGCGTGCGTAGTAGTAATCTGGATAAAGGGGATAGGTAGAATTTAGTTCTTACTGTGGACGGTGGCGCCGTAATCTGAGGCGGTCTCTTTTTAGTTAGGTCAGTGATATTGAGTCGAGCGTTGCTTTTACTGTTTGCGTGTGGACGTAAATGGGGTCTTCAATACCGGCAGCTAGAGTGACGTGGACCTTGATGGCATTTGTGAATCTCTTTTTGTTGGGGTCGGATTTCCTGATTTTTTAGCTTTTTTCGTAAAAAATCGGCTCCAGAATTATGTTATTTTATTTATTTTTAATTGACCCTAAAAATCCACGTGATATGTCTACTACTACGTTCGCACGATATTTTGGCGGGCGGTATCTACCTAAATTATGATGACTAATAAAACAACCTTTCTGATTTGTATTCTATGGTTTTGAATTGTACGGTTTAATTGGTGTGTTTTAAGATGTAAGCAATTTATTGCGTGTTATTGGTTTATAAATATTTTGTAGGTGTGTTTTAATGTTTATGAAGCTATTGTTGACTGGAAATGCTTCTTAAGCTTAAAATTAATAAGTTTATAATTAACATAATAATTAGTTTTACTGTGTGAATTAGGTTGCATATTTTATATATTTTAGTGCACACGACAGGAAAAATAGTTTCCTAATTCCTCCCAATTTTTTATTTACATTCTAAGTGGTAAAGTTAGAAAGATAGAGGGGGGAAAAAGCAGCACTGAAAATACAAATAAGAATATGTAGACAAAGAAAAATGATTTCCTTTAAAACAAAATAACTTTATAACACTGTATTTGTGAAATCGAAACGCAGCAAAAATGGACGTAGCTAGGATTTCTATTTTTCATTAGACTTTATTTCTACGCCCAAACGTTGACCAATTGGTGTAGGTATGACAAATGTAAATTCTTCCTCAAAATGGCAATGCTCCTGAATTGTTTCTAAAAGCTTATCGTCGTCCATCTTTCTTATATTTAAACTGTATCGTGTCATTTTTATTCGGTTCGGCAACAAAACAGCTACCAGAAATGCTTTGAAAATAATTGCAGCCGGTTGCTCCAAAAACGCCGATTGGAAAAAGGTGAAGAAAAATGAACATAACCAATCGAAACTTGCCTGCTCACCGTATTTTAACCCATAGAGTACAGTAAAATAAGTACATATTAGACAAAATGTTATGTTAATAACCCAAGAAATGTAAATAAACCACCATGGCAGGCTACCAAAGTTTGGAACGCTGCACGTATATCTGCCCTGACTTATTTCGGTGTTCCTGTGGTCACTTTCAGGATGTAAAGTTGTGTTGCCTGTATTGTAAGATTTAACTTCTCTTTTAGATACACCTCCTGCGTTAACTCTTGCTGCCTGGTCGCTTTTGTCGTTATGCCTTAGTACTGAAGAGTTGGTTGGTTTTTCGTCTGCATTTCCGTTTCCTGTCGTGCGCTTCCTTTCTATATTAACAATCGGATGGTTGACTGCGTTTGAAGCAGTTCTAACGCCATCTTGTTTTTCTACATTTTTCTTTGTGTCATCATTTTTCTTTTTAAACTGTAAATGAGTAGATTTGGGAGAAACGTAAGAAAACAGAATTGTGAGGAAAAAACCAACGGGAATAATAACCAATGATGTTTCAATGCTGATTACCAGAGATTTCATAGATACACCGACAGGTCCAGTCAGAATCTGGTCCCTTGGATCGTCCGTTGGGATTCCATAAAACATAATATTACCGAGCATGATGGTCAAAAGTAAATTAAAGGCACATGTAAGGCGCTGTGTGTGTGTGAAACTGTTGGTCGGTGTTTTTAATAAAACGCTCATCCACTGATGCGAGTTACGAAATCCTTGCACGAGTTGTGATCGGAATTGATACAGCCGCTTCGATCGTAACTGTTTTAGAGTCAATGGTACGAGAACAACATGTCGCGATTTTAATCCCCTCTTTATTGAAATCCATTCAGGACAGAGAAGTATCCAAATCTGTTTGCTCTCAAAATCCTGTACTATCACACAATCTAGTCTCCAGTCCGGACTTGGACCAGAATTATCGTGCCAAATGGACACTTGTTGTAATTCGCCAATACTTTGTTCGGTGGTCAATACAAACCAGCTTTCGTCGCCTGTTTGAAAACAAGGTTTATAAATGTTTCTTAAATAGTAAACTGTACTATTAGCTTCCGACCCAAATAGAATTAGAAATACTTTAGCAGTTGTGCCAGCCTTCGGCAGCCATCTTGTGCGCAAGCCTACTAGATAGATGTGTCCAGTGAGGTTGTTGGTCAAAACAGTGATAATGGCAAGAGATTTATTTTTCTGGTCCATCCGACGACACCAATACAAGAGGCAGATATAAAGGCTCCATATGTAAACGACTGCAGCAAAAACGATTGGGTTGTCGAAGAACTGTAAGAAAAGGTAAGAATCGTCGATAGGATTGACTAAATGTGGCAAGACAAGGAGATTTGCAGACAATATGGAAAGGTGTAGACACTCACACTTGATGAGCTCAATGTTACGGGATGACTCGGTCATTGGCCGACAACCGTCTGTTGACCAGAGGCTTTGTTGAGAATCCCAGAAAAAACAGGATTTTGATGAGATGCCGACTTGCATGCGAACAAGGACTGTATCATTAGTCCCGTTGCTTATAAATGGTAAAATATTGCTTCTTGTGTAATTTTTAAGTGGCACCGTCAAGATATGGTAAGTATCGTTTCCACCAGTTCTGCTAGGTATGAAGACTGAATAGTTCTGCCCTTTGTTACTGACAATGACCTTGCTTTCCGGATGTCTGTGAAAACCATTTGCTATTAATTGCTTGTAGGTCGGTTTTTGTTTATATTGCACGACAATGTCAAGGTCAAATGGTCCTTCAACGATATTGATAAGTAAATTTCGGAAGCTAGTAGCAGGGCTTGTCACTTCAAACGAAGGGATCGAAAAATGGCGGTTGTAGATAGGAATAATGTAAGTACCATTTAACCGAAAAGCAAATTTAAGGGTTTGATTTATCCATTCAATGTTAAAATAAGTTTTGGGCTCGGAAAATTCTACAATAACCGATTTCACAACCGTCTTGTTGAAACTTTCGTTAAAAATGTTTACTGACAGAACGGGGTAATTCATTTTAGCGGAGAACTCCAAAATTGTAAAAGGGTTTCGCAACATATAGAGGGAAGAGATAGCCAAATGACCGACACTGGAAACAGAATCGTATGAGCAAGTAAAAGTGGCAGTAATCGATTTCGATTGCGTAAACAACGACTCTTTCATTGGTTTTTTACAAATTGCATTCGAATTTGTTGCTTTTAAACTGAACAGCATGTCTGGAACTCTAATAATGTCGTATCTAGTTGAAAAATTTCCGACTTTAAAAAGGCCTTGTCCTATTATCGTTGTAGATTTTATAAGGACGGAGGTTACGTCAACGAATGAATTGGTAATGTCCTCATTCACGTTACCAGCATGTAATGAGCCCATGTGAGAAATTAAGTTTAACAAAGAGCCAATACCTGTCATCAAATCTTTGGCAATGTGTTTGACATTTGACAATGATGATCTCTGTTTCAGATTTATAGACAACTTCTCATAAAGATCACTCGCCGATCTTTGAGCATCTCGGGTCAACTCATCGGGTACGTAAGTCAAATTGTTAACTAATTTCATCAGTTCAATGTCCTGCGTTTCGTTTACTGGTTTGATGCTGACCATTGACTTTAGCATTTTCTCCCGCCTCCGGGCATTTTTGTCTTTTCTGGATTGCAGTTCAGATGGCGACAACACACCTGTCATAGCTGTAGTGTTTTTGGTAAAGCCATTTATAAGATGAAGCAATGATGACGCTACAGATAGAGCTACTCTGTGGTCACCACTTGGTAATGAATTTATTTCAGCGTCCAAAGATTTTGCTTCGTCAAACGGCTTCACTGTTAGCGTATAAACCGCCATTGTCTCAAAGCAAATATTAGTTTGTGCCTCGTTAAATACGTAAACACTGACTTCAATTTGAATTGACATATTCACCTTTGGCGACTGAAAAGCAACGTTCAATTCTTGTGTCAGCCGCTCCTTTGTAATAACGCTAATAGTTCTATTTGATCGTAACTTATAAAAAATACTATAGTAAAAACCACCCTTCTGGCTAAATTTCGAAAGACGTGAGCACTTAACTGAAAACCAAGTGCTGGATGACATACCGATGAGAGGGTCGATATGACAACGGTCACTCAACGCGTACGGCATAACCTGTAATAATAAATCAACTTTATACCGATTCCATTGCATAATGAATGGAGACTGACCGATCTTCAAATCCAAACTGTATTTGATAACACCTGGTGATTCTTGAAGAATAAACGTCGAAGGGATAGTTAAAATCCAAGTACTATATAGAGCGGTAAGTCGGGTGAACACTTGTGGAACTGAGGCGTATGTTTCGCAGTGATATTGTTTTGCCGAAGGAACATAAGGAAGCATGCAGTCAATTGAGCTGGCTTTCGTCCACGATATTAATTTTCCACTATTTGGACATTCGTGCGTAGCAGTTGCTGTGCTAATGGTAGGTGAGAACGATAAACAAAGTCGGTCACAGTCCACAGTTATATTAATAAAGCTATCTCTAACCGGGATCACTGTTAGATACCGAAACGACTTCTCAACACAGTCAGTATGGATAAAGCTAGGTCTCCATGAACTTTTCGGCATCTTGCCACTCATTATATCGCCGTATTCTTTTTCGAGGCAGTTTACCATAATACGAAACTTCGACGATCCAGAAACTATATTTGTTTCCAAGAGTTTCGAGAAAAGACTAGCTCCGAAATCACTGTAGGAGATAATAATACACACCAGGATCAGCAACTGCCTATTGTAACGAGGAAACATATTCGAATAAAAGGCCGCATAAGACTTACATCTTTATAAAGATCAAGTAAAGTTTATTTTGAAGATGGCTGGTCCAACCGATATTTTTTTTTTATAGAGGAACAAAGATTACGGACATTTGTTCCAGAAAAAGAACACAAATTCCTTTGTGATTTCTGATAATTCCTGTGACGTCGGAAAGCACGTGATTAACTCAAACGAAATCTATTGGTCGTAACAACTTCAGTAGTAGCCACATTGTCTGTTGCAACCAAATAATTTATTTCAAGTGTTTAATCGTCTGGAATATATATATATATATATATATATATATATATATATATATATATATATATATATATATATATATATATATATATTTCAGCGTCTTATATGCACGCGTTTATCGTTGCTTGGAAATCATCCATGTAAACAAAAAGACTATTATCAATTTCTTGTTCGTGTATTGCTTAATATATTATGTAATTGTCATCTTTGATAATGGCTTATGTAAGCCGAAAGCTTAGATTGGATTAAAAAAATATGTATCAATATTGTGATTTTCTTTCATTGTTTAATGATAATGTTATTAAGCTTATCAGACGATATGAAAAGAACTTACATAAAATATATAGACAACACTTATCTATATTATTTAATGAAACATGTATGAATATATATATATATATATATATATATATATGTTTTGCTACTCTTACGCAAAATAAATTATTGCATGAACAATCTCCTATGTTGACCCGAGCTGCATCTATCCGAAGCCGGCGCAGGGAAGTCTTGTCAGAGACTGTTCAGCAATTATAAAAGTCATAGTCATTTTTAATTTTATGAGAAGCGCCACCATCCGGATTCGAACAGAATATTATAATTGAAAAAATAATGGACTTCACAAAATATGCTATCATTTTTTTTTTTTTACAGCAAGGATAAACTATATTGGACATAAATTGTGGGAGGGGGTCGACTTACTGTTGTTATTACGTAATAAATTGTTCCCCTACCAGTACTACTAAATATTCGTATATTAATTAGTAATGCTATTACACTTACACAAAATAAATTGTTCCATGACCAATCTCTTATGCTTATCTAACTTCAGGTTGCAACTGTACGAGACCAAATTCTCCAGTTGAAAGAGAGATGTTGGATTTGCAATGTTAATAAATAATTGCGTCATCAATGGTGATGACACAACTATTTACTCCTGTCTTAATGGTAGGTTTGATTGGTGTGATAAGGTCAAATTGGCTGCTGATCTCGAAAATGAACTTCAATCTGTTTTTAACTGGGTTCAGAAATGGCTTGTTAATTTTAACACCCCCCCCCCAAAAAAAAAACGAAATTGCTTTTTTTTTTCTTTTTTAATCGTCTCAGATAACTTTTTTGCCTTCCATCAACATGACTAATGCTGACATACAGGAGAAAGGCTTGTTGTGGATCTCAGAAGGCTGCGTGAAGATTTTAATGTTTCGCTGTAAATGAATCATGCAACATCCACAAATATAAATTTAAATAAAAAATCAAGTGATAACGATATTCAATTACGACAAAAAGGATATATTTGGAACAACAAATAAATTTTTTATATTTATATTTTGTTTTGTAAAGATGTGTGCTAAAGCTTGATCAGAGTATTTTAAAGAGAAAAAGTTCTTGTTGCTGGTTTGGAAATGTTTCGTATCTTTGTAATGTAGTTTGAAAAATTTCGTACGTACTTGCATGTGTGCGTGTGTGAATATGTTTTCAACGTTCGACCGCAATGGGGTCGCAACGCAGTTTTCTTTAAGGTTACATTTTCATAGGCAAATGAAATCAAGAAAGAAAGGAGGAAGAACAAATTTGTGTCTGATATGTATAATTAACGTAATCACGTGACAGCCTCCTGGAAAAGGTGGGAAAACTTGACTTGGTCACGGGCTTTAAACAGACTTTTATGTGGGTGAATTGCATCGCCCACTTGTGTGTTTATTGACCAATAAGTTGAGATTTCCTGAAAATATGTATGAAGCTGGATAAGCTCTTTGGTCCACTTTTTGCACAGATTTGTACAAAATTCAACATTGATAAGAAAGTGGTATCGGGATGCTAAAGGCTTATTGCACCTTCTCGGGTTAACGTTTTACACTAAAGTGGAAAGATTATATTGAATCAATTGCTAGGTCCGCTGCTAGCGAAGTTCATTCACTTTGTCGTGCTAGACAGTTTTACTCGCCAGAATCTATCTTACAAATTTATAAGAACACAACGGCTTTTTCAACGGGTGTAGAGGTTTGTCCCTTGTTCCCTGTTTAGGATTAGGATTCTGATTCCTTCTAAAGTCTTCTCATTCTCTTTCACTCTCAGTAGCTCCCTTGCGTCTGAGTAGCATTATCTCCTTCCTTAGGAGTGAATTGATTAAAAAAAAAATCTACCATTCATCCATGCATTGAACATTGCTGTTACATTTGGTCTGGTGCTTCTGCTATATATTTAGAAATTCTTGATAAAATCCAAAGAAGAATCTGCAATGTTGTCGGTCCTGACCTAGCATCTCGGCTTCAGCCACTTTCCAGCGTAGCTTTCCTGTGACTGTTCTATAAATATTTTCATGGTAATTGTTCTGGCGAGCTTTCCTCTTTGGTATCTAGACGTTACGCATTTAAGCGCAGTACTAGATTGGCAGCTAGGTTTCTTTATTTTACAGTTGAAATTACTATATGCAACCATAAGTTCTATGCTAAAACTAACAGTTTCTTTTCCATCACGTCTCGTTTGTGGAACTCACTTTCGGTTTCTTGCTTTCCAATCAACTTTGATCTTCGAAAATGTAAATCGTTATTTTCTGTCTTCTTAATTCCAGTTCTTTTATTGTGCTTCCTATTTAATTTGTTTCTCAAATCATTTTACACCCAGTATCCACTTGCATCTTAGTGGTTTTATCGCCTTAATCAGGGTTAAATGATTTTTTTAAAAAGTAGGATATTTATATTTGCAAAGTCAGCTTAAATTGCCCTTTGTCCTAAAATTTCTTGACGACCCCCTTACTTATTGCATGATTTGAAGCGTTGTTCTAAGGCTTTTCTCACTGGCGTTTCTTTAGCCAGTCTCATTACATTCCCAGGAAGGTGAATCTTCTTTTGAAGCACCTTTGCCTTTTGACTCATATGTTTTCCTTCAGGATCATGAACCAGATTCCATTAATTGTTGTGAATTGACGAATATCGATTAACTAAAAACTGCTGGTATTAAGTACGGACATGGTTTCTACGCTTCCCAACAAATGTAAAGAAGGGGTAGTGAGCATATTACTTCTTTTATGTTTAATGTCCATTCAGGACGTCGGCGTTGATGGCTTTCCACAAATCTTTGATTTTTGTTGCATTCATCTTTTATCATTTACCATCGCGTTTTGTTCTTATTCTGTCATCCATTCATTTCTTTTTCTTCGTTTACGTATCATATACCTTCAGGGCGTGGGGCATTTCGACATGGCGTAATGGTTAGCAAGCTTGTCTCGCTAGGTCACTCACGACTGAATAGTGAGTTCGATTCTCACTGGGTACCCCATACTTTCGGCTTTGTGCCACATCTAAGCTACGCTGAGAAAATCATTTGGGCACCTTGGCGTGGTGTAATGGTTAGCAAGCTTGTCTCGCTAAAACAGTTACGACTGAATAGTGAGTTCGAACCTCACTGGGTGCTCCATATTTTCGGACTTGTGCCAGATCTAAGCTATGCTTAGAAAATCACTATACCTTCAGGTCGTCTGTGTTCACGACTCTTCAGAAATTCCTGCTTTTTGTTCTAAATAACTTTCCATATTTTACCATCACGTTTTGTTCTTGTTTTGTCACCCATTCATTTCTTCTTTTATGTGCAATGTCCCCCAGGGCGAGCGCGTTCCTGCTTCTTACTTCCCAGTCAAGTTCGATCTTCGAAAATTTAAATGCAATGTCAATCATTATCGTCTGTTTTCTTTATTGCTGCTCTTTCATTGTCCTTTCCAAAATAATAATGCTTTTCTTTTTCTCATATTCTCCTACACTCAGTAACTTCAATGTGTCTTAGTAGTTTTATTGCCTTGTACCACCCCAAGCAAGATGATAATGCTACCAAGTCACAAGAGGCTGTAGTGATTGCTAAATAATAACTCTCTTCAAATTCGGACGACTGGGAAAGAGGAAAGGAAGAAATTCGCGAACATGTGACATTTTTGCCTTTCACAGAAATTAACTAGTGAGCGGAGGAATAAGAAGGAAATGGATTCGCGAGCCTATGTGAAATTGCCTTTTGTCTTCACAGAAATTAGCCGGTCAGCCAAGAAGAAGTAAAGAAAGTAGCGAGCCTATGCAATTTTTAAAAAAATACAAAATGAGTAGAAAAATATAAATCAATGAGAAGAGTGTCTGAAGTCATGTGAAAGGTTTCGTTTCAGTTCATCGCAACCAACGTTGAAGTACTCGCCAGAGTAAAATTACTCGCTAATTATATTATCGGACTCTAACTAGCACGCAGTATTTAAAACATTTTCTCTCAACAATCCAAAAAATCTAAGTATTTCAAACTCTGTTCGTCTACTTTTGAACGTATGCAAACTATATATCCCTTCGGTGAGCAATGACACCTTTTACCTTTGTCTTAAACATTTTTAATATTATTTTGTGTCGGGTTATTTAATCTGTTGTATGAACATTTCCTCTTCAGGACAATATATTAAAACTATGAACTTTTAAGAATTCTGATTTATTTTCTTGAGACGAGCTACTGCCACTACTTCAAGTGTGTAAATTTGTGAATAAATTCCTTATTTTGTTTTATTAAAATTACCGGCGTGTTTCCTCGCCATTATCATCCTTCATTAATCTTCTTGGCGTGGGTAAATCAACTGTTCATTTTAACCACTAAACCCCAAGCCACTATAGAGCCACTGGAAATGAAAGAGACTTTAGAAGGAACCGGGAACCCAATCCTAAACAGGAAACAAGAGATAACCCTCTACTCCTGTTCAAAGGAAGAGGAAGGAGTTTGGAACAGGCGATAAGTAGACCGATCTACTCCTGCTTAAAAAAATTAATGGATTAGACCATCGGATGCCTATACTGGGCACTCTTTGTCTATACATATACAATATCGTGGAGAACTTATGGTTACATTTAGCTATTTCAACTGTAAATCGATGAGACCTCGACGCCAGTTTTGTACTGCGCTTAAATTCATAAAGCCAAGGTACCAAACAGGAAAGCTTATCAGAAAAATTACCATGAAAATATTTATAGAAAAGGCAGATGGAAGCTACGTTATGGCGGTAGGAATGTGCCTGAAACCGAGATGCCAGATCAAGACCAATAACAATAACAAGACCAATTCTTTGGAAATTAATGCGGGACTAGGTAATTTAACAATCATTTGACCAACCACTCACTCACATTGTGTACTTATCCAGACAAATACGAAATACACACTCGAAAAACGAAAAGCGACCCGCATCTACCAGAGAACGATTTCTGTCCCTTAATGGGGGAGGGAGGGGTAATTAGACTAAAGAAAGTGGGGACAGAAATAAAAGAGGCCAAGAGCATAACCATAGAGAAATGTTCATCAGAACAGTTACCATGAAAGTATTTATAGGAATGGCACAGGGAAGTTACGTTAAGGCAGTGATTGAAGCTAAGTTGCCAGGTCAGAACCAATAACATTGCAGATTCTTCTTTGTAGTTATCAAGAATCTCTAAATGCATAATAGAAGCACCAGATCGATTTTTTCTTCTCGATAACTCCAAAACGGTAGGTTTTATCATAATTTAATTGTTAATTCGAGTTCAACATGTACATTTACACGGAAATAAGACGATTTGGAAAAAATTTAATAGATATTTAGCGCGGGGCTTAAAAAGCAAATTTACCATTTTATTTATAATTTTCATCATTATTATTATTTTATATTTTATTTTTATTTATAATAATAACAATGTTCCCACAAGATAAAAACAGCCTTACAATCTGAGTTACTCACCTCTCAATCTTATTAGATGTCAATGGCGGACCTACATTTTGAGAATCCTGAAGCTTGAACAGATATGGGATTCCCTTTGCAACCAGCAACAAAAGATTCAAGGATCCATCTGCTAAAAGGCTATGAATAGATTTTGGCGAGCTCAGTGAGCCCACACAAATGGGGGTTCGGTACTGCAAGCTCCGAAGAAAATTTTGAAATTTGACCAATTACAGGGGAATTTTGAAATGGGTATTAGAGCATATTCTAAGGCCAACATTAGCTACTTCACACCATTGGATTATTATTCTAGCACTAAAATGGTCTTATTTTAATAACAAACATTTTAAAAAACTATCGCTTCATTCAAGGCCGGATTTAGATGAAGAGAGTTCCAAAGAAGAGGATGAAGAGGATCCCTCCAAACCCCCCTTTCTCACGAGTAGAGGAAAATGGTAGGCATTATTTACATTATTCGAACTATTGTCCTCATCTTTGTCGCTATATTTATTACAACGTTTCGGCCGTTGTACGCTCTTCAGATGGTTGGAATGTCGAACTGAACCCTTTATTTCGCTCACTAGGATAGACTGTTCTAATTCCACGTGCCATGTTTAATGGATGTCAGTTATCAGTTATCTCCTGTTAATTTCCCTCTGAAAGTTCTCCACTTAACCAGGTATTGAACTCACTCTCTTTGGGTCCTGTCACTGGATCTAACTAACGCCTTTATCCACTGTGTCATGTGTCCTTGAGGACATCTGTATATGAATTTCTGGGTATTATAAACCTAATGTCTTCAGCAACCAGAATTTCTGGGTATTATAAACCTAATGTCTTCAGCAACCATGGTTGTAATTAATATGGCGACAAAGATGAGGACAATAGTCCGAATAATGTAAATAATGTACACAATACCTCATCTCAGAAATATAGACAGATATTGAAAATGGTAGGGTGTAAAATAAACAATTTGAGTAAAGCCAAGGATGTTGAAGTTGACAGGTGTTTAAAATTACTGAAGGGTTGTTTAGAGTCTACGATGCGTTAAGAAAGGTCTATGACAGCGTCAAAAATATTATACACCTTGGCTAGAGGCCCCAAGATTTTGAGGCCCTAGGTTTCAGCCTGCTAAGCCTATAGGTAAATCCGACACTGGATTCACTCATTTTAAAAGTTTGGAGCCCTCTGAGATTAGGGGCCCCGAAGTTTAAGCTTCATTAGTTTCATAGTAGATCCAACACTATTAGATGATAAATATAGCTAATTATAATTTAAATATATAGAATTTAAATTAATAACCATATCATTTTCAAAGAAGGACAATATAAAAATATTTGAGGAATTACCATAATTTAGATAATTGATCATTTACGATAGTCGAATGTGTATAATAAATCAATCTAAGGGCGATAACTCGTATTTATTTTCCTGCAAGGAAATTGCTTTTCAAATGTTGACGCGTGGCATTCATAGTGAATGTCATTTTGACCGAAAACTGGCTTCACCGAAAGCGTTAACTCAAATCTTCACTTCGCTAAATGCTTCATTTTACCAACAAATCAAAACATATAAAATTAATGGAAGATAACTTTTGAAACTTGAATAGTACCTTTCTAAAATTATCATCTAAAAAAATGTTGAGATGACGAATATTTTTTCTCCATAAATAAAATTCATCACTGAAGTCTTCATTCACGAATGTTGCTTAATATTTTATTTTTATTCTTAAAATATTTAAAAACGAGTAAAACAACTGACAAAAAAAAAAGAATCCATTTTAAATTTGTCATATCCAATAATTTATGCGTAAATAAATTATTTAAAAAAATCGTCTGCATTTATTTATTCATCTTTTTTTAAAATTTTATTTAATATTTATGTTTTAATCGTTTTTTATTTTCGTTTTCCTAACAAAGATAATTTCCTGGTTTTAACGTTAAATAATCCTCTTCTTAAACAAACATTTGTCGTCAACAATCATGCAACAATCAAATTTAACGAGTGTCATTTTTAAACCAAACGATAAGAAAAGGAAAACATCATTCAACAACGCTCAGCAGTTATCTCCTTTCTATTTAAAAAATATATGAGGTTAGGTAAAAAATATAATTTATGTAAAAATCAAATTGATGGAATATACCTACCTCTCACCCCTCAGGGATAATGTACTTTTCACGCATAATCACCTCTTAACCAATCAGCATCTTAGTTTCAGCAAACTAGGTTATTCATTGGCTGAGACCTTAAAACTGTAGCAAGTTTGAGAAAAAATACCTTTTGCCGTTTCCCGCTTTGGAGCCGGTTTTGAGACGGCAAACTCAATAAATACAAGCTGGAGAAAAATTGGTCTGAAGTACGAGCAAAGGTCGACGCGGCCGATCAGACTTGGCGTCGACAAGGTTGTCTGTGAAGAGCAGGGCGGAGGCGTGTGCCACTTAGGTTTTCTCGATTGTCCTTTATCGATTGTCCGTACTTCTTCTCTGTGATGACCATAGGAAGCCGCTCGAGCGCTCGCTATCCTCCATTTTATGGAGGGGACGCGGGAATCGGGTCGACAGACGAGTCTGTGCACAACATCCGTGTCAGGGGGGTGCTGGGAATGCCTCACTTGGCGAGCCACAAACTCACCTCGAGGTTGGCTTTCCTACGCCGCGCATTGACAGGAGATTCGATTATGGCGGGGATTGTGAGGGACGCGTTCCCTTTCCTTACTATAAGTCCCTCCCCCCCATCTCGCGGGTCGAGCGCCATCGTAAACCCCGGGATCAATCGGATTTCCTTCGCGAGTGTTGGTCGGCTTTGTTGGCTATTCCTTGGTCCAGTGACCGTTCTCGGGCTAGGAAGGTCTTTTATCGTCTTCTAGTGGAGAGGGTCGCGAAGGATTCTCTACGTGATCGGCTCGACGTGTCGAGGGAGGAGTTTCGCTCTTACTGGTCTTGGGCGCCAGCGGTGGATTACCTCAGTAACACTGAGTTTTCGCTTACTTGCCGATTGGCTCGGAATCGGCTGCCTCTCAATGACACGACCTTCATATGGGGCTTGGCGGATTTGCAGACTGTGAACGGTGTGGCCTTGGTTTAGAGGAAACGGCTTCGCACGCCTTCTACCATTGTCCCCGGGTCTGCCCCTTATGGGACCATGTTGGCAAGTTGACGGCTCGTCTCGCCCCCGAAAAGCTCGTGCCAATTGATCGCGCATATGCGTGTGACAACGTGTCGCCCCCATATTCTGGGGTGATACGAATGGTGTTCCTGACGCTGCTGGCCACGGCCCGAATGGTGATTTGGACAACGCGACGTGAGGAAGTTTTGCGAGGCAACCGTCTTTCTTATCAGGATTTAATCCGATTCTTTGAGCATCTGCTCAATATGAAAATTAGAACTGATAGAAAACGATTGCATTCGACATTTTTCAGCGAAAGTTGGATGAAAGAGGCGAGCTTGGTTCGTTTGAACGGGGCTAGTCTTGATTTTCTCTTCTAGGTCAACCTACTTCACATCGGGGTGGTTTCCTGTGGAGCCCTCTCCTTGGTTAGGTTAGACAAGCTTTTGTGTACCTAGTTAATGTGAGTAAGTGTTGTTCCTGGCCTGTTCCCGGCTATCTCTTTGGTTATGATCCAAGTCGAGATTCCCAAACTCCCCAGTTTGTGCCCCCCCCTTTCATCTCGACTGGGTCAGCTTTTATATTTTTCATGTCCGTCTATATTTTTCTCCTTTCCCACTCCCTTAGCGAGAGAGCTTCTTGATTTTGTCCCCCGCGCAGAATACAGCGGCCTCTCTGTTTTGAGGGTTGAACGGGCCCTACTAACATCAATTATGTTTAATTTGATTTGTGTTAATATTTTAGTTTGTTATTGGGTTCATCTCCCTCCCCTCTCATTTTTTCATCATAGATTTTTATATATATTTTAGTATCATTAAATTTTTATGGCATGGGGCGCGTTTTGTAGGTCCTCCTAGAGAGGATGTGGTATTATGGTGCATGGAGGATTGATTGGTGATGGACGAGTTCTTGTGGTGAATGAGTAAATTATAATGAGTGAATGGGTTATGAATCGGATTAGCTCGGTATAAGATAGTTAGTGTGGACCAGCCCTAACCACTCCCCTTTTTCGGCCTTGTGCCACAATTATGTAATTTTACATAATAAATATTGAGACAATATGGAAGAGGCATTAAAAAGCCTCAAAATTATGCCGAAAATTCTGACTCGAAGAAGTAATGCGATGTGGGATCTTCTCAGCTCGGAGCAAGAAGCGAAATAGCTAGCAGGGAGTATCCTATCTACATCTACTTTGCGACTCCAGACGGAGTACATGGGAACAAGAAAGACAAAAATCACGGTACATGGCGTACCGGTAGACATTTCCGAGGATCGAATCGGAGCCTTCTTTGCCAAGTTTGGGCAAGTTGACGAGGTCAGCGCAGCCAGAAGCAAATCAGGAATTGCAACGTGAGACATCATATTGCAAGTGGTCCACACCCGATAGATCTTTCGGGACATCCTCAATGTTTTAACTTGTTGGGACAAAAGGATGCTCGTCGTGGTTGAAGGAAGGAAGCCATGTTGTTGGGCATGTGGTGCAGTGGAGCACATGGCGAAGCCGTGCTCCGGGAAAAAAGTCGAACAGCTGACAAAAGACACACCAGCAGCAGCAGAAGTTATACCAATAAAAGAAAAGCCCCCCCCCCAGGGTGCCTGGATTGAGGTGAAGAGGGAGGAAGTGATAAACCCACCCTCTCCTCAACAACCAGCGCGGCAGGAGCGGCAGCAACAACAACAGAAACCCCAGCAACAACAACAACAGAAATCCCAGCAACAACAACAACAGTAACCCCACCACCAACAACAGAAATCTCCAAAACCTGTAACTAAACAGCAAAACCAGGAAGAAAGTGATAAAAAAAGCAGCAGCAACCGGAAGAGGAGATGGAGGTGGGGGAAATGTCTCCCTCTCACTCTTCTTCTTTGAAAAAACCCATAGAAGAGGAGGAGGACGCTGAAGAACCAGTAGAGAAGCGTGTTGGACGAAGCAGGGCGGAAAAAAATCTGCCAAATTACAGGTCGTTGTCTGTACCGGTCAAGCCAGGACAAGTTAGACAAGAACTGGCAAAAGCCAGGAGCCTCCCCAATTCACCCACTCAAACTCCGTCTCCCTCTACCTCCACCTCCCCTGCTAGTTCAATATCCACTCCGCCTCACTCTTCCACTTCTTCCCCTCCCCATCGTGTCAGGGAAAAGAAAAAAGAAAAAAATTTTCCCTGACGAAGAGAACATTTGCAAAGTGGATATAGAGCAAATTAAAAAAGGCTTGTCAAGCCATAAAAAAAGCGTTATTCCGCTTGCTGATGAAAATGTCATCTGTGGATGGGAAATCCATTGAAGACTCCAAGAACTTTCCAGATGCTCCTGGGGTAGTCACCTGTGTAAGGGACACGGGTGGCTACCTAAAAGTTAGCGCGCACCTGGAGGCAGCACAGGAAGCATTCCCAAAAATTAAGATGTTCAAAACAGAGGATCACTATTTGAGGAAATTAAGGCAATATTGTTCCGGGAGGGCGCCCGTCTTACTCCATCCCTCCCTATATAGGCGTGTTAAATTAACCTATCCCACGGACGTCGGCGGGATCGTCCTAGAAGGACACATGACGTCAGAGCTAGGTGTGGGGAGCCTAGGACATTTCGTCGGAGTCCTAACTGATGCAGATTTCCGGCCTGTATGTGAGTAGGTCTTTTCTTTTTTCTTTTTTCTTTTTCAGACCTAGAAGATGTCAATTAAGATAGCCACTCTGAATGTGAATGGCCCGCTCCGTGATCTCTTGTCTTTCGGCGTAGATGTCGCCGCGATCGAAGAGACCCACTTTGTCGTTTATTCAGCATATGGGGACCGACATGCCAGAGGAGTTTCTTTGCTGGTTAAACGTACTCTTGATGCGAAGGTGGACCTTATGCATACCGATGCCGAGGGCCGGTTGATCGTGGCCGATATTGCCGTGAAAAGTGGTTCGTTCCGAGTCGTTGCGGTTTATGCGCCCAATGACCAGGAGGAGCGGGTCTCGTTTTTTCGGCGGCTGGGGTCGTTCCTGGTGGATTCAACGCGCCTAGTGTTAATGAAGGACTGGGATGCCATCCTGGACCCCAAGTTAGACAGTGGGCGGGGAGCTAGTGGGAGGAGGGGCGATCGTAGCCTGGTTGACCTGATCAACGAATTTGGGCTCGTTGATAGATATCGGGTCGATCACCACGGGGGGAAAATGTGGACGTGGGCTTTTAGTTGGCCTTCTGACAAGGTGGTTAGCTACCTTGACAGAATGTTAGTTAGAGGAGCCGACGTAGACTTGATAGATTGTCCTACGTTCCACTGGGTAGGCTATACGGACCACAAACTTGTTTGTGCCCGCATGGCGTTAGATCGCAGGCCTAGAATGGCTGGGTACTGGAAGTTCAATCTGTCTTTACTGGACAGGCGGGACTTCCAGGAGCAGCTAACTAGCTTAGTGCAGCGGGAGATAGTGGGGGCGGTTATCGGGAATAAGTGGTGGGAGAGACTTATGGATAGGATTTCAGCAAACGGCTCGCCCTAGATAGAGCTGATAAGGTGAAGATGCTTAAGGCTAGTTTTCCCCAGGCGGTGGCTGGGGGATCCCCTAGAGATATCCCTAGCTAGGGAGGCCCCGGAGCATTTGAGTAGCAAGCGCTACATGGGCCAGGTAGTTAGACATAGGTTAAGCAAGATGTCTTCTGAAGCTGTGAACATGGGCGCAGAATTGCGCAAGGAAGAGATCCGTCGAGTTTCCGATCGTTACATTCGTGAGGTCAATTCCCCGTAGGGACATACTCTTCGGGCCACTGACAACATGTGTGAGGCGTCTCAGCGACATTTCGAGAGCCTGTTTACCAAGGAGCCTGGTCTCTGTGAGGAGGAGTTTCACAGCTATTTGGTTGACTTTCCTTGGCTTTGGCCGACTGAAATGGCTAGCTGCGAGGGAGAGATCACGGAAGGCAAGGTCTACGCGGCATTGAAGAAGGTCGACAGAGGCAAGTCGCCCGGTCTGGATGGTTTGACCTATGAATTGTACCAGTAAGCGGGGTGTTGTCCATATATTCACGGTCGACTGGGGATGTGAACACGGCTGTGAGAGTTGGCGCTAGGAAGATTAGATTGTGGCAAAATAAAACAAGAAATAATATCTGCAGAAGCCGGACAACAATGGGGGAAATACTGACGTCGTTTATATAAGAAAATAACATCAGAACAGAGGTTACAGAGAGAATAAAAACATTTAACATAAAATAAATAATAAAAAAAGAAAAAAGAAAGATGCATCCAACGAATTCCCAACAGAGAGAGGGTTTGTGTGTGATAAACGCGTATTGAATCACTTGGGGTAGGTTTATGACTAATAATTCAGTCTCATACAGACTTCTCAGAACAGGGGGCAGTCTTCTTTCTCTCCTCCCAAATTCCCCCGCAAATCTCTCAACTCACTGCGATGACAGTCTCGCGACTCTCTTGACGACAGTCTCTTTCTCCCGACTCTTTCGACGACAGTCTCTTCCCCCCGACTCTTCCTTATTAGCAAAATCTCGAGTTAATATAGAAAAAGGATCAGCTGATCACAATTGATCCTCGGCCCGGCATGCAACTATCACGAGCATCAACTAATCATGCGATTTTCAAAGTGTCAAAAACTATCCCGTGACATGTAAACTGATTCTCCATTTATTTACCTTATCTCAATCACGAGTTCTTCTCGCTTCACCAAAATTATACTTTGGGATATCTAAACATTGATTCAACCATTTAATCAAAACAAATACTGTTAAACAAAACCAAGTCTCTCACCCATCCCCATTGTTTACCAGTGACCCAGGTTTAAAACATCGCCTCCTGCCCTGAGATCGTGTTTCTCATCAGTAAACAAACATCTTAACTCAAATTGTACTTTGATATATACACACTATTTCCATTTCCAGTAAATAAATGTTATATTTGCGTGTGTGCATTCATGTGTGTGTGTGTGTGTGTGTGTGTGTGTGTGTGTGTGTGTGTATGCCTCTCTCTGTTACACTACTACCAACTGAATACATACATATATACAGTGGTGGCAACCTACTGGTTCATATGAGTCGATTCTTAAAATTATGAAAGTTTAGCAAACTGCTTGGATTATCTAAAAATAATCTTATATATTAATAGCTGATGGTCTAGATAAAATGTTAGATATGCTATGCTCCTGCGTATACACCTAGCGAAATTCTAATAGACGCACGTCCCCTATCACAACAATAACTAACAGTCAGTGGGGGAAGGAAAAAAATAAAAGACAGAGATAGATAATGGTAGTTGTGTAGAAATAAATAGGCAAAAGAGGGAGAGATCTTTGGAACTGCAGTGATTCAGCTGGAACCATAACACAGCTGATGACACTAGAGCCAAAAAGCATCATACTTCGGAACAGAAATATGATGAGAACAGAATTTCAATCTGGAAATATCTTAATAAATATATATGTTCTATTAAATTATCAAAATAGTTTAATTCTTTTTGATGCTACAAAGTGATTTGTTTCCATTCTCAGACTGAAAAGAAAAATAAGCAGAATACGTTCTTAAAGATTACCTGCTTTTATAGAACTGGTTCCTGGAAATTTAGGTTGCCATTATTGTTTATATGGTATATAGAAATGAAGGTTAGGCTAATACATAAGTAAATGCCAATTTTACTGTCTATGGTACCATTTTATTGTTGACTCTATTTGGTTACAGTGGTTAAAGTGGGGGACTATCGTCTTAGTCCTTTTGTGATTTGAGAGTTCATACAGGGTCGTTGTGTTTTTGGCTGACATAAATTAATTTGTTGAATTCATCTTTTTTTCTTCTTTTTCTTCTGGAGTTGTACATCAGGTCAAACTCATAGCCAATGAATCTCCAACCTTTGCGTCTCGAACTGCTACATCGAACCAATTTCCTCACTTCTCCTTGTGCATGTGATTTTTTCTTCTTTTTATTTGGCCTGATACATCCATGTTTTTCATTTGATTTTTGGCAGGACATGTTGTCATTGGTTGATTTTTTTATGACGTTTGCTGACCCACATAAGCTATGTTCAGGTTCTGTCAGTTAACAATAAGAAAAGGAAAGGAAGTATGTGTATAAGAGAGAGAGAGAGAGAGAGAGAGAGAGAGAGTTTTCTTAGTAAAAAGGAAAGTGTATATTTTCATATGGTGTTACTACTACCCAATTCTACTACATATATATACAGATTAACATTACAAGGACTCTCTGTCTCTCTGTCTCTCTCTTATATTTGCCAAAGGGCATTCAATAAAGGCATTCAACATGCGAACTTTCCATATGAAATTATGAACTCTTTAAATTTTGTACGTTTTAAAGTATATAAAATTTTATCTTTACATGCAAAATAAACCATCAACCCCCACAGCATAAATCAAATTGTTAACTTTCCATACTACCAAAACAAAAAGTTTGGAAGGAAACTCCTGTCAATACTAGAAAGAGCAATAACAGTTATTTTACTTGGTAAGTCTCATTTTCCTGAAAAACAGTTTTAAGAAAGAAATTTTATAAATTTCAACTGACACTAACTGTTTGGTCAATGAATGCAGAGTGTTTCCTGTATGGAAACGGCTATTTTCACCATTTTCAGTACCATTTCTTTTTTATGTTCATCTTAGAGGCTAGCAAATTCAAGTAAATGAAAAGAAAGATACTGCTAATAAAAATGTTATTCATAAAAATTCAAAGAACTTTCAGTGAATATGACAAATTTTAAATTAAAACTTTTTATAACAAAAATCTAGTTAAAAAAAGATAACTTCACAAACGAAAATTAAAATAGTACTGACTGCATTTTAATAAAATAAGCAAACATTATTTTTTTAGTTCATCTACTGATATATTTCAAACACAGAACCATTACCTTGAGAAGTAACAATATGACACAAAGACATGTTTATCTGCACAACTTCAATGCTATGATAATTTCTATGTCTGCAATGTCTCTATTTCTAAATGCACTATCCCTGAGACTGGCTACATTTCCCTACACATACTGCAAATTTTAACAATGCATGAATGTGTATGCGTATATTTTGTTATATTGGTGTCCTTGTTCACTGTAGGATCATATAATTTAAATAAGGTGCATTTCAGCAGCAAGAATTCTCTTAAACGTGTTTTGTTAAATTATATGAACAAGTTCTGTCTATCAGTTTTTTTATTAAATCTTTCAAGTTGTTTTATTTTATTTGAAGATTTGCCAAAATTCATATTAACTTTTATTTTATATTATTTTTTCCCCAAGTACATTCGAATGTTTCTATATTTGTTTGGCGTCCTGGGTATGACGACAAACTACATCCGTGTCCTGGGTATCACGATAAACTACATCCGCGTCCTGGGTATGACGATAAATTACGCCCAACCAAAAGGCCGTCGATCCGATCAATCGGCTGGTCATGTCATGCCCCATCACATCTAACCCATCCCAAAACAACTACAACTTACAATTAACTTTCCTACCCAAACCCTACACTAAATATACTAACACCTTACCCCTAAAATGTGATGGAAAGCGGTGGCTTAGGGTCAATCAGTAGAAAAAAAAATTTAAACAATGATGTTGCCAGCTATACGTTTTTGAAACAATGATGTTGCCAGCTATACGTTTTTGAAACAATGATGTTGCCAGCTATACGTTTTTGAAACAATGATGTTGCCAGCTATACGTTTTTGAAACAATGATGTTGCCAGCTATACGTTTTTGAAACAATGATGTTGCCAGTCATACGTTTTTGAAACAATGATGTTGCCAGCTATACGTTTTTGAAACAATGATGTTGCCAGCTATGCGTTTTTGAAACAATGATGTTGCCAACTATACGTTTTTGATATATCTAGTAAATACTGGATCTGGCATTAAATAACCCATAGTGGTTGATATGCCATAAAACCCCAAACAAACAAACAAACAAAATTTTTGTTTGGCAAGGATTGTTCTGTGTGTACTTATGCAACTGGTTTTTAATTCTGGTATTCTCACATTTGATGGAACCAATTTCAACTCACTCAAGGTGACATCATATAAACGGGCAAATGGAAATTTTTGTGTGATTTTTTTGTAAAACACTTCAAAATACGGTCCCTTATGGAAAAATGTTGGTTGCTTCTTTTTTACCAAAAAAACAAAACAACTTATTCGGAAATTTGAAAGATTTAATATATATATATATATATATATATATATATATATATATATATATATTTGAAAGATTTAATATATGTATATATATATAAATTTGAAAGATTTAATATATGTATATATATGTGTGTGTGTGTGTGTGTGTGTGTGTGTGTGTATATATATATATCTGAATGTAATGAGAACGAAAATAATATATAAATTCTAACGTTCACAGCAATAATTCAAAAGAGGGCTCAATACCGATAGTAGAGCAATAATTATTTATTATAATTTTTTCATATAGACAAAAACAATTTACTCACTACAAAGATGCAACTTTGTTTTGGTGCATTTAGTTGCACCTCAACTGGTGAGAACCAAAATTGTTATGAAAAATTCTGTTTGTAAGCAGGCTGCATGTGGAATGTCAATTCCTTTTTTTTCTATTTGCTTGAAAAAAAAAGAAAATTTTAAGAGGGAACATATAAGGTTAAAGAAATGATAGGAAAGGCAAATGGGTGACAGAGTGAAACAATAGTGCTTGTTGATAGCAGTTTGGTGAAGGATAGTTGAGGTGTTAAAGCAATGGCTTGACCCCCAAAAATTTTCAAATTGACAGCCCACCTTTCCTCCCCCACCCCTCACTCTTAGGAGGCTTGGAAATGCTGTGCCTAAATCCTTGACCGTTGTTGTGAATTCACCGAAATGAATTTGCATCTTTGTAGTGAGTAAATTGTTTTTGTCTATATGAAAAAATTATAATATATATATATATATATATATATATACACTTCCCTTCTCCACATCCTTTCATTTTTCATTCCTATCTGCTCTCGCTCCAAATCTTCTGTAACCCCCTTGCCTTGATCGACCCACTGTCTTTCTCTTTCACCACATCCTCTCCTTTACCACTACTATCTGCTCTTCCTCCAACCCTTCTTTAACCCCTTGCGTGATAGTGGCCTCCAGCCTTGCTTGGGGTGATACACTTAAAAAAAAAAAATATATATATATATATATATATATATATGTATATATATATATATATATATATTTTGAAATCCAGGTGGGCAGTGACCGATCATGACTGCTAGTGACATGCAATCATCAGGCAGTTGGTAGCTGTAGTTTATAAAATAGGCGCTCTTATACCACTAGGTGAGTCCAAGATAGTGAGCCAACCAAACTCGTCAGGGGGAGGGTAACCTATTCAGTCAAGCTGGAAATAACTGAAAACCCAAAAAAAGAAAAAGAAAAAATTACACCAGAAAAGGCTTGTTCTTGTGACAAAAAACTGCTTAATGCCATAAGGAATAATAGCACCACAGTAGAGGAGCTTAGAGCTTTAAGTAAAAAAGTACTCTACAATACCAGGCCACTAAAGTTAACCCACATCAGAGTATATATATATATATATATATATATATATATATATATATATATAAAGGAAAGAGGTTATAGTTGTTCCAATAAGAGAAAAGTGTGTATATTAAAAAGAAGAGAGAAACAGCAAACGTTTTTGGTTGTAATGTGGATTTTAAAAAAAATATATATTATGCTTTATTTTCCATAATTTTGCTACACAAGTTTCTGGTCTTGCGACTTTCATCAAGCAAAGAGTGGATATTTCCATATATTATTAAAAGGAATTTATTTTTCTTATGTTTTTCGATGTTAAATATTCTCAATATTAGACATTCTCTTTTTTGTGTGTTAGTGACCCAAATGTCTTCATTGAACTGGAAGTGAAAAAGTTCTGCGTGAGGGGTAATAAAACAATTAAGACTGGTCTGAGAAAGATATCTATATTCTTATCTTTTAATGACACCTGTGTTTTCTTAGATCTATTTCCATTTCTTTGTGTTTTTGTCAGCATGCGTATGTATACGTATATTCCCTCTTCATACATACATACATACGATAAGCTCTGCCATTTCTTATAGCGTTGTGGCATTGAACACTCTTTTTTCCAGTGTGCATCTTAGGCAGACTCTTTTCTCTAATTATATATATACAAGGGTTGGACAAAATAATTGGAACAGGTGTAAATTCCACTCCTATATTTCAAAGACCTACTATATTAAGAACTTTAACTAAAACTTCGTAATTGCAGGTTATATCTATTGTAAATGTGTTTATTTATCTAATTTAATGTCTTTGTCTTATTTATTTTTAGAATTTAGTAGAATTTAAGCTAAATGCGTGACCTCTCCGAGTTCGAAAAAGGGCAAATTGTTGGAACTCACATAGCAGGAGCCTCGATCCCTAAGATCTGCTGAATTGTTTGGTTTAGCTACCATATCAAGAACTATGACGCAATTTTAGAAACTGGGCAAAACCTCGAGTAACCGAAGCAATTCGGGCTTGACTTGCAAACTTACTGACAGGGACCGACGTGCATTGAAACGCAATGTGGCAAAAAATCATCGGGCTACTGCGGCCAAAGTGACTGCTGAGTTGTATAATTGTCTGAATAGTCCAGTTTCTAGTTAAACTGTTCATTGTGAGCTCCATAAGGCTGGATATCATGGAAGAGCCATGGTAAGGAAACCTCTACTCTCCACTTGCAACATTCAGAAGAGGTTGAAGTGGTGCAGGGATCACAATGCCTGGTCTGCACACCAATGGAAGCAAGTCATATTCTCAGACAAGTTCAGTTTTCTCTTTTCCCAACTTCAGGGCGAGTTTATGTGTGGAGGCAGCTCAAAGAAACTTACAGTCCTGACTGCCTTCTTCCAACAGTGAAGCATGGAGGTGGATCAGTGATAGTTTGGGCCGCCATATCATGGAAATGTCTCGGTTCAATAGTTGCTCTACATGGTAGAATCAACAGCAAAGATTACCTGAACATTTTGGGAGATCATGTTCATCCAATGGCCCAGACTTTATCCCTGATGGTGACTGCATCTTCCAAGATGATAATGCTCCAATACATACCGCTCGAGTGGTTAAGAATTGGTATGAAGAGCATAAAAGTGAGCTAGAACACATGGTGTGGCCTCCCCAATCTCCAGATATCAATATTATTGAAAATTTGTGGTGCATTTTGGAGTGACAAGTTAGGAGCCGCTATCCTCCACCGTCATGTCTTAAAGAGCTGGAGCAGGTGTTAATGGAAGAATGGCTGAAAATTCCTTTGGATGAAGTCAGGAAGCTGTATGATTCCATTCCTAGACGTATTAAAGCTGTATGTGAGGCTAAAGGAGGACCAACTTCATATTAAATAAATTTTCTTTGAATTTAACAAGTGTTTCAATTATTTTGTCCAACCCCTGTATATGTGTGTGTGTGTGTGTGTGTGTGTGTGTGTGTGTGTGTGTGTGTGTAGGCAAATTTTTCTTTATAAGACTTCTCAATCTAGGCTAGTTGATATTAATTTCACCGTTTAAAAGAATAAAACCAGGAGTGTCAACTCAGATATGTGTACCCACTAAAAATAATGTTTATAGTGATAAGAAATATATGTGGGTGGGTGTGCGTGAGTGAGTGTGTGGGTGGGTGGTTGAAAGTTCAGATTGATATGTATCAAAGTTATTGTACTTGTTAAGAAGTCAACAATATTGGCACTTAATATTCACACATTTGAGTGCCAAAAGTGATCAGAAAAGATAATACAACAAGTAAAAAAAAAAATAAATAAAAACCCTAGGCAATGTTTAACCTTCATGCCTACAAAAAAATTCCTTGACATGGCTATTAGTGTAAGGTCCCTTCACTTCCTCGGCAATGTTTATTGTTTTATAAAGCAATGATTTAAATTTAAAAAGAGCCAAACATATGAAAGTTGATTTATACATTTTCTTTATTCTTGAGAATTGGCAAAGTTATCAAACACTATTTATATATTAGATTACTTATTTATAAGAATAATTTTATATTTACAAGATTATATAAATATATCAACCCACTATAATGAAATATTTTTTATTTACCATTTTATAAAGAAATAAATATGCAAAGAATATTTTTTTATTTACAAATTTATAAAAATGTCTGTAAACAAGAAAATTTAAACACATAATGACAAATAACTGTGATTATAAATTTTTTAAAACTTTTTTGTGCTTATAGATTTTTAAAAAATGTATTTTCCAAGCATTTCTTTCATTTACGCTTGCCGCATAAATTCACTAGAATAGTTTTCATCATTATTTATAAAATGGTAAATAATAAATATTGCATTGTAGTTGGTTGATTTTGATAATGTTGTAATTTTTTAATAAAAAGATTTCTTTTCAAGTATATGCAGTAATAGTGGTGTCAAGGGAATAACTGTCCTTTTGACACGCTGTTTTTTGGCAGGCACAAAGTTCAAACATTGCCAAACCCTAATTTTATGTTTCTTATAAGTTACTACATCATTAAATAAAGTGATTATTTAATTGCTTGACAAAAGAAAGTGTTTGGCAAATTCAAAGGCAGTATTATGAATGAAAATGATGAAGGCACAGTGGCATAGCAGCTCAGATTGAGGAATCGGAGAGCAAGTTTAAATTCCAGTTGAGTTTGTTACATTTACTTACAGTACATGCAAATACTCTTGGGAAAGGTATGAATTCATCTCTTCTCCTCCTAGATATGGGTTAAATAGCAAGGCAGACTGGGTCCTTCAACATCTGTCTATATTTCTGAGATATGGTATTGTAACTATTTACATTGTTCAGACTGTTGTCTTCATCTTTATTGCTATATTCATGATGTTTCAGCTATTGTATGCTCCGGCCTTCTTCAGATGATATGCGTTGGAAATTTGAACTGAACCCTTTATTTCATCCACGGGGTTAGTTGTTCTAGTTCCACGTACCATGCCTCTCCTGGATAGCGCAGTTTCAGTTATTTCTCTTTAGTAACTCAACACTCCAAAGAAATAACTGAAACTGAGATACCCAGAAAAAGCATGGCATGTGGAACTAGAACAATCTATCCCCATGGATGAAATAAAGGGTTCTGTTCAAAATTCCAATGTATATCACCTGAAAAAGGTTGGAGAGTACAATGGCTGAAACGTGAATATGACAACAAAGATGAGGACAACAGTCTGAACAATGTAAACAGACTGGGACCTATAGACTTGGGTGGCAACCAGATTAAGAGAAGGACAACTCTAAATTCAAAACCTCCAACTATGGGTTAAATAGCCTCCATAGTTGGAGGTTTTGAATTTAGAGTTGTCCTTCTCTTAATCTGGTTGCCACCCAAGTCTATAGGTCTCAGTCTGTTTACATTGTTCAGACTGTTGTCCTCATCTTTGTTGTCATATTGTGGGTAATAGCCTCACCAACCCACAATTGGCCAACTGTGGTGAGTATGGCTACACCCCTGACGATATAGTCAACCAGGGTGGGGTCCCCCCAACAGAGGCAAGAAGGCCCTGAATTTGGATTATAAATGAATGTCAGTTTTTTTTTCAGGCAATGATAATAAAAGATGATAGAACATTTTTGTGAACTGTATGGTCCATCTGAAGAAAAAGGTTCAGATAAAAATATGTGAAACTTATGAGTCTTTCAAAACCTCTTAGTAAATCTTCAAAATGTCGGGTATAACATGACTTTCAAAATATCGTCATCATATTCTTTAGGTCAAGTCAGGTCTGCTACTGGTAACATGTAACCTAGTACAACCTACCACATGGACGAGTGGTTGACATTTAAACCAGCTGCCCCCCTAGCTTTTTTGCTGGTGAGGAGGATGGCATGTCACTCCACAGGACAAAAAACAAAACCTGTCAAAAGTTGCATGAGCTTCTTATAGAATTCAACATTATATATATATATATATATATATATATATATATATATATATATATATATATATATATATGTATGTATGTATATATATATGTATGTATATATATATATATATATATACATATATATATATATATATATATACATACATACATATATATATATATATATATATATATATATATATATATGTATGTATATATATATATATATGTATGTATATATATATATATATTTATGTATATATATATATATATGTATGTATATATATATATATATATATATATATATATATATATATATATATATATATATATATATATATATATAAGTGCATAATTTTTTTTAGCTTAATATAAAAATGAGAAAATTGACAGACATTTGCTGATACCTCCGGATGATTGGACTGAACAATTACACAAAGTTTCGTCTACGAAACTCTGGAGTAGAGTAACTGAATATAATATCAATCAGTTAAGTGACAAATTTTATATTTGTATTAATACTATATATATATATATATATATATATATAGTATTAATATAAATATAAAATGTATCACTTAGCTGATTGATATTATATATTAATACTATTAATATATATATTAATACTATATGTATATATATATATATATATATATATATAGTATTAATACAAATATAAAATTTGTCATTTAGCTGATTGATATTATATATATTTGTATTAATACTCTCTCTCTTTCTCTCTCTCTCTCTCTCTCTCTATATATATATATATTAACATTTTTTATATTTATTTTTTTATATTTATTATTAATTTTTTTATTTATTGATTGTTTAAATAATTAATTTTTATTTATTGATTGTTTAATAACTTTTTAAAATTAAATAGAGAAAGAATAAAGTTGAAAACAAAACATGACAGGAGAGAAAGGAAAAAATTTTAAATTTCTGTGAAGTTCATTTTATGAAATGAAACTGAATAAACATGAATTGATAGATAATGACTAAATTTAATTTAAAAAAAAACAATCACCAAATTGTGAATAACACAAACATCTAAAATGAACAAGAAAAACATTTTCAATTTTCAAACAAAATTCTGAAAAAACATTATTTTTTTATGTTTTACAGTTTTCTCAAAGTTTATGGGTTATACAAAAATTATTTTCTTGATTAAAAATAAAAATTTCAGATACAAACTTGATTTAAAAACATAGATTTATATTTCAGAAGGACTCAATATTCTCAAAAGAACGTAATACAATTGTTATGAGTATTGTAAATCATTTTCATTTTTTTGCAAGCATTGTCAACCATTATTACTAGGATTTCTTTCATCTTCATTTCAATCGCTTTATTTCCACTAGTAGTATTAGTAGTAGTAATATTATCTGGAATTTTGATTAAATGAAGCATTGTTAAGCATTCTTCATTTTTCACTAAAATTTTGTTCATCTTCATTTCAATTGCTTTATTCACACTAGTAGTATTATTAGTAGTAATATTACCTGGAATTTTGATTAGATGAGGCATTGTCAAGCATAATTCATTTTTTACAGATATTTCCTTCATTTTCATTTTTTAGTTGCTTTATTTTATGGCAGTGAGTAAACAATATCAATTGGAAATAAAGAGTAAGTTCCAGGCAATTTTCAAATCCATTTCTCTTTTACTTCAAGACACCTACCCATGTACAGCAGCCACATTTACCAATTCAGTTACCATAGCAGAAAAACAAATCTAATCTTTCACTTTTGTGGCAAAGAAAAAAATTCAGATGAAAGAAAAACTAATTTAAAAAAATGGTTGAATGTGGATAATTTCTTTACAAAAAAATAAAAATGAAAAATCTCTTTTTTTCTGTGTTACAAAAAAACAAGAACAAAATGATCAGGCATGTTGCTTAGATAAGTCTGGTCTAAAAATAAGAAAGTGACATTTTAAAGCACTTCATAAATCTTTTTGTGAGACTGTGAAGCCGTCTCCTGGTAGAAATGACTGGACCCATGGAAAAAGCCATACCAGTAGCCATCGAGAGCCCAGAATATCAACGAGATTATGTTTCCAACCAAGGTTGCTGACTATGATTTTGTTTTTTCTTTCATATCGTGTCTGGCCACTGAAAATCTGCATGAGTTGGATTTGTAGGAGCCATAAGAACATCAGAAGAATCACAAAGCCAAGTGAACTAAGTGTTGTGATAAGGAATGTGTAAGTGTCATAGAATCCAATTATATAGCCAACATGTGGCATAAAGAAAGAAATTATGTTGAACATTCCCAGTCGGCCTTTGACTTTAACCACAAACTCATAATTGAGAAGGTTACAGTAAATAGCTGTGATCGTCATGTATATCAACATAACAAAATAATAACGATGGTTCTTGTAGCCAATACAGTAACCAGCAAACCAACAATGGTGATCCCTCTTAACAATACACACGTCACAAAGAACACAATGGTGTGAACGGGGTGGCATTTTTGCCTGACATGTTTTACAGAATCTCCAGTTTTCAGTCAGAAGAATTGGAGGCTGCTTAATAGTTTTTGTTGATGCGTTGGTGGTGATGATCATAAACATGTTGCCATAGATTTGAAAAGCCATTAGCACGAGGAAAATCCAGTGTACAATGATATTTGTGCCGAGTTCTGAATCGTAGGTGGGCAGGATGAGAAACTGTTCATACCAAATCAGAAACAATCCACCCAAGGTAAAAAAAGACAAGGCCAAGCGGTCAGTGAGTGTCTTTGGCCATGGTGGCCATCTCCAAGATGAATTCTGGAAATCTACAAAATAATACTAAATTGTAAATTTTAGCCAATGACTAAAAAGAATGATTTAAAATTAGGTGATTGCACTGATAAATTTATATTATTTAAAAATAAATGCAATAAAAATAGACATAATAAAAATGGACAAGAGTAAACTACAAATACAGTAAGTGGCAAACAAAAAAAATCCTACAGAATAAGCCAACTGGTTGTTCCGCTGGGTTTAGGGTAGAAAGATAAACTATAAGTGATTGGCTGCTAAATGCTGAAGCAACATAAAAATGACATGAGACATACTAAACTCAATAACTCTTTTATTCAAACTGCCACTTGATTTCTTTTACTCCCAGCATTCCCCAGTTGGACTGTAAATGTTTACAAATCATCATCATAATTTTAGAACATTTACAAATGCTTATTCTTCATGACCTGCACCTGATTATTTTCTTGTTTATGTGATTCCTCTCCAGAGTAAGGAAACAATATTAAATTTTCCATTTAACTTTAGAATAATCACTTTGGGAAAGATCTTTATCATGATTGTTTTGATTATTTAATGTGGCTCAATCTTCATTCAGTGCTCAGCACTAATGGCCTTATGTCAGACTAAGCTAAGCTTGGTAAATAGCCACATACAGAAGATCAATTTTTCTTTGTTAAACTTATCCAAGGATGGACTGTCTGATATGACAAAGAAAATCTCATGACACTTCTGGCACCATGTTCTACTGGGCTTAGGGTGGAAAGATAAAGTATAACAGACTGGCTGCTGAAAGCTGAACCAACACAAAGATGACACAAGACATGCTAAATGCAACTCTTGATCTCTTTTATTCCCAGCATTCCCTAATGAGACCGAAAGTACTTACAAATCATCATCATCCTTATTATTGATGTTATAGAACACTGGTTATCATTCCTCACATGTCCAAACTCAACTGAGGAAATGAAAATATTGTGCACATTAATTAAAAAAAACGGAAACATGAGGAAAGAAAATACACACATATCAATAATACATTGACAAGGGTATATCTATAAACAGATCACACTAAGTCCTACTATCTAATCATTTTGTTCACATAAGGATCATTGTCTTGATTTAATATAAATTATCTCAAGGACTTTTAAGTGATAGTCTGAATATGATCCTCTCAAAACTGAAGACATTGTGTGCTCGTCCAAAGCTCAGTTTTACTCTCTTCATATAATGCATTATTCCATTACATCAACATTCATACAAGCAATATCAGCTAGCTACTATTGGTTATTCTCCGCAAATTCAGCTCACTGATTGGTCCTTTTTGACCAATCAAGTCACCCGCACGTGCACAAGCAAATTTTGGCGCAATTCGTTCTGGAGCCGCCCTACGTGACTACGACCATATATAAACCCAAAAACATGTGTGACCGAGAGCAGAGATCGACAGCAGAGTCCGAGCTTCAAAATGTGACAATTACGAACACCCGTCTCGATTCGTCGAGACGTTAAACTTTTTGGCAACACTGATGTCAACGAACCTTTCAGTCAGATTTCAACATTCAGAGAGGTGGCAACCAAATCCACGCAATCCAAAAACTTGATTTTCCCGCGCAAATCAAACTCTGACTCAGCAAACCCATTGGCATAATCTTTCTCTCGTTATCGAACAAAACTTTACAAACTTCATTTATTATACTTAAAAAGGGACATTTTTTTTCAGTACAAAATAAGTAATAATAACTCACAACATTTCATTCAAATAATAATTAAAGGTACGCAACTTCGTATGACAAAAAAAGAATTATACATAAACACTTTACGTAAAACTACAAACTGTTTAAAAATTGGAACAAATCTCATTAACACTTGCAAAAGCTTTTAAACATACTTAGTAACAACATATGAATTTTAATACACCAACACTTAACCATTTATCAAGTCTTAACACATCTGTATATATTTTAAATAATTGTAAATCACTATTGTTTTTACATTCAACTTGCCTTTGTTTGTAGCGTTGTTTTGCATGACCTGTTCTAAATTTATGTTTATTGTTGAGGATGAATGTTAACGAACACGCCAACAAAAAATTTCCTTCTGATTTAACCAAATACATTCACTAATCCCCAACATCTTCACGGGTGTACAATGAACAATCGCAATCTTTAAAATCTTCTGAGATTGTTGACTCTCATGTTTTTTAAAATTAAGAATTTATTTTAAAATTATTTAAGTTATTCATAAAATGTCATACCTTTTATGATTATAATAAAATATTAAAATATTAATAAAATAAAAATATTAAAAAAATAAAATAATAAAATGATCTGCTTAAAAATGAAAATGTATCCTCACGGATGTATGATGCACATCGTGAATTTTTAACAAGATCTGAGATTAAATCTGATGTTTTTTAAAATTAAGAATTTATTTCAAAATTATTTAAGTTATTCATAAAATGTCATACCTTTTATGATTATAATAAAATATTAAAATATTAATAAAACAAAAATATAAAAGAAATAAAATAATAAAATGATCTGCTTAAAAATGAAAATGTATCCTCACGAATGTATGATGCACATCGTGAATTTTTAATAAGATCTGAGATTAAATCTGATGTTTTTTAAAATTAAGAATTTATTTTAAAATTATTTAAGTTATTCATAAAATGTCATACCTTTTATGATTATAATAAAATATTAAAATATTAATAAAATAAAAATATAAAAAAAATAAAATAATAAAATGATCTGCTTAAAAATGAAAACGTATCCTCACGGATGTATGATGCACATCGTGAATTTTTAATAAGATCTGAGATTAAATCTGATGTTTTTTAAAATTAAGAATTTATTTTAAAATTATTTAAGTTATTCATAAAATGTCATACCTTTTATGATTATAATAAAATATTAAAATATTAATAAAATAAAAATATTAAAAAAATAAAATAATAAAATGATCTGCTTAAAAATGAAAATGTATCCTCACGGATGTATGATGCACATCGTGAATTTTTAACAAGATCTGAGATTAAATCTGATGTTTTTTAAAATTAAGAATTTATTTCAAAATTATTTAAGTTATTCATAAAATGTCATACCTTTTATGATTATAATAAAATATTAAAATATTAATAAAACAAAAATATAAAAGAAATAAAATAATAAAATGATCTGCTTAAAAATGAAAATGTATCCTCACGAATGTATGATGCACATCGTGAATTTTTAATAAGATCTGAGATTAAATCTGATGTTTTTTAAAATTAAGAATTTATTTTAAAATTATTTAAGTTATTCATAAAATGTCATACCTTTTATGATTATAATAAAATATTAAAATATTAATAAAATAAAAATATAAAAAAAATAAAATAATAAAATGATCTGCTTAAAAATGAAAATGTATCCTCACGAATGTATGATGCACATCGTGAATTTTTAATAAGATCTGAGATTAAATCTGATGTTTTTTAAAATTAAGAATTTATTTTAAAATTATTTAAGTTATTCATAAAATGTCATACCTTTTATGATTATAATAAAATATTAAAATATTAATAAAATAAAAATATTAAAAAAATAAAATAATAAAATGATCTGCTTAAAAATGAAAATGTATCCTCACGAATGTATGATGCACATCGTGAATTTTTAATAAGATCTGAGATTAAATCTGATGTTTTTTAAAATTAAGAATTTATTTTAAAATTATTTAAGTTATTCATAAAATGTCATACCTTTTATGATTATAATAAAATATTAAAATATTAATAAAACAAAAATATAAAAGAAATAAAATAATAAAATGATCTGCTTAAAAATGAAAATGTATCCTCACGAATGTATGATGCACATCGTGAATTTTTAATAAGATCTGAGATTAAATCTGATGTTTTTTAAAATTAAGAATTTATTTTAAAATTATTTAAGTTATTCATAAAATGTCATACCTTTTATGATTATAATAAAATATTAAAATATTAATAAAATAAAAATATAAAAAAAATAAAATAATAAAATGATCTGCTTAAAAATGAAAACGTATCCTCACGGATGTATGATGCACATCGTGAATTTTTAATAAGATCTGAGATTAAATCTGATGTTTTTTAAAATTAAGAATTTATTTTAAAATTATTTAAGTTATTCATAAAATGTCATACCTTTTATGATTATAATAAAATATTAAAATATTAATAAAATAAAAATATTAAAAAAATAAAATAATAAAATGATCTGCTTAAAAATGAAAATGTATCCTCACGGATGTATGATGCACATCGTGAATTTTTAACAAGATCTGAGATTAAATCTGATGTTTTTTAAAATTAAGAATTTATTTCAAAATTATTTAAGTTATTCATAAAATGTCATACCTTTTATGATTATAATAAAATATTAAAATATTAATAAAACAAAAATATAAAAGAAATAAAATAATAAAATGATCTGCTTAAAAATGAAAATGTATCCTCACGAATGTATGATGCACATCGTGAATTTTTAATAAGATCTGAGATTAAATCTGATGTTTTTTAAAATTAAGAATTTATTTTAAAATTATTTAAGTTATTCATAAAATGTCATACCTTTTATGATTATAATAAAATATTAAAATATTAATAAAATAAAAATATAAAAAAAATAAAATAATAAAATGATCTGCTTAAAAATGAAAATGTATCCTCACGAATGTATGATGCACATCGTGAATTTTTAATAAGATCTGAGATTAAATCTGATGTTTTTTAAAATTAAGAATTTATTTTAAAATTATTTAAGTTATTCATAAAATGTCATACCTTTTATGATTATAATAAAATATTAAAATATTAATAAAATAAAAATATTAAAAAAATAAAATAATAAAATGATCTGCTTAAAAATGAAAATGTATCCTCACGAATGTATGATGCACATCGTGAATTTTTAATAAGATCTGAGATTAAATCTGATGTTTTTTAAAATTAAGAATTTATTTTAAAATTATTTAAGTTATTCATAAAATGTCATACCTTTTATGATTATAATAAAATATTAAAATATTAATAAAATAAAAATATTAAAAAAATAAAATAATAAAATGATCTGCTTAAAAATGAAAATGTATCCTCACGAATGTATGACGCACATCGTGAATTTTTAATAAGATCTGAGATTAAATCTGATGTTTTTTAAAATTAAGAATTTATTTTAAAATTATTTAAGTTATTCATAAAATGTCATACCTTTTATGATTATAATAAAATATTAAAATATTAATAAAATAAAAATATAAAAAAAATAAAATAATAAAATGATCTGCTTAAAAATGAAAATGTATCCTCACGAATGTATGATGCACATCGTGAATTTTTAATAAGATCTGAGATTAAATCTGATGTTTTTTAAAATTAAGAATTTATTTTAAAATTATTTAAGTTATTCATAAAATGTCATACCTTTTATGATTATAATAAAATATTAAAATATTAATAAAATAAAAATATTAAAAAAATAAAATAATAAAATGATCTGCTTAAAAATGAAAATGTATCCTCACGAATGTATGATGCACATCGTGAATTTTTAATAAGATCTGAGATTAAATCTGATGTTTTTTAAAATTAAGAATTTATTTTAAAATTATTTAAGTTATTCATAAAATGTCATACCTTTTATGATTATAATAAAATATTAAAATATTAATAAAATAAAAATATAAAAAAAATAAAATAATAAAATGATCTGCTTAAAAATGAAAATGTATCCTCACGAATGTATGATGCACATCGTGAATTTTTAATAAGATCTGAGATTAAATCTGATGTTTTTTAAAATTAAGAATTTATTTTAAAATTATTTAAGTTATTCATAAAATGTCATACCTTTTATGATTATAATAAAATATTAAAATATTAATAAAATAAAAATATAAAAAAAATAAAATAATAAAATGATCTGCTTAAAAATGAAAATGTATCCTCACGGATGTATGATGCACATCGTGAATTTTTAATAAGATCTGAGATTAAATCTGATGTTTTTTAAAATTAAGAATTTATTTTAAAATTATTTAAGTTATTCATAAAATGTCATACCTTTTATGATTATAATAAAATATTAAAATATTAATAAAATAAAAATATAAAAAAAATAAAATAATAAAATGATCTGCTTAAAAATGAAAATGTATCCTCACGAATGTATGATGCACATCGTGAATTTTTAATAAGATCTGAGATTAAATCTGATGTTTTTTAAAATTAAGAATTTATTTTAAAATTATTTAAGTTATTCATAAAATGTCATACCTTTTATGATTATAATAAAATATTAAAATATTAATAAAATAAAAATATAAAAAAAATAAAATAATAAAATGATCTGCTTAAAAATGAAAATGTATCCTCACGAATGTATGATGCACATCGTGAATTTTTAATAAGATCTGAGATTAAATCTGATGTTTTTTAAAATTAAGAATTTATTTTAAAATTATTTAAGTTATTCATAAAATGTCATACCTTTTATGATTATAATAAAATATTAAAATATTAATAAAATAAAAATATTAAAAAAATAAAATAATAAAATGATCTGCTTAAAAATGAAAATGTATCCTCACGAATGTATGATGCACATCGTGAATTTTTAATAAGATCTGAGATTAAATCTGATGTTTTTTAAAATTAAGAATTTATTTTAAAATTATTTAAGTTATTCATAAAATGTCATACCTTTTATGATTATAATAAAATATTAAAATATTAATAAAATAAAAATATTAAAAAAATAAAATAATAAAATGATCTGCTTAAAAATGAAAATGTATCCTCACGAATGTATGACGCACATCGTGAATTTTTAATAAGATCTGAGATTAAATCTGATGTTTTTTAAAATTAAGAATTTATTTTAAAATTATTTAAGTTATTCATAAAATGTCATACCTTTTATGATTATAATAAAATATTAAAATATTAATAAAATAAAAATATAAAAAAAATAAAATAATAAAATGATCTGCTTAAAAATGAAAACGTATCCTCACGGATGTATGATGCACATCGTGAATTTTTAATAAGATCTGAGATTAAATCTGATGTTTTTTAAAATTAAGAATTTATTTTAAAATTATTTAAGTTATTCATAAAATGTCATACCTTTTATGATTATAATAAAATATTAAAATATTAATAAAATAAAAATATTAAAAAAATAAAATAATAAAATGATCTGCTTAAAAATGAAAATGTATCCTCACGAATGTATGATGCACATCGTGAATTTTTAATAAGATCTGAGATTAAATCTGATGTTTTTTAAAATTAAGAATTTATTTTAAAATTATTTAAGTTATTCATAAAATGTCATACCTTTTATGATTATAATAAAATATTAAAATATTAATAAAATAAAAATATAAAAAAAATAAAATAATAAAATGATCTGCTTAAAAATGAAAATGTATCCTCACGAATGTATGATGCACATCGTGAATTTTTAATAAGATCTGAGATTAAATCTGATGTTTTTTAAAATTAAGAATTTATTTTAAAATTATTTAAGTTATTCATAAAATGTCATACCTTTTATGATTATAATAAAATATTAAAATATTAATAAAATAAAAATATAAAAAAAATAAAATAATAAAATGATCTGCTTAAAAATGAAAATGTATCCTCACGGATGTATGATGCACATCGTGAATTTTTAATAAGATCTGAGATTAACAAATTTGATGTTTTTTAAAAATAAGAATTTATTTTAATATTTAAGTTATTCATAAAAATGTCATAACTTTTTACAATTATAATAAAATTTGCTGTCGGGTTAATTTTATTTGTGACATTAAAGAGTATATTTCATAAAGTAGAAAAAATTAATTTTAATCAAAAGCAGAATTTGTAGTATTGTTCTTTGAATTTTTTGGATGAGGAGTTATCATTACATTATTTATACTATTTACATGCAGACGATTGTCCGCATTTTTGCTTTGTGTTGTGGTGATAACAACAACAAAGTTTGCATGTAAATAATGTAAATAAGAATTTGCAGTAATTAAGATAAATTTTGATGAAAGTAGATTTATTTACAGTCATACAATTCAATAACAAATTAATGAAGTAAATTTATGTTGGAAAACAAGAAAATAAAATTGATTGTATAGTAGAAGGGAAACCAGACAAATCATGCAATATCTATAAGCAATAAATTACTTATGCCTCCTGAAGAGTGAATGAACAGGTCTGCCTATGAAACTCTGGAATCAGGATGTCGAAGGTAACATCAATCAGCTAAGTGATAACTTTTGCATATATTAATTCTCTCTCCCTCTCTTTCTCTCTCTCTATATATACATTTATTTATTTACTTATCTATGGATGCATAATATCACACATATACAGTTGCTAATATCTCATTATTTAGTTTATATTCACACTTATCTCTCTCCTCCCCTCTTTCTCTCTCTCTCTCTCTCTCTCTATATATATATATATATTTAAAGACATTTATGATATGTTTAATGTTCTTTTTATAGATACAAGTATTTAAGCAAATGCTCTGTTTTATAATAAACAGTATTAAATAACATTATAACATTTTATTATAAAACAGAGCATTTGCTTAAATACTTGTATCTATAAAAAGAACGTTAAACATATCATAAATGTCTTTAAATAAATTGTTGGACTTTGTCCAATTCAAATATATATATATATATATATATATATATATATATATATATATATATATATATATATATATAATGAAATAATAACACCTATTCCTATACATGAAATTTTATAATTTAATATATGCCAAGGTGAACAGATTTTACCAAAAAGTGCTCAATAGTTATCTAAACCAATAATTATTCTATGAAAAAATATTGAAAGTTCACAATACTTATCTAAGATCAAGTTTCATGATGTTTTGCTTTTCAGGACTCAAATAAGAATCTTATCTAGATTCTGAAGAGAAAAGTATCACAAAAGTCTGAGTTGATCTTCCATAAGTATCATGAACTTTCAATAATTTTGATACAATATATATATATATATTTATATATATATTAATTAATTAAATTAAAAAAAAGACACCCTTAAGGTTCCATGACTATAATTTATTTCCCCAGAAAATATATTTTTCCCTAGTTCATCAGGTCACATCTTTAGTTACATAGGAATTTAGTTTACAAATTTACATGCTTTTATTTTATTTTTAATACAAGCAGTGACAGCTCTATGGTTGATGGCACCCTGGGCAATCTAAAGTTTGATACCCTTACAAGTGTATTTTTTTAAATTTTAACAAGGAGAAAAACTGAAATTGTAGAATAAAGAGTTTATTACAATATACATCTTAAAACAAGCTAAAGAAAACATTTATTATCCTACCTAAAACATTTTTTGTAGCCTTTAGCTGATCAGCAAATCTTTTCATGGCACTTTCTACACGTATCTTCTTTACAAGATCATTTTTTTCTATTGACAAAATAGCCAAAGAATTTAATCTATCTTGAGTCATGGATGACCACAAGTATGTTTTTATAAACTTTAGTTATGGAAAGTCCAAAACACATGACATGGCAACATGGGACACTTGGCCTTGATAGTACCTTGGGTGACTGTCTGAGTTGCCAGTACCTTGAGCCTGCCTTATATATATATATATATATATATATATATATATATATATATATATATATATATATAATAAAAAGAAAGAACAAAGAACAGTAAGATATAAAATCCGGTATTCTTATAGATACTTTTATTTTTACACAATAGTGCTCAATGTAAATTTACAGAGCATTAATATTATAAATTAATTGATTTAAAATATGGACTCTCCAAAATTCACTTGACGAGGAAATGGAACTAATGTCTTTAATTTAATAACAAAATTAAATTCGAAGACTTTAGCTTCCATTTTTGAAACATGGTTATCACTGTGTAGCGAAAAAAAACATATTTTAAATCAATTAATTTATAATATTATATATATATTAATAATAAATATACATTTTTCCTCATCAGCCTTAATTCACCATATGAAGATTGCATTGTGCTTCTGGTGAGAAAAATGCATATTTATTATTAATATATAATTTATAGCTCTCTTATTTTACATTGAGCACTATTTTATAAACACCAACACTCAATGTGCAATATTATATATATATATATATATATATATATATATATATATATATATATATATATATATATATTTCTCAAGAAGTAATAGATGTTATCACTTTAAATGTTAGTTTTAATGGATAGACATATTTGAGTAGATACTCCATTTATTTTTAAACAGTAGATTCTTTAATGAGATTTCTCAAACATTTAGGCCGGTAGACAAAAATAAATAAATATCTGTTTAAAAAAATAAACAAAGCATTTACTCAAATATGGGTATCCGTGAAAAATAACATTTAAAGTGATAAAATTTGTCGGATTAATAAATAAAAAATTCATTACTTATTTAGAAATTGCAATAGTTTCTCTGGGTGGTGTGAGGAATTGGGAACACCACCCAGCGAAACTGTAGTTGTATGCCAAAAATGTAGGTACGCATATATGTACTAATTTGCTCTGTATAACCACATTGAGCACTTACGCTTACGCCTCATGCATAAATTTAACAATTATTTATTTGCTTGCCTGCGTATAAACACCAGCAGATGTGTACATGCCTGATTATATTTGGCTGTTTCGTTTATCCACACTACAACTATATATATATATATATATATGTATATATATATAAATATATATATATAAGGTTTTATGTATATATAAAACCTTTTATGTATCATAACTATATAAATATATATATACGACCGAATGGGTAAATATAGGTAGGTATACAAGTGAGCGATGGTATACAAATACATATAAGTACTCTATAGTGTAAGAAAAAACAGTGCTCAATGTAAAGAAACAGAGCTATTTAATATATATATTAAGCAATATACATAATATCTTACATTAATTGCACAACTCGAAGTTTCATGCTGAAGCAATTTTCAAGTGGTGGAATTATAATGTTTAATTAAAAATTTATTTAAATAAAAATAAACATTATAATGTGAAACTCTGAGTTGTGTAATTAATGTAAAATATTATGTATGTTGCTTTATATATATATATATATACTGTCTTGCTGTATCACAGCTCCTCAGTGCTATTAGAAAACCGAAGGCCTTAAGCCTGGATCAAAAACAACTGATTTGGTGTCAGCCAGAGCTTCTACCACTGAGCTATCTTCACTTGACAGAATAATTCAGCCAATCTAGCGTATTGTTTTTACAAACATAAACAAATGCCAAGCAGCCATAGTGTCCCATTCATTTTACTGAAGAGCTTCACATTTACACAGGTGACTGTTGTTTTTAGAATTAGCTTGTCATTCAACAGTGCTCAATTGAAAATATATTTTCAAGAGCTAAATTATGTCATTCGCAGACAGTACTGTTTCACTGTATCACAGCTCCTCAGTGTGACTAGACAACTGAATGTCTCAAGCCCTGATTGAAAATCAACTGATTTGGTGTCAGTCAGAGCTTCTACCACTGAGCTATCTTCACTCGACAGAATGAGTCAGCCAAATCTAGTGTATTGTTTTTACAAACATAAACAAACACCAAGGAGCCATAGTGCTCCATTCATTATTGATGTATTTGGGTAGCAACCTTTCTTTCATGCATCTTTCATTGAAAACAGCCAACAAGGAAGATTTAATTAATCTTACTTTAATTACTATGTGGCAGCCACACACAGGATTTCACCACCCAAAACACATCCTTGATACTGGCTAGAGATGTAGCCCAAAACAATCAGAACAATAATAACTATTCCTATATTCTATAACCCCTGAAAAACAGAAAAATGTTAGATTACTGGAAAAACTCAATAAAAGATTAATTAAATCTTCCTTGTCGGCCATTTTCAATGAAAGATGCATATATATCTATAAATATAAAGAGGCCTCTATACAAAACATATAGAAGATAATATCCCTCCAACTAACACCAAACATATCAACATTTTTATATCGTAACCAGATGCATGCTAATTATAAACTAGATGAAAGTATCCTAAAAGAATTAATAAAAACTAATACATTCACCACAGACGCTAGTAAAAAAATAAAACTTATTATATACTACACTAAATCCACTATATCTAATAAAATCATTTGTAATAACTCTTCCCCGCCCATTTGTATGTTGCAGAAAACTAACATCATTTATAAATTTAAATGTCCTCTGGGAGATTGCATCTCCAACGATAAAAATAATATCTATGTTGGACACATGACAACAACACTTTCACGTAGGCTAAGTCTTCACCTGAATAACACGTCCAATATTTCTAAACATTTACAACATACCTGCCCACAATCGCAATTCAGAAAAATCCTTGTCGAAAATACCTCTATACTTTTCCATGAAAAGAATAAACACAAACTAAAAATTCTCAAAGCTATTTATATCTAAAAATTGAAACCAAACCTCAATAAAATGAATTACAAATACTCCACATTTTAAAATGTGTACAATAGTCTTTAAATATTAGCGCTTATCATTAATAGATTTTCCTTTATCTAGCAACTACTTAAGTCCAGAATTTTTCCACAGCATACCTAGTTACCTCCCCTGAAATGTTGTCTGTTACCCAAACTATGACAAACCATACCTAACTCCACATATAAAAATGGAATTTTTTGGATGACCACTACAATTTTTGTCCTTCACAACCATGAACATTAAATACTTACTCTATAATTAACAATACCCTGATGATGACATTATGCTATGTCGAAAGTACTTAGAAATAAATACAATATGAGCCTACACAGTATTTTCCTCTCGTCTTTTAATAACCTCACAAAAAAGTTTATCTGAGAATGTGAAAGGATCCTATTGAGAATAAGTAGACATGTCTAAATTATTTGATGAAACCTGTCTTAAATATATATATATATATATATATATATATATATATATATATTATAATTATTTAAAAAAAAAATATGATTCCATTGCAACACAGAAATTACTATGTTTTGAAACTGGTCAGCAGTATTTAAGTTTAATTCCAATATTAAACCTTACCCACTGGGTGGCAGTTTCATCCTCAAGCATTGTTTTGGAATAACTATGGTACAGAATGTTTTACTAATTTATAGTTTTGAAATGGAGGTGTGGTCTAGGGTTTGTTTTTTCTTTAACAAGGCGTCACTGCTTTGATGGAAGTAGGGGTGTTTGTGATATGTCAAGTTTTTGGAGTCGTTGAAGGTTGGGTTGTTTTTTTTTTTTGTCTGGCTACAATGGCTAATCTTATCAGACTCCCTGCTAAAACTCTGATTGATGTCGTAGTTCTGTTGGTTTTTATTACTGTATGTTATTACTGTGTGTGTTTGTATATATAATATATATATATGTATATATTGCTGTTAACAGTAAAAATTAGTAGAATTTTTGTAAAAGTATTTAAAATATGTTAAATAAGTAAATTTTTAAATATCTTAATCTTTTTTTAATCAGTTCATTCCAAGCAAGGCAATAAAGCCACTAAGACACAGGGGGTACTGAGTGAGAAAGAATATGAGAAAAAGAAAAACATTATTAAGGAGCGAGAACAATATAAGAACAGGAATTAAGAAGACAGACGATAACGATTGACATTGCATTTCATTTAAATTTTTGTGGATCAATATTGACGGGGACACAAGACGGAAGTTCTTCCACAAACGAAGGACGAGAGAAGAAACTGTTTCCAATTTCAAGTATTTTTGTGTGTGTGTGTGTGTGTGTGTGTGTGTGTGTGTGTGTGTGTGTGTGTGTGCGTGTGTGTGAGTGCCCTTAGGATGAACGGTGAAAAATGAATTGAAAATAAAAACACTTTTTAAGTTTTTATGATTTTGTTGACACAAATTGTAAAAATGTATTGTAAAATCTTTAATTTCTAACAAATTTTAAAAATGTTTTTTTAAGTTGATTTGTCCCTAGCAAACTGTTCTGAAAATCATTCTTTCTCTCAAAATAAAATGGAAATGGGTTCATTTTTTTTTTTCGGGCGATCTCGTCGTTTAAAATTAATAAAACACTGTCATTACCGTGAAGACTACACTTTGTTATATAACAAAAAAAATACTATTCCATTTTAATATCTAATTTAAAAAAAACATTTTTTCGACTATATATTTTCTTTAAACTTTTTGTGTTTTTAATTAATTTAATTTTATAATGATTTCGAGAGAAAAAAATCTACCAGCTTAAAAAACAAAAAATAGAAAAAAAAAGATGATCTCATCTCAATCTGGCCAAATATAACAATAAAATAACTGAGAGTATTTATTTGACGTTTGGGATTTTTTTTCTTTTATCTTCTTGGAAGATTTCATACGTGATTGTCAATGTCCTCCAACTCTCAATAACCGTGACTGGCTGTAATAATGTTGTTTTTCTCATTCATTGACCACGGGTATTTCGTGTATGTTTGCTTAATTATAAATACAGGGAAACGAAATTAAAAAACTTTAATTTATCAAATTCAATTTAACATTTAAATTAAAACTGAACAAAAAGAAAAAAATGATTCAGTCTCGTTTTTTTCTTTACGTATATTTTAAGTGAAAGCTGAAGACGTAGAGACAAAGAAAAATATAGAAAGGTCCTTGGTAAGAAATAGAGATTTCATAATAATTATCAATTTATAATTTATCCGTTAGAGTTTTTATCAATTCATGGTCTTTCAAAAAAACCAAAAACGTAATGAAAATAATAATTTCAGAGATCCATAACAAAATTGAAAAAGGGCTTTCTTTTTTTATTACGGATAAGTTACTACACTAAAAAAACAACTTTCATTTTTTCCCTAATAATATTGATAGTATATTTAACTGTTTAATAATTCAGGTTTTTCTTTTTGTGGAATGATTTATTTAATAAACGTATTTTAAGTTTCTTATTGCCACAACGGCAGGCAGCTAGAGTTGACTTTAAAAATAAAATAGTGCAGACAAGGAAAGAAAGCTTTTAGTGTAATTTTGGCTTTTGATTTGAGAAGCTAATCTAGCAATAATACCAACCTCCATGACTATTCCCAACACGAGACTTTATCATTATTAATATAACTTAAAATGAGAAATCTAAGTTATACACAATTCAGCTGAAATAGCCATTTTTTTATCTCCCGATATTAAAGAGTTCGCCGATGACTTTTCCTCCCACCAACTTCTGCGGTTTACTGACTGGTAGCTTAGAATCGGAATGTGGACTTGAACAATTTGACACTCACAGGACACACAGAAGGCATGAGGAACAGAAGCAAACAAGGAGTGGGAGGCTTAATAAAAACAAAAAACCTTACTAAGAGTTTTTTTTTAAAATTAATTTTCATCCTATGCAAGCCCAAGAGCCACTCGAGGTTGCTTACTGAAGGAGTTTGTTGCATGAGTGGTAAGGATAAGAGGTAAAAGGTGCAGTTTATGAGGATATGTGAGAAAGATAACTGTTAATCTTGAACAGATTAAGATTGTAGATGTTGGGAAAGCATCCTCTTGGGAGTCTGTTCCACACAGAAATGGTTTGTAGCAAGAAGCTGTTAGAGTGGAACTTATTTCTCACTAATGAAATACGAAGGGAATATGAGAGTAGTTTACCTAAGTGTATGCAGCATGATGGGTCTTAGCTGAGAGGGTTAGATTTGGTGGAAGTGTTGTGGACCCGATAGCGGTGCAGATCTGGCTTACGAAAATAAGGCCTTGTGCCAGACACTACACACTACTACCTAATCCACAAACAAAGTAAAAAAAAAGAGAAAATATAAAGATGTGCTCTTTCCACCGTACAAACGTACAAAGTGAAAAGAAGTAGACAGGCAAAACAACGGAAGGTTAAGAACAAACATAAATTTTATTAGAGTTTAACGAGTAGTTTGTCTTCAATGAAGACCTTCAGTAAATGTACTGGAAAATGTAGTTGAAAAAGAGGCCAAGTAGATTGTCTTCAGTAAGGTTACTGGAAATATTGTAGAGAATGAAATTTAATTGTCTTGAGTGAAGACCTTCAGTAAGATACTGGAAATATGGTAGTTGACAAGATACAGTTCCGCGCCAAAATTTAAATCCAAGATGGCTATGGCGGGAAAAAGGTTCTTCAGGAAGAAGAGTCAGAAAGTCAGTTGTAATGCATAATAACATATGGCAAGGAAAAAATACTCACTGCGAGAGTTTATAATTGTGAGTGCATGTAATTCTTTTTTAGGTAACAGGTTCAGAAAATACAGAGTTCGAAGAATGTGAAAAATGCTTTGTTCATCAGGTTGGAAGTTTTTTGAAAGTTCCTGGAAGTTGGCGGCTCGATAAAGATGTTCGCTTCTGTCATGAAGGTGACGACCGTGTCGTATGTGTTAAGATATAGCGACGAGCCATGAGGTCTAGGCAAGGTTTGCTGAATAAAATGTCTCTGTCGGCATATATGGGGTTACCGGCGAGAGACAAGTGAGCCAGCCCGGCCGATGGTCAGACGACCACGGGGCGACTGATTTTTGAAAAGCCAATTTGCCGTGACATCAGCGCAAAAGCGCGCGAAAAATAATATCTTCCTCACTCGGCTAAGAACTACGGTTTACTACTATGACCGGCTGAAAGTGAGAGGAAGGGGTGAAAACTCGCGCGTGCGTCAAAATGAAGGTGGGGATAGCGTGAATCCCACAGAAGTAAGGAATTTATCTCACCTGAATATTTTCCATGGAAATAGCAATAGAGTAGCAAAAGGCTTGCAACATTTTGTCTGTGGAAAAGGGATTGTAAGTTGGAAAATAATTCATTACCCATAGGCGTTTGGGACTCTATCAAGACTGGAAAGGAAGACTGTACAGCTCCAACCCAGATATGGCAGCAGTATTCCATTTTTGACCTGATCACTCTTGTAAAGCTAGATCATGGCAGGAGGAGTCAGGTACTTACTGGAGCGGTACAGGGAAGTGACCATTTTTCCAGCATCTTTAGTGGTTGATTGTATACATGAGTCCCACTTGAGATCTGTCTCAATAAGTGTTATAGGCAAGAGAGAACACCTGTTCATTGCAATAGATGAAGTTATGGAGCGCCATGAAGAACCATAGCACATAGAAGAAGAATCAGACAGCAAACACATTTTTAATTCCAAGTGTTAGATTGCTGAAATTCTTTAATACAGATTCACAAAGGAAAAATTTAAACAGAAAACTTTTTGTCTCAGAGACAAGTATTCTATTTTAAATGCTTCTTCAGGATATAAGTGATTTCTCTTCTTTGTTATCTGTAAATTGTTGTGACTTAGGAAAAATAGTGGAGTAGTTTCCTGTTATCTTTGCTGCAGTTTTTAATTCAGTAGAACCCTTCTCCTAGACTAGCTACCACCCAAGGCTAGAGAGCCTAATCCGCAGAAGGGATGAAAATTTAACCTTGTAAAATATTTAACAGAAAAATGTTCAACTCTATTTGAAGGAATGTTACTTGAAGTGGAAAAACATTTCTAATAATTTAATAACTATACATGCTTCAAAGCTGATATGTTGCAGGTTAATGATTTGATACATATGCTCTGTGATTTTTTATCTTTCTCCATAAATGATAAGATAGTTAAAATTAATTTTAAGTTGGTATCCACTTCATAGGGATATTGTATGTTATTAATAATTAAAAAGGCATTTTTATTTAGTCTGAAAAAAATTAATAAAATATATTTCCATAACGTGTCCGCTATAATTTAAAACTGTTTAATTTGTTCCTTTTAACAAATCTTAAGATAAAGATTTTTTTAAGTTTTTCTTTACAAACACAAAGCACTCAAATGACTATATAACACAGTGGAGCAAAATAAAGGGACTTGGCCCAGACAACGCCAGATATCATTGCTAGTTCTATACTAAATGACATTCCTTATTATAGTCCTGATGCTCTAGGCACAAAAGGTGTTTGCTTTTATTTTATCTGAAATTGATTCATTAATGGAGTATATTCCCATAATATGTCTGCTATAATTTCTTTAATTTGTTTATTTTACCAAATTTTAATTTATATGGATTTATTAAGTTTTTCTTCACTACAAATACATAGCTGCAGAGAGAAGGAATGGATTCTTCCCTTTTCCAAAACTAATAGTGCAAAATGAACACAAAAAATAGGCTGAAACTTTGCTCAGCTGATTTTGTTTTCAGCACTAATAACTGTTACATTATCAAGACATTCCCATACATTGAAAAACAATCAATAATAATGAGAGTGTAATATTATAAAATATGATTTTCTTATCAACATTCATCCATATATCCATTACTATTAAACCTGTATTTCTCAACAGTGGTTCCATTTAAGTCTTTGTGTTTCTAGACAGGTTACTCAGGTACATTATATTTTCCTCAAAAGTGGTTCTATTTCAGCATTATGTAAGTAGACTGGTTCAGGTGTGAATGTAGGTTCACTGTGCAGATGACCACTTGACTAATTCCCTATACTAATTTAACTATATTCAGTCTATCCTTTTGTCATAGATGTTTCTCAAAAGATGTTCTATTTCTGCATTCAGCATTATCTAATTAGTCTGGTCCAGGTGTGAAAGTCGGTTCACTGTGCGGATGACCACTTGACCAGTTCCCTCAACATATATAACTATGGAGTCCAGTCTACCCCTTTGTGTTAGATGTTTCTCAAAAGATGTTCTATTTCTGCATTCAGCACTATGTAAGTAGACTGGTCCAGGTGTGAAAGTCGGTCCACTGTGCGGATGACCACTTGACCAGTTCCCTCAACATATATAACTATGGAGTCCAGTCTACCCCTTTGTGTTAGATGTTTCTCAAAAGATGTTCTATTTCTGCATTCAGCACTATGTAAGTAGACTCGTCCAGGGGTGAATGTAGGTTCACTGTGCAGAGGACCACTTGACCAGTTCCCTCAACATACATAGCTATGGAGTCCAGTCTACCTATTTGTTATAGATGTTCTATTTCAGCATTCAGCACAATGTAATTAGACTTGTCCCGGTATGAATATAGGGTCTCTACACAGCTGAACATTTGACCATTTTCCTCCTCATATCTGGGTTGAAAACTAAAGAGGTAATTCATTCATGCATAGTGTGTCTTAAGCAAGTAGACCAATCAGAAGCCAGCTCTCTTCAGGTCAAACTGCAGCCAATGTCCTTCAACTTAAAGGCTCACCTTAGTGAATTGGCCATTGACTTATATCAGGAACATGACCAATTTGCAGGCATTAGAACTTCCTTGTGCCATGATTCCTTCAAGTTGATACAAAGGTAGTTACTTGAAAAGCAACATGGATCAGACATTTATCTCTGCAATTCGGAGATAGCAAAGGTGTAAAGCTTAATTTTATTTTGGCTAAAATTAATTACTTACTCCAACCAGAACTGCCTCACGGTTAAAATGAAGTGCTAGATATTTCTCAACAGCTGTTCTATTTCAACATTCAGCACTATGTAAGTAGATTGGTCCAGGTGTGAATGTAGGGTCATTGATTGTGCAGATGACCACTTGACCAGTTCCCTCTACATATATATGTAGTCCAGTCTACCCCTTTGTGTTAGATATTTCTCTACAGCTATTCTATTTCAACATTCAGCACTATGTAATTAGACTGGCCCAGGTGTGATTGTATGGTCACTACACAGCTGAGCACCTGACCATTTTCCTTCACTTTTCTTGATTGAAATTCATGCATACTTTGTCTTGCACCAATAGACCTGGAAGAGCCTGTCCCTCCCCAAGTCAAAACAATGTCAATTTCATTCAATTGACCATTGATTATATTGGAAACATGGCTGATTTGCATGCATTAGTCTGTCACTGTATATGCAAATCATGTTGCCTAATAAAAGCACTGACATCAAGTGAGTGAGTGTTATATTTCAGTTTAGGTGGAATTACTTACCTGTCTCGTCCAGAAATTCCCCATGCCATATTCCACTCAATTGGATATGTTGATAGATATTTATAAAGCAGCATGGATCAGATATTTATCTCTAAAATTTAGGGATTGCAAATGTGTAAAGCTTAAATTTTCCTGACTGTTTCTTTTGACATATCACCAGATTACCTGGCCTAGCCAAAATCTCCTCAGGGTTAAAATGAAATATAAAATGCTCAAGCCCCAGGAAATTTTCCTCATAGGAAGTAACTCTACTATGGGGTAAGGCTAGATTTAATCCCAGTTATTTGAGGTGTCCTTCTCAAAGGTGGAATGCTAAGGAAACTTGAGTAAATTTTGTCCATCCTATGTATGTGTGGATGTTCCCATTTAAAGTTGGACTTGTGCCATATTCCATGCAAGTGGATAGAGGTCTACATTTAATACTGTACTGTGAGGTTGTATCAGTCAATGATACAAAGCAGTGAGGACTGGACTCTAATGAACATGTAGGAATACAAAAGCTGATTACCTCCCTTTGGTTGAGATGGAATCACCTGGGTTATATGACGATTGCTTAGTGATGTTGTGGAATCATCCACGTCATCTTTCACCCCTACTTGCAGAACAATCCATTCTTACACCCACACACACCTGTTATCCAATCAAAAAACTAATTTCGACAAACTCAACTTCTCATTGGTTAACAGCCTAAAAAAAACTGAGAATGCACGTGAAAAATCACTTTGGCGCTCAAACCTTTTTGAGCCTATTTTTCCTTCTCAAAAACTATAAAAAGAAGAAATTCGAAGTACTTAATTAGTCAGATTTCAACATTCAGAGAGATGCCAACCAACTCCACGCAATTCTAAAACTTGATCTTCCTGCGCAAATCAACCTCTGACTCAGCAACCCATTGGCATATTCTTTCTCTCTCTATCAAACAAAATTTACAAACTTCATTTATTTTACTTAAAAAAAGTGATATATATTCACTACAAAATAAGTAATAATAACTAACAACATTTCATTCAACCAACAACTAAAAGTACGCAACTTCGTACAACTCTAAAAGATTTATACGTAATACTTACATACACACACTAACGTTTGAACAGTAAAAATGAATACTTTTTACATTGAGACAACAAACTTTTCAATTCTTGCAACAAATCACAGTAATGTTATTTTAAACATTCAAACACATTTGACAACAATCTACAAATTTAAATACATCAGCATTCAAATTACAATTAAATGTTTGACTCATTTGTATATTTTAAAAATTGTATATAAATCATTGCAGGACAACGTATTTTCTACTTGTCTTCAATTTCGTTTTGCGTGACATGTCCTAAATGTTTGTTTATTGTTGAGGATGAATGTTAATGAACACGCCAAAAAAGATTTCCTTCTGATTCACTCAAATCCTTCTGATTTAACTAAATACATTCACTAATCCCCAACAATGTCACTTCATTGTGTGACAAATGTTGTCCGTCAGTTAGCTTCCAGGAGTCAAGTGAGCAGGAGATTTTTAGTATGGATGAGGCTAAATCTACTTTGCCATGCAAGCTGCTAAAGGGTCAACTCATAAACCCATAGCACCATTTTCCTTTGGGAATATATCCTCACCAGTTATAGAAACTATCTCCAGCTTGCAGTCCTCGTATTGGGAAAATATCCATGATTCACTGTTTTCTTGTTCGAGAAATATATCCTCATTAGTGACATAAAAGAACATAAATCTAGCCCACTCAAATCTCCATTGGGGATCCTAAATATGACTTCTCCAGATAAACAGAAGAATCTTCTGGCAGATCAAGGTCCTGTTAAAAATTATTACAAGTAAGACTCTGTCTCCTTGCCATTTTGACACTGCTTGTATGGTATTCATGTGTTATAGTTTCTCTATGTAGGACACTTGTAAATATTTGTATATAATTTTGTGTATGACTTAGTGGTATAAAACTTTCTGAGAACAAAGCATGTTTATCATTCCTTTTCTTTCAGCTGTTCTCTTCCATCCGTGAAATAAGTTGTTATTATATCATACAAATGGCTGGCCACTCATATCTGAGAAAGCCTGTCTACTAAGGCAGCTAGCCAATCCCTATTGCAAACACCTGCACAGGCACATTTACATTTGTTGAACACCCACACAGCCCACCAGTGGTTTATACTGCAACTATGCTGAGTGGACCTTAATTACAGTTTCTGAGAGAGAGTGTGTTATCTGGTGTGATCAACAGTCTGATCAAGGCCAGCACACTCAAACCTCAGTCATGATGACTTGTGACTTTGTGCTAGCACAACCTTCGATGGCTGCCAGTGAATTCTGGCTACCCAATTTTACTCACAAGGCTTGGTATGGTTTGCAGGCATTTTCCAAATGTGCTGCACACTGGAATTGCTTCCTCCAGATTGATAATATCAAGAAATCACCTTCCTGACAAATCAACCATGGTGATATTTGAACCCGTGTCTCATGGTCAGAAAACAAACATTCTAACTACTCAGCCACGTGCCTATGTGATGGATATAATAATACCCATAATGGGGGAAATACAAACTGAGGGAATATTCATTTCTTGCATAGCAGTCCTATTAAACAGCTTTTAATTTATATTGATATTTCTTTATTGGTTATATAACAAATATGTATTTTTGGCATTTTTTAAAGTCACTCCAGGCACTGTTTCTATTAAATCAGTATCTCTCAACAGCTGTTCAATTTTCTGAGCAGTTGTTCAGGTACATTGGACTTTTCTTGTATTCTATTCCCGCTCTCGGCACTTATTTTTATTTACAAATTTCAGGTTTGAAACTGTCTGTGTCATTGATATTTGTGTATGAAAGAATCCTTTTACATTTCTTTTCAAAAAAGATTTTTTAAAAATAAAGAACAAGTGGATATATACATTTTTATGCGTTTTATTTTACAAAAATACTTTAAATGGATATATGCATATTTTAGACAAGCATTTGCTTGTCAGGTGAGAGTTTTTTTTTTTTTATATTTTTTGCAAAAAGATTCTTTTTATTTAAAGAACAAAAGTATATATCATTTATAGTATTTAAATTTGAACCATTGTCCTCATCTTTGTTGTTGCTATCCCAATTTTAAATTGAAATTAAAGGAACTTGGATATGTAATTGAAAGAGAATGTTTTATTCAGATTCGTTCATTTTTCACATGTGCATCCTATCTAAAATGGCTGCTCAGCCACATCTGGGTAAGCTGCCCCTTTTCTGGTTGAAGAGTTGTCAAGGGGAGCAATTTGTGAAGATTAACACCAATGTTATGGCCTTCATAAGATTTATATCAATCTGGGTAACCTACAGATGAGGCCCTGACAGTGATTCAAAACCAGTTGGAATCAGGCCTTTTCACCCCACCCCGGGAGAATGTATTAACAATCTAATAGATAATCTGCTGGAAATGTTGACATTCTGTCTATGGACAATATTCTTCCACCTAGAGTTTGACATATATGAAAAACAGGAAGCCTTGGCTATGGGTTCCCCATTGTCACCAGTGTTCACAAACATATACATGGAATACTTTGAGGAAATGGCTCTAGGAATAGTGCCACTAAAGCCAACAGTATGGCTGAGATATGCAAATGACACCTTCATACACTGGCTGCACCAGGAAGCTGTACAAATTCTGCTGAACCATGTGAACTCAATATGACCTTTGATCCAGTTCACAATGGAAAAAGAAAATAATAATCAGCTAGCTTGCCAGGATGTACTAATAACTCGCACAGAGAATGGGTTCAAAACATTTGTATATCACAAGCTAACCTTCACTGGACAATACCTCAACTTCAATTCCCACCATCCATATAGTGTGAAAAAGGGATTGTTCGATGCCTACAACACCAGGCAAAAATCATAAGTGGTGACTCAGACACATACCAACAAGAAATGGTCAGCATCAAGCATACCCATCAGAATAACAATGATCCGACATAATATTAGCATCTACAGGTGGGAACAGAAAAGACAAGGAAGAAGTCCAGTAAATCAGTCTACCTTATGTCAAGGAATTATTGGAAAAGATAAGATCTGCAGTCCATACAGCATCAGGACAATATTCAGAAGCAGTTCCACTCTAGGGAGAAATCTCTGCAGAGTAAAGCCTAACACAAAGGAGAATATGACCAAGAACTGCATGCACTCAATTCCTTGCAGTTGTGGCAAAGAATATAAAGGTGAAACAAGCTGCCTCCTAAAAGTAAGGCTCGTGGAACACCGAAAAGCTGTAGTGAGAAGTGAGACGATGAAATCAGGCATGGCTGATCATGTATGGAAGGAAAGTTGTAGTCATCAGTCCCTGTGGAATGAATTAAAAATATTGGACAAGGAAGAACACTGGAGAGTTAGACATCTGAAATAATCAGCACATGTGCTAGGCTACGAGGACTTCTTTAGTAGGCCTAGCATAGAAGTAAAGATCTACTAAGAAAGAAAGAAAAACAAATGACAGCAATTCTTCAACAGCAGCAGCAGTCAAGCATAACAGGCAGCAGCAGCTGTATTAATCAGCAGGCAGGTTAAGTTTAAGTCTCCAAGTTCACTACAGAAAATTGTCCTATGGAGTTGGTTTGTGGATTTGGTGACATAATAATTGTGAGTTCAATCCCTGGGCCAGGCAGTGTGTACTTGAAATCAGTGTAAACAGGTGCTCAATCAAACTAAAAAAATAAGAACTAGACAAGCTATCCCTAATGGAATGAGAATGGTCAACCCCTATAGATTAAATAAAGGGTTCAGTTCAGAATTTCTTGTAGGTTACCCAAATATATATACACCTGATGAATGTAAATAGTATAATAACTTCTCATCCTGGAAATTCAGACAGAAAATGTATAGATACATTTTTAATTAAAGAACAAAAATTTACATAGATTAATAAAAAAAAATATTTAAAAAATATGCAGACATAAATAACATAAGCACAATTTCAAATTTGTAAATAAAAAAAATGAAGTTCAGATAATGCTAAACATCAGGGATTGATCTTATACTGTATCAATATTATGAACAGGACCCCCTCTCTTCAATAAAAATCATTATTTCCCAATTCTGTCAAATGTCACAGCTTGAGAAAAGTCTAATGAATGCTAATTATTTTTTAATCATTTCATTGCCACTAGTACACAGGGGGTTACTGGGAGTGTAAGTGAGAGAAAAGACTGAGTATAGGGAGAATTGAGGAAAGGACAAAAGATGAATGTGTTTCAAGAAGATAGAAGATGGCAGTTATATTTATCTATATCAACAGTAAATGGGTGGAAGTTAGACGCCAATCTAGTGGCACACTTAAATTCATGCAGTCAGGGCACCAAGGAAAACAGCTTGTCAGAAGAGTAGCCATGAGATCTACAAAATTTTTTTGCCAGAAAATTTAACCCTATTTTATATGAGTGGACCACTATATTTAAGTAGTTCCCAGCATGATAGGAGTAGATAGGTTCGCCTATCGTCCGGTTCACACTCCTCCCCAGTCTTTTGAACAGGAGTAGAGATTTATCCCTTAATTCTTGTTTAGGATTGGGTTTCTGGTTGTTTCTAAAGTCTGCTTCAGCTCTGTACTCCTAATACTTGTCCTTTCCTATGCTAATGTAACTTCACACAGTAATCCTCTGCCTTGAGTGGCTCTTGGGCCTTGTATTAGGTGAACATTAGTAAAAAAAATATTCTTGTTATTAAATGTACAATATAGGTAAACCACTTATAAAAAATATTTTCTGGTGATGGGGATAATGGTGGGTACTTACGTAATTGCAGACCCCCCTACAAACCACATAAAGAAAAACATTTTTTAAAATTGGGAGAAAGAAATTAACATCCATTATTTTTTTTATTTAAATGAGAATTAGACTAATGTTCTCATCTTTGTTGTAATGATCACATTTTGGCCATTATACTTTCTAGTCTTCTTCAGGTGTCTGTTGATTCGATTAACCTCGAGGGAATTTCAAATTGAACCCTTCATTACAGTAGATTGTTCTCTGAGTCTGTACTACCCGGACCAGGAATTGAAGTCACAATTACTATGCCATCAAATTCATGGACCAACATCTCAGCTGTTGTTCTGTAGAACAGTCATGATGCTTGAACTTGGAACCTTAAACCTAATGTCTCTACTACCTCCTCTGATTCTGCAGCCTTGCTGTCAAGCTTGACTACCTCCACCACCATTTCTCTTTATTTTGTTATTAATGGTTCACATATGGTATCTATATCTGTGCTAGGCCTGCTGAGGAGGCAATATTTTTCTTCACATATTATTGGCTAAACTACTTACTATTTATTAAATAGCACTATTTGGCAGAATATAAAAATGAATAGTGGCTAAGGTCAGAAGGAATTTGAATATTGATATTAATAACAAGCTGCTTGCTGCTTTATGAAAATACTATTCATTTTTCTTCTATGTAATAAGAATATTATTATTATCACATGTTTTACATATTCCTATACAAATCATTATTTTTAAAAGTACTTGTTTTGAAAGATTTTGCCAGTATCAGCAAATACTTTGTTGTTTCTGTCCTACTAAACCCAAACCACAGCAGGCTTACAGCAACATCACGTTGAAACATTGGTTCCCCTACGATCCCTGAAGTTAAGCAATGTTTGGTCAGTACCTAGGCAGGTGACCATTTCACAATACCAGCTGCTGTAATCATGAATGTATGGTTGGCATAAGAGATAATGACTCAGAATTGTTAATCAAAGAGTCAAATTTCAATTCCAGTTCAGTTTGTTATATTTACTTACGTGCAAATACCCTTGTGAAAGGTATGGATTCACCTCTTTTCTCCCCAGTTATGGGTTAATTAGTAAGACTTGTATCACTAAATCATTATTATCTCAAAAAAAAAAAGAATTCTTAAAATCTAAAAAAAATATACTCTGGCTTTAAATAACCTGCAAATGGTTGATAAGTTGTAAAAAACGAATCAATCAAACCACAGAAAAACTCTTGAAAGTTAAGGCCTCACACCACTTGACCATTTTTCTGTCTCTTTTTAAAGAAAGGCTTTCTTCAACTAACATCAGTAAACAAATTACTTATCTTGGCCTATTTGTTCTTTGAATTATTTTTATTTATTTTATGCATTGCACGTTGACCCCTACACACACATACACTGTCCTGTCACCCCTCATTGTAGTATTTTTGTATCTATATCCTCCACTTTTTGTGTTTTGTACACCTTTTGTAAAACCTCTGGATTTTCTTTTAATATTGGAGAAGTCTGTCGCAGTTAGCTCCTCCTCAGTTTCCTTAATCCTTCAACAGGGGTCTCTCTCCCCTGACTATAAATACTGGCTGACCCTTCTCTCTATCTCTCTTTTTCCACCCAGGCCTTGGGCTGCTACCTCGCACGGAGACGAGGTAAAATCGTTCTTTTTCCACTTAGGCCAATATGTGACATCTCACAGATACAGCGTTTCCCATATTCTGGGAACATGCTAAGGACAATACGCGTACGTACGGACACTCAACACACACACACACACACACATAACTTCTCCATACAAACACTCTGTAACCTTTTATGTCTTCATGTCATTGTAATTTGTTATTAATAGATATTTGTTGCATACATGTATATTGGTCTTGTTTGTTTTCTTTTGCCTTCTGTGGACTTAATTATAGTCCAACATTCCTATGGAGCTGGACCGGCCAGCAGGAAATCTTAACCCAGAGATATCTCCTCATCTCATCACATTTCACCCCCATGGTCCACTACAAGTCTCCTTTAAATAAATTTATAAACCTAAATATTTTTTCCCTTTTGTAGGGGACATACTTTGTTATGGAATTTATTTCTTTTAAGCAAAACCTCTTAAAATTTTCTGAGTGATACCGAACAAACAATCTCTTACTGACTCTGTTAAACATGTAATAATATTAATAACAATGTACTTAGAAGAACTTTTATGAAAATGCTAATTTTTTTCCTATCTAAGCAAGATGTAGAAGCTTATCAATCAACATCAGTTTTGTTTGGATTTCATAGTGGTTTTACAAGTTTCAAATGTTCGAGAATTGATTAGTTATTAATAGTAAAAGGATTATTTTGTCAGGATTGATTAAGATTTTCTTAATTCTTGAGTCAAATATAATTTATGGTGGCTGAATAAAAGATATGGGGGCGGGAAAGAGATAAGGAAAAATTATGAGAAAAACCAGTCTAATCAATTGTTTTTTCAAAATGCTGTCAAAAGAGGTGACAAAAGATTTATTTTCTCAGACAACATAATTTAGTTCTTGACTGCTTTTTATTTTTTATTTTTAAAACTCAAAAAACGAAAAAATGAACATGCACTCATACCTCATTTTAATGGATAAAAAGGGGAAACATCAGTCCAATAATGACGATTATTAATACTAATTAATACTAATTATTAATAATACTAATGTAAACAAAGTGATGATCCATCAACTAGCAGTCAGCTCTTGAAGCATCGGCTTGTATCCAGTGTTGCCACAACTCCATCCGTAGCGGGCGAGGCTTAGAAACTGAGTCGGCTTCTCCAGATTTTGTTTGTTGATTCCAATATCTGTTAAAGGGAAGTCTGTAATACCGATGTATGAGTGTATATGTCACAAGGTTTTTACTTTGATTCCTTATACTAACAAATCACAACATCTATCAGAGAGATGAAATTTAAATTTTTATTATTGCATTATTCCAAAATTTTAACACAACAGCAGATAGCTATTAAAGTCAACAACTGAGCACAAATAGTTATTAATTAAAAAAAATTAGTAATTAATCTCTAATATTATCCATAACTACATGTACAAGAATGTTGTTTTTGACAAAAGTTAAAAAATAACCATAAATATGTAAAAAATGAGTATATTATTGAAAATTCCTTTTTCCACAATATAGCTATTTGTGCTATGTTATAATGCTTATTATTACCTAAACAATAATAATACTGAATAATTTTTTTAAATATTAAAGTATAGTTAAATTTCCCAGAATAATTCTGTGGATAAGACAAATTGGTATAAAAGTGACAATAGGAAAAAATCTTGTTTTTTTGCCAACACATTTTGTCTTCCAACTTTATCAAGGCAAACAATGAAAGTGAAAAGTTTTATTGTTAAATTCTGGATTTAATGTAACTATAACAACATTTCACTTTCATTGTTTGCCTTGATAAAGTTAAAAGACAAAATGCGTTGGCAAAAAACTAAGATTTTTCCAATTGTCATTTTTTTAAACCATTAAAGTATATTTAATCACATCTCCCTAATAGTTGTGATCTGAAAATAAATAATATTGTAGTATTTAAAATTACTGTTTATTTACTTGTTTATGTTTTTATTTATTTTTATTTATAATTTTGTTTATTTATTACTCTGCACAAAATATTTATATTCGCAAACTCATGTGCAAACACACATATATAGACTCATACCTTGTTTTAAGATAAAAGTGGGGAAAAATGGTCCAATAATGCTGATTGTATGTACTTGCCGATACTAAGTCTATAGTGGCTAATATCAACAATTACATTATGAAAGAAAGAGCAATAATATAGTATTGTCTGTTTAATCAATCACACTATCCAATCTGACACTGTAAATATGCACTATTTTGTCAGTCAGTTATATACCATGTGTGATACATGCTTAGGTGATCATGTATCTTTCGATACATGACTGACGAGGCAGATTTTTTTCCGCAGAAGGTTGCCATTTCTTTCTGCGGTAGACCAGTTGCCATTCAAGGCTATAGAACCCGGTCTGTCTTGCTATTTACTCATAGCTGTTAACCGAAAGGTTGGTGGTTCATGCCCACCCAGGGACGATATCAATTTTTCTACTGCCCGGTCTACACTCCTCCCCCCTCTATTGGACACGATTAGAGGCTCAAACCTTGTTTCGTGTTTAGGAAGGGGTTCCCGGATCTCTCTCTCTCTCTCTCTCTCTCTCTCTCTCTCTCTGGCCTCTGTACTGGTGCCGCTGTATTTCTCCCGTGATGCGTGTAGTCTGTGGCATTGCCTCTCCAACGGTTTAATCGACATCTCCAGTTGCCTTGATCTATCCACTTCCCTTCTCCACGTCCTTTCACCTTTCATTCCTATCTGCTCTCGCTCCAAATCTTCTGTAACCCTCTTGCCTTGATCGACCCACTGTCTTTCTCTTTCTCCACATCCTCTCCTTTACCACTCCTATCTGCTCTTCCTCCAACCCTTCTATAACCCCTTGCGTGATAGTGGCCTCCAGCCTTGCTTGGGGTGATATGCTTAAAAAAAAAAAAAAAAAAAAAAAAAGATTCATACCTTTCCTAAGGGTATTAGCATGTAAGTGAATGTAATGGATTTGACTGGAATTTGAACTCGGCTCTCCGATTCCTCAATCTGAGCCACTATCTATTACTCCACCATGCCTCACTATTTTGTGCTACTGTTAAATTCACCCTTTTCTGCCTTTTCACTCTTCCTCCAGTCATCACAGTTATAGAAAAAAATGAATATAAAAGCACTTAAACACATTGGCATATAAAAAATGGGAAAAACCCTGAAGCAATAAGCTACACATGTAGTTACACTGATGTAAACAAAGTGATGGGCCCACCAACTAGCGGTCAGCTTGTAAAACAGCAGCTTGTATCCAGTCTTGCCACAATTCTGTCTGTAGCATGTGTGACTTACAAACTGAGTCAGCTACTCCAGATTTTGTCCATTGCTTCCAATATCCATTAAAAGAACGTTCATAATACCATGGTAAGAGTGTACATTAAATTTACATATGTACTCATAGACAATTACATCCTGTTATATAAAATGTTTTTAAAAAAAATATTGGACAAATATAAAATTTTTCCAACCTTTTAAGCTTTATCTGACTGACAAAAAAATCTGTCTTGTTCTGCTTGTATATGAAATAACAGCAAGCTATTAGCATTATCAAATCAAATGTTTGCAGCTATCATTGATAAGTAATCTCTGATAACATGTAATATAGACATTGGAAATAAGTTAATATGTCTTCGATCAATATCGGAAATGAAGAAGAGAGGATTTCTACTTTTGGAACAGATAAGAATTTTATTAAATGCTGATCCTGTCACTGAAATTCCATCTGAGAACTTCAGAAGACATTTGTTCAATAAATTTAATATCTTATACACGAGTGAGGACAGGAGAGTTAGTTTAAATAAGAAAAATAGATTTTGTAAAATAAATTTGGTTGCAAATCTGGATTAGCAGGCAGATGCAGGATTTTGAGATAAAAACTCATTCAATAATAATGAAGGGTAAAAAAAAATCGAATAAATGAAGAGATAGAATCAAAAATATTTGGTATATATCTCATTATGATTGCTTAGTGTCTCTCAGTATGATGATGAACAAGATGAAATAATAAGAAAATTTAATTCAATGTAACATCTTTGATGATTTTCCCCCCATTTTGAATAATTAGTCATTCATCTTAAAATGGTAAAGAAAGCAGAAAAAAATCACCAATCTCGATGTGTTTTTATGCATACCAAAATAGGGTTGTGGAAAAATTAAATAAAATCAATAAAAAAAAAACATTTTCCCATAAAATTAGTAATAAAGGAACTGGAACGGGCTTTGGTCATCTGTGCAATTTTATGACCCCCACTTCCAAAAAGGACAGAACTAAACTCTCTTTCCACTTTCTAATACAGAGTGCTAAGATGTGTTTTGCAGAACCTCCACCAATGAACTAAATACAACCTTTACTAGAGTTGTTCCAACTCAGTGCAATGCTGATTTGAGCTCGACCACTGTAACCATTCTTATCATAACTTACCCTAACTTACTTCTGGACCAGAAAAAGAAAACAGGCATACACAAGAAACATTGAAAATTCTGTTTCCCTACAGTTTATATATAAAAAAAGAATATACAGTCAGTAGTAGAAACCTAAGTTTTTGTTGCTTCTACTATAATTGTTTATATGTGAACACACACAACTACAATACACGAACTTGTAACCTTAAATTCTATAATGATTTTTACAATAATGTCCGCCCTTCACAAGGCCCAAGAGTCATTCAAGGTAGATTAAAGGGTACAGTTTATGGGGATATGTGGGGGAAGATAACAGTTAACCCTAGATTTGAACAAGTTAAGATTGTAATGATCAGGGAAGCATCCTCTTGGAAGTTGGTTCCACAAAATAGCAGTTCATGGAAAGAAACTGTTCCAGTGGAACTAACCAATGGAATATGAAGGGAGTAGGCTATTTTTAAGCATAGCATAGATGTGACACAAGGCCCAAAGTATGGAGCACCCAGCAAAAATTGAACTCACTACTCATTCATAATTGATCTAGCGAGACAAGCTTGCTAACACTTAGACCGTGTCAAAGTGCTCCAATGGATTATGAAAGGAATGGGTGTGGTTCATTACAATGAGCATGGCATGGTGAGTCTTAACTATGAAGGTTAGAACTGGTATGACTAAGGAATGTAGTTTGGCTGAACACATTCCATGGAAATAATGATAGAGTAGCAAGAGGCTTGCAACATTTTGTCTGTGGGTGGAAAATAATTCATCACCCACAAGGATGCATATGCACTTTCCATTTTAGGGAACCAATTGTAATGCCAAATATATCACCCTAACTTCTAATCATATATGGTAGTTAAGAATAATTTGGAGGAGAGTAACATATCTTACTTTTTGCATAACAATGGCACCATTATTTTTTTTTCACTTTTGTTCACCTAATGCAAATCCTAAGATCCACTCATAGTAGAGAGTAATAGAATGAGGTTGTTGAAAGTACTTAATGGTTGACCCAAGACTTGAAGAGGTTAAGATTGTAGTGATTGGGGAAGCATCCTCCTGGGAGTCTACTCTCCAAAGTAGTGGTTCTTGGGAAGAAGTTATCTGAATCAAACTTCTTAGGGAATGAGGATGATTCAACCCTGTGGATATGGCATGGCAAGTCTTAGCTGTGAAGGTCTGAACTGGTAGGACTAAGGAATGTAGCTTGTAAGACCATTTGCCATTTTATCCTGAGGAAAAGGTTTGTAAGATTGAAAATAATTCATCATGCACAAAGCCGCATACACACTTTTGAACTTTGTCAAGTGTACAAAAGAGTCTACGGGGCTGGAAAGTGAAAACTGGGCAACTCCAGCCCATATGTGGCAACAAGACTCCATTTTTGATCTGATTCTTGTAAAGAACTTACAGTAGATTTAAGGAAAAATGTTATTCTCCTCCATGACAACACAAGGCTGCATAAAGCAAGAATAACATAAGAAAAAAAATTTGGAACTTGGTTTGCCTGTTCTATCCCACTCACTGTACTCACCTGACCTCCTGCACCAACTGATTACTGTCGGTTTTGATTGCTGCAAAACACTTTGATGGGGAAAACTTTTTCTAATGAAAACCAGGTTCAAGAGTTTGTTGAAAACTTTTTCATATCAAAACTTTCAAATTTTATTCAAACTGTATCAAAGAGCTATCTGGTTAAGTGGTAAAGTAGTGAGTGCAAAATAATTATAATTTCCTTCACCCACACTCTTCAAATTCTGAGGACTGAGGAAAAATACGGAAAGGAATTTGTAAGCCTATGTGAAATTTTCTTTGGGCCAATGAAAACCTTGCCTTCACAGAAATTAGCTGGTCAGCCAAGAAAAAGAAAAGAAGGTAGTGACGCTACATAAAATTCTTTTTGATATAAAATGAGGAGAAAAATTAAATTAATGAGAGAAGAGTGTCTCAAGTCATGTGAAAAGTTTCATTTCTGTTCACTGCATCCAGTGTTGAAGTTCTCACCAGCGTAAAAGCATTCACAAATAAATTATTGGCTTCTAACAGCATGCAGTACTTTAAAGAATTTTATCTTAACAATCCAAGAAAGCTAAGTATTTAAAACAATCTCTTTTCATCTACTTTTGAACATATGGAAGCCATATATCCTTTTGTTGAGCAACAAACTCTCTTACCTTTTTCTTCAACATTTTTCAATATCATTTTGTGTCAGAACATTTAATCTGTTGTATGTCAATATGTTAAAACTGCAGACTTTAAGAATTCTGATTTATTTTCCTGAAATGTGCTATTGACACTATTTTAAGCATGTAAATTCAGGAATAAATTCCTCATATTGTTTTGTTAAAGTTACCCATGAATTTTCTCATCATTATTGATTATAGTTTATAATTATAATCAATTAAAATTATAATTTTTTAATCCTATGCTACCAGATTTTTTTTAAAAACCTATAATTATTAGAATTTTAAAAAAAAATCCATGATACCAGACTTTTCTAGAAACCTATAATACTAGATTAAAGATCAGAGGTTTAAGATTTATTGAATTGGACCAGAGGTTTAAGTTGCACATAATTGGGCCAGAGATTTAATATTTACGGAATTGAACCAGATATTCCTTTAGGAAACTAAAGAAATCAGGTTACTTACAAAAAAGATACATTCAAAAAATGGACAAAAATAAAAGAAAAAATTGTAAAATAATTTGTGTTTTCCTACAACTTTTTACCTTTATTTAGACATGTATAATATACACATGTACAAATATGTTATTATCATCTTCATTAATTTTCTTGGTGTGGGTAAATCAAATGTTCATTTAAATCCTGAAGCCCCACACCATTATAGTAACAAGCCATTGCAAATAATGGGGTATATGTAATTGAATAAAATGTAATTGTATTTTATTTTTTGAAGGATAAATTTGATAAACAAATGTAGAAACTGTTTATGACTTAACCTAATATTTAGTTTCAATTTAAACAATTTCAAGAAAATAATATAACAGAATTAAAACCTTTTTCTATGATACAGTGAAGAACTGAAGATTAAACCAATTGTCAAAATATGTTTTTGTTGAAATGATCTTATCTCCAAAATTTAGCAAATATATAATTTTTTAAATGTAACTGAAAATTTTTTATTGCCATATAAAAATATTTTGCAAGTGTGGAAAAATAAACTGTATTTTCCACACTTGCAAAATATTTTTATTCAAACTGAAAATCAAATATATTTTTTTTATTAATTGCAGGTACATTTTGCTTCCATATTTTTTTTCATTTTTTTTCTGATTTGGATTAGTATGACTATCATTTTGTGCATTTACTTCTGCTTAACGTGAATTTCTCTTTTTCTTTTCTTACATATAACTGCAGATATGTGTACGATTTAACAGGGATTGGTGCAGGAAGTGGAACTGACTGGCTAATTTTCGAGCTAATCTGTTGCATTCACTTTCACACAAACACCTTTCAGAAAGGCAAGAATCCGCCTCTCCTTCCCGCTGCTTTGGTGTACATAGCAGAGCAGACTGAGCTCTCTAGCCTTGGGCAGCAATCAGTCTAGGAGAGAGATAACTCTGAATTCAAAAACAAAAGACGGATGGGCTCCATCAGGTTATGCTACCTCAGACAAACCCATTGCTACCACAGCTTCAGTACCTACAGTGCACCTATTATTTTTAATGGGTTACAGGACTTATGGTTAAGGAATAAAATAAATGACATATGATATTCATATCTAAATATTACTTAAATAGAATAAATTACTCCTTATCATTATCTTGACATTATCATTCAATTAAAATCTGGGATCTCACAATTCTTTTTCATAAAACACTTAGATTACAATACTAAGTTCATTGAGAACTTAGTGTCAAAACTGTCACAGTTGAAAAGCATGGCTTTGTGTAATAGACCTGCTGTTAAATGATTTAAGATTAAAAATAAAATTAGATATGGAAAGATTTAACTTTATGATAGTAATGAAACTAAAATATAAACAATATCTATATTCAAAGCACTCAGAAGAATATAAATTGATTAAAATAATCATGCAAAATTAAAAATATATTTTAATGATTCTTGCATTCAGAAAGTGGCCAAATTTTTTACACAACTGATTACATTCATTTCTTTACCTCCCAAAAATACTTTAGTTTTATCTACATAAAAATGTTAATTTCATATATATATATATATATATATATGTGTGTGTGTGTGTGTGTGTGTGAATGTATTCTTTTGTATATATGTGTATGTATTTATATATGTGTGTTTGTATATGTATATATGTGTGTGTGTGTGTGTGTGTGAATGTATTCTTTTATATATATGTGTATGTATTTATATATGTGTGTTTGTATATGTATAAATGTGTGTGTGTGTGTGTGTGTGTGTGTGAATGTATTCTTTTATATATATGTGTATGTATTTATATATGTGTGTTTGTATATGTATATATGTGTGTGTGTGTGTGTGTGTGAATGTATTCTTTTGTATATATGTGTATGTATTTATATATGTGTGTTTGTATATGTATAAATGTGTGTGTGTGTGAATGTATTCTTTTATATATATGTGTATGTATTTATATATGTGTGTTTGTATATGTATATATGTGTGTGTGTGTGTGTGTGAATGTATTCTTTTATATATATGTGTATGTATTTATATATGTGTGTTTGTATATGTATATATGTGTGTGTGTGTGTGTGTGTGAATGTATTCTTTTATATATATGTGTATGTATTTATATATGTGTGTTTGTATATGTATATATGTGTGTGTGTATGTGAATGTATTCTTTTATATATATGTGTATGTATTTATATATGTGTGTTTGTATATGTATATATGTGTGTGTGTGTGTGTGAATGTATTCTTTTGTATATATGTGTATGTATTTATATATGTGTGTTTGTATATGTATATATGTGTGTGTGTGTGTGTGTGAATGTATTCTTTTATATATATGTGTATGTATTTATATATGTGTGTTTGTATATGTATATATGTGTGTGTGTGTGTGAATGTATTCTTTTGTATATATGTGTATGTATTTATATATGTGTGTTTGTATATGTATATATGTGTGTGTGTGTGTGTGTGAATGTATTCTTTTGTATATATGTGTATGTATTTATATATGTGTGTTTGTATATGTATATATGTGTGTGTGTGTGTGTGTGTGTGTGTGAATGTATTCTTTTGTATATATGTGTATGTATTTATATATGTGTGTTTGTATATGTATATATGTGTGTGTGTGTGTGTGTGTGTGTGAATGTATTCTTTTGTATATATGTGTATGTATTTATATATGTGTGTTTGTATATGTATATATGTGTGTGTGTGTGTGTGTGTGAATGTATTCTTTTGTATATATGTGTATGTATTTATATATGTGTGTTTGTATATGTATATATGTGTGTGTGTGTGTGTGTGTGAATGTATTCTTTTGTATATATGTGTATGTATTTATATATGTGTGTTTGTATATGTATATATGTGTGTGTGTGTGTGTGTGTGAATGTATTCTTTTGTATATATGTGTATGTATTTATATATGTGTGTTTGTATATGTATATATGTGTGTGTGTGTGTGTGTGTGAATGTATTCTTTTGTATATATGTGTATGTATTTATATATGTGTGTTTGTATATGTATATATGTGTGTATGTGTGTGTGAATGTATTCTTTTGTATATATGTGTATGTATTTATATATGTGTGTTTGTATATGTATATATGTGTGTATGTGTGTGTGAATGTATTCTTTTGTATATATGTGTATGTATTTATATATGTGTGTTTGTATATGTATATATGTATGTGTGTGCATGTGTTTTTATCACTTTAAACATTATTTTTAGTGGATGCTCATATTTGGCCTGAATATTTGAGAAACCTTATTAAAGAGAAATATGTGCACTTGGGCAGGAATTGAACCTGCATCCCTCAGGGCAGAGGGGAACTGTCATTAGATCCAACGTGCCTTAACTGACTTGGCCACAGAGCAGCCTAGCCAATCAAGTAAATTTTGAAACATACCTTTAAACAAAATCCTTTTTGTATTAAAGGCATTTCAGATGATTATTATTATTATTATTCTAATTTGTAAATCTAAATAAAAAAAAAAAAAATAAAACAAAGGTAAATCCAATATTTAGGTATTTAAATCCTTCACTAAATCTATTAAAACTAGATGAAGTGCCCTTCTATGCTGGGTAAGAAGTTCCAGCTGGTTATAACATCTTGTTTCGACAGTTGCTGGTGATTGTTGCTGGCTTTGTTTTGACAGTAAGGCACTTACTGTTAATCCCCTTTTGAGTAAAGGGAAGGTGATGTTGCAGTCAAGGTGAAATGAGAGAGAGAGAAAGAAAAGATTAAAGAAACTTTGCTTTGTATCAAAACAAAGAAATAAACAACAATAACTAACAATCTGAATACAAATTCACATAGAAATCTGAATAAAATTTAATAACAATGGTAACAATTAAGTGGTAGAGAGAAGGTGTCCCAAGAAGCGTTAAAAGAGTTCATAAAAGATGTATTGAAATAAAGATTGAGAAAACAAATGTCTCTGTATGTATGGATGTGTGGACAATATGTGTAGGTATGAAAATATATATCATCTGTGTGTGAGTATATGTGTATGTATTTTAGGATAGAAGAAACTTAGGAGGTTTCTTTTTCTGCGGTTGACGTAGTTCAGAATTTCGGGTGAAACTTTTATCTCACAAATGAGTGCCCAAATGTACCGTGTGTGATTGCTGTGAATACTTGTGTGAGTCTACCTATTGGCTTTGGGTGTGTTCATATATAGAGCATGTCGTGTTCCCATTTGTTAGGAAGAGTTACATGGTGTGATTACTGCTATGTCCACATGAAACGACAGTAAATCTGCTTTTTCAGCTCTATTTTTAAACTTGACAAAACTGGGAATTTGAAAATGTATTTTGATTTATTTTTGTGTATTTTTGAAGTCCCAACAAATGACAAAATGTTCTTGATATCTGATAATTTTTTTTTGAGATTTTTGGAAATTTAAATTTAATATAATTAATCTTTTAACAATATGGCTTTCCAATTATTATTTAGAGCCATCATCTTGATCAGAGTTCCCGCTTTCTCTCTGAGGAAAACAAAAGCTTTTCTGATATTAAAAACCATCCCTGAATTCAATAAGTATGCTTCTCAAATTTAAGGATTCTACATGAAATGGTTTGGCTGTGTATATCAAACAAATGATATATATATATATGTATATATATATATATATATATATATATATATATATATATATATATTCTCCACAATAGCCCCTGCTAACATGCATAAGTGTAAAAAAAAAAGGCACCATCCAATGCTGATCCTCATTTATCATTCACAATAGGAGAGTCCACCATATATATATATAGATATATATATATATATATATATATATATATATATATATATATATATATATATATATAGGATTAATACAAATATGAATTTTGTCACTTAGCCGATTGCTGCTATATTCAGCACCCTGACTCCAGAGTTTCATAGATAAACCTTTTTAGTAATTGTTTGGTTCACTCGTCAGTAAGTTTCAGCAATCAACTGAAGATTTTCTCATTTTTATTATTTTTATATTAAGTTAAAAAATAATAATTTATGTGTTTTTTATTGGTGTTAGGTTGATTTTTTTCTTCATTGTAAGTGTGAGTAGACATGTGTCTGTCTGTATACCTGTACATGTGAACATGTGTTTTTGTTATTTCACCTTTTCATTGTTTGCTTTTCTCTTTATAATCTCTCCTTTCCTTCTTTTTTCTCTTGTCTCTGAGTGTCAAAATTAATGTAACAATGTCATATCCAGTGTCACAGATGAGGCTTTTTAAAAAAAAATTTCTTGAATATTCTGGGGTTTTATTAAATTTGGAAGATATAGGTGTATTCTGTTTATTTATTTTTAAAGAATTATTTTTTTTAATTAATGCTTAAATGGCAAATCAAATATTTGTTTATATAAAGGCAGATCATATTCTTTTTCTTTAAAGTTTAGTTCAGATGCAGATTCAGCCTGCAGCTGACCAAAAGTTTTTCTCTCTCGGCTGAACTCCTCACTGGTGAGATCCTTGGAATCATTACACATAGACTTGACCTCCCAGTTCAGTGCCAGAGGTGATGAACTAGGTTTTATATTTTGGCCGCTTGACATTAGAGTAAACAGATTACTGTTAAAGATAACAATTATTACTATTACCATTTCAGTTGTTGTTGTTAAAACATTTGTTTCAATGTTAAATAATAAAAAATAATTGACTATCTATATAATACTAAAAGCCTGTGATTGCATGCATGTTTGTGTATTGTGTCCGTCTGGTGCATAACAAACTACAATAAATATTTTTATTTTAATTTTCTTCAAACAGACAATTTTTTTAATTAAAATATTGTCTGTTGAAGACTGACACAAAGAGATCCCACTTTGCTGTTTTGTCCAGTTGTTTATAGAGTAATTCTTTATATTTCAGCTTTCTTTAAACAAACAATATTTTAAATATTTAAAAAATACTTTTAAGTTAATCTGATTTAAAGTTAAAACTTATCCCAGAAGTTCTATTCTATAGAAGTTCTATAAACATTGCCAAGGAGGTGAAGGTAGTTAAAATAAAAATGGTGTCATGGGATAAACTGTCCTTTAGACAATCCATTTTTTTACAAACACAAAAGTCCATATTTGCCAAATCAACATTACAAAATAAATGTTAGGATTTGAGGTGTCTCTTCTATAAATTAAAAAATATATCCGCTTCCAAAAAAAAAAAAGGTAAATAAATAAAATAATAAAATAAATATATATATATATTGTCAATTTCCTTATTTTCTTTAAAAACACAATTGCTTTCTTGGAGCAATGAAAAATATGTCCATTCACAGCAACTACCAGCATGATATAGATATCTACATTTGTGAAAAAACATTTTCAAGCATTTCGTATTGTCATTTCAGTGGCTGTGTTTCTTTAAATATTAAATAATATAAATAATTGTTTACTTGTTACTCTGGCATTATCTATCTTTGTATACTAGGTATCGTCAAAAACTTTGTAAAAAACTTTTTGACTTTTATTGAATTATTTTTGATAAGATGCCAAATTTTTGGATGTTGCAATTTTGAAATTCATTCCATTGCTTTTTCTCACAAGAGTTTCTTTTATTAAATAAAGAAATATTTGTAGACTCAAAAAATGCCAACTTTAATGCCATTCTCGTAGGTGAATGTTTTTAAAAGAATTTTATTTTATTTTTTTTTCCTTTTAGTAAGTGTTAAAATTATTTTTGCTATGGATGTACAAAAAGTGCATAATTCTGATATCTCACTTTGTCTAATATTCAGTATCAGAAGAATGTTATGAATTAAACTAGTTTTACATCTCCTATTCAGTCAGTTTCTGTATCTTGAAAGTACTGTTTTCTGATTCATCGGTATAGGTGTTTGTTTTTTATTCATATGTCTCTGTTTTCCTGCATTTATTTACAGATTCTTGTATACAAAAATAACCAATACTTACTTCAGTAATTAAACGTAAGTTGATATTTTAATTTTTTATTATATTAAAACAATTATTTGTCTTATTTTTTCCTGTATAATTTGTTCCCCTTGCCATCAATAAAATTTTCAGGATTACCACAAAACTATTTCATTTGCAGAAAAGAACACTTCACTGTAATTTTTCTAAAATTTACTCAGAGAATAACTGTTTTTCTTTTCATATTAATCTAACACAAATTATATTTATGCTACATTTTTGTTTTGGTAGCACCTTAATGCCTTCAAATTTATTCTTTATCCTAAGTTTAATAAAAATTTATATTCTTAAAATATTGGTTTAAGAAAATTTATTTTTAAACATAAATAACAAATTCTTGATTATTGCACTGCTGGTCTTCCGTATTTCTTTAGGCTTTATTTTTTTTGCACACTTTTTCAGACAGGGGTATAATTACAGTGTTTCTATTGTGTCCTTTGACCTCACAGGCTACTGTGTGTAAATAAAACATTATTTTCATTCTATTTGAAGTAAAAGGTAATCATTATTTATAGAATTACATCTTAAATTTATTAATATACTTAGAAACTCATCTTCAGGACAAATATTAGATTTTAAAGAGACTTTTAAATTTGTTGTTTATATTTTTTGTATAGAATGGCAGCTCAATGTGTTGATGAGTCATGAAAAATCATACCAATGTTTTAAAAATGGCCAAAAGTTTATTTACATATGGAAATTAATTTTTTCTTTTAATTCAGATTAACTTTTGATCATTATCTTTCAAATGGAACCAAACTTTAAGTTCAAAGAATTAAAATTATTTAAAATGTATTTTTTTTTTTTTTTTTTCAAGTCTGTGGTAGTACCTCGTATATGGTCTATGTTGTGTATAGTTTTAATGCAAACTTTAAAGAACATTCTTGTTGAGGGTTTCTTCATATAAAGCCAGGTCTTATAGAATACTAAGAACCCCTAACTATGAAATATATAAAATATTTCCCTGTAGAAGTTAGAAACTGATTTTAATGGTCAACTATTTCTTGGTGGATCGATTTACTATGAATTTCTATTGCAAACAAAGTAGACCCCTAAACTCCTGAAGTACATGACAAAAATAGACTATTCATTAATTTTATGCTTTTTACTGATCTTGGGCTATTTTGTGAATACAAACTTTATTTAAGACCCTACATCTACCTACCTTTTCTATGTATAGTATCTACTTAGTTTATTTACTGTCTAAACATACCTTTAAAAAAGACCTGTTTTGGAGTTTTTATTTGTGCAAAGTCGGAACTTAAAAGGTACTCAGGAACCCTAGCTGAATGAGTGAACCTCTGTATAAATCTAGGTTGGAAGTAAACCTAATATCTTCTGTTTAAATGTCTCTGACTCTTGCTGAGTAATTTACCTTAACCCTTATTTTAATAAAAGTTTAATTCAACATTATCAATTCCAATTTTAATGAAAAACGAAATTTACTTTAAACTTTTTATAAAGAATTGTTTTTTAAAGGTTTTACTTGATTCGATATTTAAATTCAGTTGTAATTGATTTTTATTTATTTGTTTAAATTGTAGTTAATATTTGAACATATTTATTATTTAATTTAATTTATAGTTGATTTGTTTGAAAATTTGTTTGACTAATATTTAAATTTATTCGAATTTAATTTACTTGTGAGTGCCATATTGCCTTGTTCTGTTTGAGGATGAAGATTGACAGTACAGTGTAACCCGGATATAAGAGAGTTGTCAGGACCGGAGAAGAAGTCTCTTATATCCGGGTTTGGTCTATTTTGTTTAGGTAAGTATGGCTCTAATTTGGGACCAGAGAAAATATCTCTTATATCCGGGTCTCTTATATCCGGGTTACACTGTATAATGATAAGTTTGTCCTTTCATTCTGAAACAATATGTTCCTCTGCCATGTGTGACATTTATCTTTGCACCAAAGGAGACAAATGAAGATGCACTGTTGTAGTTTTAAATGTTTGCCTTTAATATCACTAAACTATACTATTGAAAAAATAATATGCTCATGCATATTCATGACTAATTGAAATTTTATTAACAATTCCTGTAAACTTTATTAGAACATTTATCTGTATCAGATAAAATGAGTGCATTTTCATTGAATATATATTGTAAATGGATATTTGGACATGTAAGCTGTCATTGTAAATATTTTTGGATACGTAAATCTATCTTTCAGGCTACTCTTCTCCTCCACCTGGTGTTTAAGAACTCCCTGTCAAAAGTATTTTCAGATGAGTAATAAAAATTGCAAAAAAGCATGCATGACTAATTTATTTCTGACGTCAATCTTGACGGTAAATAAACAGTACTTACAGTATTTACATATTTAGACTATTGTCCTCATCTTTGTCGCCATATTTAGCGCAACGTTTCGGCCGTTGTACGCTCCAGCCTTCTTCAGGTGGTTGGAATTTCGAACCAAACCCTTTATTTCGATCACTGGGGTAGACTGTTCTAGTTCCACGAGCCATGTTTGATGGATGTCAGTTATCAGTTATCTCCTGGTAATTTTCCCTCTGAAAGTTCTCCACTGCCTGAACCGGGTATTGAACTCACACTCTTTGGGTCTGTCACTGGATCTAACCAACACCTTTATCCACTATACCATGTGTCCTTGAGGACATCTGGGTATGAATTTCTGAGTATTATAAACCTAATTTTTCAGCAACCATTTTTTACAGTATTTACATTAGTCGGACTATTGTCCTCATCTTTGTCGCCATATTTGGCGCAACGTTTCGGCCGTTGTACGCTCCGGCCTTCTTCAGGTGGTTGGAATTTCGAACCCTTTATTTCGATCACTGGGGTAGACTGTTCTAGTTCCACGAGCCATGTTTGATGGATGTCAAACTTTTACCAGTACTCATATTGCAATTTTGCTGTTATCATGGCATGTTTTTACCAGATCTCATATTGCAACTTTTTGTTATCATTGCTGTTCTCTGGCACTCCTTATTACTGGTTCCCATATTGTATTTATTTCTATGCTTGGCCGACTCAGGAGATTTTTGTGGCCTAGCATATGTGCTGATTCCTTAAGTTTACGAATTTTCCAATGGTGTTCCCTGTCTATGATCTCAACCTGATCCCACAGGGGACGGTGATCTCCCTTCTCTCTCCATATAAGTTCATAATTTAATCAAAAAATTAGTGTTATAAAATGCCCACCCCCGATCTCATTTTGGGGAGGTCTGCATTAATGGATTAGAATTAGAAATCTATAGTATCAGATTTTTTTACAGAAACCTATAATTATTAGCAATTTTTTAGAAACATAGAGTACCAGGTGTTTTCAGAAAACTATAATTAATAGCTAATTTTCTAGAAAAAAATATAATACCAGATTTTTTTATAAACCTATATTAGCTAATTTTCTAGAAAGCTATAATACCAAATTTTTTTAGCAAATATTTTAAAAACCTGATACCAGATTTTTTAGAAACCTATAATTACTAGCTGATTTTCTAGAAAAATCTATACCAATTTTTTTTAAACCTATACCAGATATTTTAGAATTCTATAATACCAGATTTTTAGAAACCTCTAATACCAGTTTTTTTAGAAGCCTATAATTAGCAAATTTTTAAAAAACCTATGAAACCAGATTTTTTAAGAAACATAATTAGCAATTTAAAAAATCTGATATCATATTTAGAAACCTATACCAAACTTTTTAGAAAACTATACCTGATTTTTTTTAGAAACCTATTTTAGTAAATTTTTAAAAAACCTATAGTACCATTTTTAGAAACTTAATTAGTAATTTTTAAAAAAGCTATGCCAGAATTTTTTTAGAAACCTATACCATTATCTTTAGAAACCTATAATTATTAGCAAAATTTTCAAAACATATAATACCAAATTTTTTAGAAACCAATAATACCAGAATTTTATAGAAATCTATACCAGTTTTTTTAGAAACATAATTATTAGCAAATATTTAAAAACCCTATACCAGATTGTTTTAGAAACATAATTATGAGCAAATATTAAAAAAACTTGATTCCAGATTTTTTGGAGAAATCTATAATACCACATTTTTCTGGAAACCTCTACCAGTTTTTTAGAAACCTATAATGCTAGATTATTTAGAAATCTATAATACCAGATTTTTTTAGAAATCTATATTTAGCAAATTTTTTAATAAGCTATAACAAGATTATTTTAGAAACATAATTATTAGCAAATTTTTAAAAAACCTATACTAGATTTTTTGAAAAATCTATGATTCCTGATTTTTTTAGAAACTTATAATACCAGCTTTTTAGAAACCAGATTTTAGAAACCAGATTTTTTTAGTAATCTATACTACTAGATTTTTTTTAGAAACCTATAATTATTAGAATTTTTTTTAAAAACCCATGATACCAGACTTTTCTAGAAACCTATAATACTAGATTAAAGATCAGAGGTTTAAGATTTATTGAATTGGACCAGAGGTTTAAGTTGCACATAATTGTGCCAGAGATTTAGTATTTACAGAATTGAACCAGATATTTCTTTAGGAAACTAAAGAAATCAGGTTACTTACAAAAAAGATACATTCAAAAAATGGACAAAAATAAAAGAAAAAATTGTAAAATAATTTGTGTTTTCCTACAACTTTTTACCTTTATTTAGACATGTATAATATACACATGTACAAATATGTAGAGATATATAAACAAATACATAGCAAGTAAATGCTTATCTATAATGCATCCATACAAATACATATCAAAATGCATATACAAGCTAATAATCATACAAAATTGACACATAACATGAACACAAAGAGACAGGAATTTAAAACAAACAAGATCAGGTGACATGATAGAAACCATTTGCTCACTTATATGGTGAGTTCCATCATATAATCGCAGGAGGATTCTAATATTTTAACAAACTAGAAACGTTTAAATTGCTAATAATTATACCTAGTAAAGATTCTACATCGTCTTCTTTTCTTTTTTTCCTGTACATATCTTAATGCATTGATATTAGAGTAATTGCTTGGAGATAAGGTGGTTTGCTTTGGAATCATTTTTTTTTATTCTTTTAGATAAGCAGCTCATTTCAACAAGTCCAATATTTGGAATAAAACCTCAAATATTGACTGTTGTTACTTACAATTAAAAAAATGGTTACTATCTTAAAATAAAAACTATTAGGAAAGGATCAAATTAAAAATAGATTTTATGGAAACAAAATGTCATAAAAAAGATCATTTTATTCTAGTATGTGCAAAAGAATTTGGTTTGACTATCATTTTCTTTTCTTTTTTTTTTTAACAGGAAAGCAAAATGCATTAAAATATGTCAAAATACACTAGGTATTTTATAGGATTCTAATTAAAAGTCATTTTCTTCCTCCAGTAGTTGGCCATTATTTTAGGGGAAAATATTTGAGTCAACAAATAAAAAGATAAAGCCAAATTCTTTTTTATTTTATTTTTTTCACAAATATTTTTGGAGAACTGAGATATAAAAATTTAAATACTAAATCCTTTTAAAAAAAATTCCTTAATAGGTTAAATGTTTAATTTTGATATAAAATTGCTTAATCAAAAGATTCCAATGAGTTCTTTGAAAAATTTTGTACCTTCTTATGGAAAAAGATTATAAAATAATTATAATAAATAAAACAATTTTTTATAAAAAGCATTTGTCTGTGTGTCTGGCTTAAATTTCCATATATATTTTGATTCAGTGCATCCCAAAGGTTTTCATAAATAATTTATTAATATACCCTTTATTTATGGAAGTGAAGATATTTATTAATTAAGACATATGTAATAATTGACATTAGAAAATATAGCAAAAAATATACCAATATTTAAGCATGTTCTATTTAAATCCAATGTTATACCATTATTTTTTTTAAATAAACAGTAGCAAAGTTACTGAATGAATGAATTGTAGAATATTATATATTTTTTGTTTAATAAATGACAACTGTAAAAAAATTATTATTAATAAAATTATTTATTTTATATAAAAAAGCTAAAAATTTAACAAAAAAATTAAAGTTTATATTTATTTAGATACATCATGCCATTACTTAAAAATAAAAAAGGCCCAAAATTAAAAAATATACACTGGCAAGAATAGTGTTGCCTGTGTATTATATAAAAATAACACCAGTAATGTAAAAATTCATGACAAAAAATATGTTACAATTTAATTTTGTTGTTATTTTGATATAATAGACAGACAACACCAGATAACCCTGATACTCTAGAATAAATTTAAAAATGTCAAAGAAATTGTGAGTAACCCAAATGTAAAACTATGAAAATATGTTTAGAGGGTAAAAGGAAAGGAAGTGTCAAATAATGAAATAATTTACAGCCATTTTGTATTGTCAGTCAGATTATGTAATATTTCTTTTCAATACTAGAAATGTCCAAGTTTTAAAAGACATTATTTTCAGTTTACTAACATTCTAATTAACTTTGCTGAAGTATATTTGCTTATGTTGATGCTTTTAAAAGTTTTGGAGGCCGACTGCATGAATTTCTGTTTTTCTTATTGATAAAAATATTTTTGTGATTAAATCAGTTTGTTGGATAACAGAAACAAATATCACACATCGTATATTTAACAGCTTTACTTCATGATGATGATGTTATAGATTATATATATATATACATAGCACACATGGACTGGTCCAATTTCTTGTCAGTAGGCTATAAATATTGAGGTATTACTACAGTCAGTTTTTAATTTGTCTGATGATTGCTATGTGCATGAAATTCAGTGTTGCATTGAGCAGTGAGGAATATATATATATATATATATATATATATATAAAGACATTTATATTATGTTTAATGTTCTTTTTATAGATACAAGTATTTAAGCAAATGCTCTGTTTTATAATAAACAGTATTAAATAACATTTACCGGCCTGAATGTCCGAGAAATTTTCATAATACAAGTATTTAAGCAAATGCTCTGTTTTATAATAAACAGTATTAAATATTCAGGCCGGTAAATGTTATTTAATACTGTTTATTATAAAACAGAGCATTTGCTTAAATACTTGTATCTATAAAAAGAACGTTAAACATATCATAAATGTCTTTAAATAAATTGTCGGACTATGTCCAATGCAAATATATATATATATATATATATAATATACATGCAGGTTTGGTTGAAGACCAATATGAAAGTTCTTTGTTTAAGATTATTTAATTTATTTTTTATGGTTCAGATCATTTTTCTGGTTTACAGGGAAAATATGAACATAAATTGTTCATTATCTTCTGAGTGTTTTCAGCTTTCATAAGACATTGTGTGTGTGAGTGTGTGGATTCTATTTTTCTTTGATGAGTGTCATGTTTTTTTTTTCATGTATCATGCCATCTTGCATCAGTTTGTCATTTTTTATGCTTGTTTCTAAATTAAATGAAATTTTATTAATGTTATGTTGTTTGTCTTTTATGGTTAAAGCTTTTAATATTTGTAGTTATTTTCTAAAGTTTATATGGTATAGTATTTTTATTTATAAGGATTTGTCAGATTTCTTGTTTTATTGTGTGTACATTATAGTTTTATTTTGAGTTTAGAAGCACCTGTTAATGATCAGTTTCACAACATAAGGTCATCCGGCTCTTTTTTGGAAATTATTGCTTCAGTTTGGTTAGTTAAATAACAATATTCATTTTACATATCACTCAATAATGGCGGTATAAATGTTAGCGCTGTAATAAGTGTGAATTGAATACTATAAGTGAGCACATAAGGACCTTTTGAGAAGATCTGAACAAGATGTGCATTCCTTAATAACGGTAACTGAACCTTCTTGAGCTGAAGAAGTTCTCTATCACTAAGTAATCTAAAACATGCCAAATCAGATGGTGGGAAACACAGTTTGAACCCTACCAGAGGGCACATTTTCTTTATTAAGATACTTGAATGAAATGCATAGATGTAATTGACACTGTTTAGAAAAACAGGACAGTTACTCAAACAAATGTATCCACTAAAATATTTTAGCAATATATATATATATATATATATATATACACAATTATTAAATCAGAAACTTAACCACAGTACCTTGTCAGTCATTTTTAATGAAACATTTATAAAAGATGGATTGCTGCCAAAATACACAATATATATATATATAGTGTTCTTCACCAGTAGCACAACTGAGTTTCATAAATGTATTATTATTAGTATAAATTTTAGCTATTATACAGTTTTATTATCACCAGTACTCACTGTGCTATAGCATGAACACTGCCACCACTTAGTGTTGACCTGTGTCCATTTTTATACCTATATATGAACTATCCTGGTATTCAGCACTTTTACCCATAAATATAGCATATCTTAAAGCTATATATATATATATATATATATATATATATATATATATATATTCAACAAAACTCTCTCTCTCTCTCTCTATATATATATATATATATATATATATATAGATAGTCAGTTTTGTTGAAAAAAGCCATAAAGAAAATGTAGAGGTGATCATCTGTGGAAATTGGTAGAAATTGTAATAAAATAGTAATTGCATATAAAAATTATTGAAAGCGTTTATCTTTCAGAGAAGGTAACAAGTCTTGTGCCTCTATTTTTTCAGATAAAAATCACAGAAAAAAATATTTGGGATATAATTAAATTATTCTAAAAAAATAAAGAGAAACTAATTTATCCATCAGGGTCAGTTTATTCAGAATAATTATTCAATTATAAATTTGAATAATCTTTTAGACAATAGAGACTTTAAAAATAAATCATCAAGAAAAGACAAGACAAATCATCCAGATCTATTGTTTTTCATCAAATTTATGTTATTTTCTATTCAGAATCTTTAAAAAGTTAAATAAAATTTGATATCTGTTCATGTGCCTTTAGTAAAGATGTAGAATACAAATTCAAACATTTTTAAATGCAAGAAACAATTTTGAAAGAGGATAAACGGAATAGATCTTTAAACAGAAACATTTCAAATCGCACAACTGTAAAATTTGATTTATTTACTGGATTAAGAAATTAACTATAAAATAAATGCATTACACACATGATGCTAAAGAAAATTCTTTTAATAAAAAATATTTTTACAGTTTTTATTTTTGGTTTTAAAAATGAAACATGAACTGAGAAAAAGATTCAGAAGACAATGTTAAGGCAAAGAGAGAAAAATTGTGGTAGAGGCAAGAAAATAATAGCATTTTTATTTCAAAGCTAAACAATTCACCATCTTGGTCAAAATTAGGTTGAAAACAAAATTTTTTTAAAATTAAGTTAAAAAGAAAGCGGTTTTAGAATAAAACAAATCTGAAAAAAAATCAAATCATTTCAATATTCTTAGAAAAAATATACTAACAGATTTCACTGAAAAAAAAAAATGAAATGTTTTGAAAGTCACCCTTTGTTGATTTGAGAAGGAAATGTGTCAGATTATTTGTGTGACAATTTTATATTTGTATTCTGTGTGTGTGTGTATATATATATATATATATATATATATATATATATATATGATAAAAATATAGTTTTAAGATATGTAATATTTATAGGTAAAAGTGCTCAATATCAGAGATAATGAATGTGTAAATAAAAGCGGAAATTGTATGTATATCTGTCAACACCAAGTGACAATTGATGTTTGAAGATTATGTATTTATTAAACAAGCTTCATTATACACTTTATTATTTATTAAAACTGTTTAAGAAATAAAAACGAGGCGTCTATTTCAAATACGAAGTATCCACTATATATTTTCTCGGTGGGGTAGAAATTTTTTTCAATCCCTCTTGGTGTGAATCTCCTTATTTTTTTAAAAATCAATTTAGTAGCCATTATTTAGAGAGTAATAAATGCTGTATTTTATTTTTTTAAATAAAAAGTTTGATAAATTTTTTTGTTGCAGTACTCATCCACCTAGGAACTTTAATACAAAGAAGTAGAAATAAATTTCTTAAACTTTCATTTTCCTCAATTACGCCAGAAACATTAAATTTCACTCAAGTCGACTTTTATTACGCTGATAATTACTTCATCATACTCATAGTAGGTAAATGGGAATATTATTTTTTTTATCACAAAATAACAAAATCCAGTGTAAAAAATGATCACATTAATTAAAAAAATGTAGGTTACAAAATATGGCATGCTCTCAAATTTCAATTTGTATGTGATGAGACTTGTTGAAATGTAGATATTTGTAATCATTTTTTTAGTTTGCAGTTTCTGTTTAACATTTCTAGAAAATAAATGATTCAGTCAAAGATAGATAAATCAGGATCATTGGTGCTGCTTACATTTCATTTTCATCAGATCTCACGGATACCATTCCGTTGCTCTTCCACACAGACATGTATTAGTTGGCAATAAAAATTATTCAATTGTTGATATTTTTTTTGTAACGTTAACAAATAATTATAAATGGGGAAAAAACGCTTTTTTGAAGATTTAACTGGATTGGAATGTATTTTTAATAAAGATATAGTAATTAAAAATGAAATTACAGCTTATTTTGCCATGTTCAAAATTTCAAGTTGAAATTGGAGAAATTCTTTAAAAAAGCAAAAAAAGTAGTTGTGAACTTATAATTAATTAGCTTCATATTGCATACGAAACACACTTCAAAACTTTTGATAGTATCTCTATAAACAAAAAAATCATACTGGTAAAAATAGGAACTCCAAACCAAATGTATAATAAAAAAAAAAAAAGTTCAAAAGTCATTTGACTGCAGAAGTAAAAGAAGATGCTGAGTTGTCAGGTGACTTTCTTCTTCATCTTAGACAGAAAGATATCAAATGTTGAAATTGAAATCATTCACTTTTCATTATTTATTTTCTTTTAAACTTAATTCAACAAGGTCTTTGACTCTTTGAATATGTGATTTTCACGTTCTTTGAGGAGAATAAAAAGAAAAAAACTTGAGAGACTATCAAAACATTTTTCGAAAGTGTGTTGTTCGTAATATGAGGCACATCATTATTATTATTAATTAGCAAAATAAATATCACATTTTTTTTTGTTTATATCAATCATTGTTTACATTTTTCCTCTTCTTCTCTCTCTCTTAAAGCTTCGGCTGTTAATCTTCTTGCAATTTCTTCAGCTTCTTTTTCTAATTCGGCTTCTTCATATTCAAAATTTTTCCAAGATTTTCTATCTCCTGCCCTCGTCACATTGTCTGAATCTGTGTATTTCAAATTCCGAGCAACTTCCTCCTTTACCTGTTTCACTTCACTGACCAAAGCATTTATATTCACGGGGTCCATGAATCCGTACCCCTCAGGATAAAAATTTATATTTTTTTCATAACTATACTGTTTATCGAAAGGGCAAGAAGTCTTATTCAAATTATTGCCGTGGAGTTTAAAGTCATTTAAATCAACGGATGAGGCCGAACATTGAGAATCAAAAGAGTTTGTTGGCGTAGCGTACAAGTACGGATGACCCGACGTGACACTATTGGTAGTAGAGCTGTTATTGTTGGTAGTATTAGCACTGGTAGTCGAAGGACCAGTGTTGTATTTTCTGCCTTCAGGTAGGTTATTTGGCGTTTCATCCTGACGTAACCGTTTAAGTTGGTCACGAATAGCTTGGTCTGGATCTGGTAAACATTCATCCAAAGCCACGGTGGCTGCTATCTCTTCCAGTAAATCGTCCACTTGTTCCTGCTGCGTTTTACGATCAGCTGCTCGAAAAACAGGTTTCTTTGATTCCTTATATCTCGATGGATCCATCCCTTTTAGCGCAGCCAATCTGTCTTCCAGCTGTTCTGAGGTTTCACTTTTGGTAACTACGTTTTTTTCTCTTAACTTTTCGAGCCTTTGTGCAATTTCGATGTCAGCTTTCGCCATTCCACGGTACTTGTTAGAATCGAGTGACACAGAGGTCGTCGACACTTTCTTGTGGCCGCTTGACGCACTTGAAGTAGTTTTGCCTGCTCCTGATTTTAAAGCTTCAATTCTCTTTTTATAGGCAAGAGGCGGCGAATGAGGAACTGTGTCAGGTTTGATGTCACCTTTTATTATACCGAAACATCTATTGCACACACTAACTCGAGAATTATTCAATCGAGGAACTTCAATTTTTTTATTAAGACATTTCCCACAGAAAGCAAATCCACAGTTTTTACAGCCGTGTTCTTTTTTAAAAATACCAAATTCCGTTCCGCAAGAGTAACAGGATCCAGTCGACATAGCAGCTACAGTGGGGAGTAGTATTTAATTTAAAATGTTTTTTTTCGTAAATAATAACAGCACAAAAATCACTGGACTGACTCTGGTTGGAGTCTGGAGTGATTGTTTATATTTGCAACGACGATCAAGATATTTTTCTAATCTACAACTCCTGAGAAATCTGAAATAAATTTCAAAATTGACAATGAAATCAATTTGATCATTGATAAATGATTAGCTATAGAGCTGGTGCGTTTTTTTGTTGATTTAAACGAAATTATTAATAAATACCCAAAGCATCACGCACACATCCTTCCATTGCCGATGCGCGTCGATGTTATATTGAAATTAAGCGACACCTAGGAATTGACATTCGCAAATGAGTTATCTCCCTTGTATTTAAAGCTTTTTACGAAACTAAAAGATATTTAATACTTGAATTTAATTAGACGTATTTATTAACATTTTCAATCATTAACTTTTCTATTTTGTTTTATGACATTAAATTCATAATTGGAAATTTCAATGCATTTTTGCTATATTTTAAAACGACATGCAAATGATTTGGGGATAGTATGTACGTTTGTGCTTTTTTGGCAAACCAAAAAGAGTTTTTTTCTTCTACTTTAATTTTCTCTAGAAATAGTTTTCATAAACTTTTTATCAAATGCCTATTTAAAGTTTCATGCAATAAAAATGGGAGAAGGCAGTGTTGAAAGAAATTATGAAGTTTAAAAATAAACTTTTTTAAACTGATTATAAAATTTCACTTTGCAAATCTATAGCAGTCGCTTCTTTCTACGAATATACGGCTTTTTCATTGATTCATTTTATTGCGCAGATTGAACAGTGATATCATCTCTTCCCACAAACAAAAAATAACTTTCTTCATTTGAACAGCAGTGGCAATTAATGCTTTAAATGAACAAGAAAAACATGGAAAAAATATCAGATTTAAATGGGAAACGTGAACAAAGTGTAGCCATAAAATTTTGTGTCCGACTAGGCAAATCGCCAACAGAGACGGTCGAAATGATTCATACAGCTTACCAAGAGGCCGCACTACCACAAAATAAAATTTTTGAGTGGCATAAAAGGTTTTCGGGGCTTACTGTCGTCGATGATCAGGTAAAAACAGAGGGTAGTCCCGATGATGACCCGGAAGAAGGCGCATCTCCTTTCAATGCTAATGTGTGTGAGGAAAGTCACCAGGCCCGTAGCATTAAGGCCATGATTAAGAAAGACCGTCGGGTGACAGAAGAACAAGTGGCCGAAGCAATGCAATTGGAATTGGCTCGAGTACATGTGATTATTCACGAAATTTTGGGTTACAAGAAAATTGGAGAACGATGGAAAAAGAAAAAGGCCAAATTTAGGAATGACCTGTAATGCTGCATAATTTTTTAAAATTCTTAAATATTGATTTGCATTGGAACTCGAGCACACACCTTGGTACCTGAATACAACCCCCCTACACACATACAGATACTTACTTACATTGACATTCATTACATAAATATTATATCACTTAACTTTTTTTGAGGGGGTGTATTTTTTAACAACTGACATTTTATGGTTTCCACACATTCGTCTGCAGACGACGCGACGGGGAATCCTGAATGTTTCAATTTCTTTATACAGTACAAAAGAATGTGAAAGACCAGTTTTTTAAAGTTTTTACGTGTGTAGATGCTTGTTTCTTAAGCAACCATCTAGAAAATTAACTCTACATTATTTTTTTTATTTTTTAAATCAAGAAATACAGAGAACGAAGCCTGGAAAGATGTGGCAATTAAACATTTATTTAATTATGTCACTATACACACACAAAGGCATAAAACTAACATGCATACATACACAAATCAGGTCTACAAACACTGCTGTTCATTACCATCAACAAACAACCATGTTGTACAGTACTACTAAAAGAATATTGTTAATTAATATTATTAGTTATGTATTTCCTTTTCTTTATTATGGCGAGTACTTCCACTATAACTTTGTGATACTTGTGTATTTGTGCAATAATTCCAAATTTATATTTTCTAAGATTTTTAAAAACTTTTTAGAAGATGAAATTAAAATGAAAAATGTTTTCCTTTACTTTTAACGCACATGATTGTAGCAAGTTGTACCAAACATAACATTTTATATATATATATATATATATATATATATATATCAAGTTTTTATATATTTATATATAAAAGTTTAAAATAAAGCATACACTTGATAGTCAATAAATCACAACCTAGTCTTTCTACTTCTTGTAGAATAAAAGTTGTAATTTAAAGAAATGTTTACAGTTATATTTTTTAGCTGTTTCTCTGTATGTATGCATGACCAGATGCATGAAGAAATATCTTATGTTGTGTGCGTAAATGCAATTAAAGTTAATCTAATGTACACAAAAGTAATATCTTATGTAGATATATAAGTTGCATATATATATATATATATATATATATATATATGTATGTGCACCCACATACGTGTATGTATGTATGTATGTATATATATATATATACATTCTTCTATAATAGCACTGAAATATATATAAATAAGTATATATGTATATGTTGAGCATTTTATATTGCAAATAGAATAAGATATCCTTGATATATAATTAATAAAACTTTACAGACAATTATAGAGTAAAAATATTATGCTACCCAATAATGAATGTCACATTTACTGTATAAATTGTTTATACAAATGTACCAACTATTATAAGACAGAGGTAACATTAAAGAAATTATATTACCTCTATCCCATAATAGTTACATGTATTGTATGAAATGTATATACAAATGTGCCAACTGTTATGAGACTGAGGTAACACAAAATGAATTATACTACCTCTTTCCTATCATGCTTGTTACATTTAGTGTATAAAATATACAAATGGTGCAAATAGTATTGGGCAGAGCATTAAATTAAAAAAAATAAACCCAAAAGAAAAATGGTATAAAATGTCTCTGTCTAAAATTCTTAAATTTCTTATTTCTTTTTAGACAATATTGTCTGATGTAAACACTATTAACCAATTTACTATGAGAAATCTTTGTCAATATTAGTACCTGCTAAACTTTCAATGCTACTGCTGAATTCATCTTTAGACAATCATCTCTCAGTTTCAGCAAAATGCAACATCATTCTTGCACTCACTCAGGACGCTCCAACAATGCCTTAATGTCTCATCTCATAAATGCACAGCGACAAATCTATTTACCTACTTGCATAAATCAATACATACAAATACATTCCAGTAAATACTAATGTAGGGCACATTTTTATTCATATCTATCAAGTCATTTTCTTCAATTTAATATTTATTTTTCACCAGAAAAATGAATTCTAAAACAATTCATGTTTGCACCAAATTAGCTAACCTTTTCAGAAAACTTTTTTCAGTGTGAGAACACAAAAAAAAAAATAGAAATAATTTTACAGATAGTTATATAAGTTGTGCATATAACATGATATGCCTAAAAAATAATAATTTATTAGATACATATTATATATATATATATATATGCACATTTCATTAAAAACGATTGACAAGGTGCTTTTATTTAGTTGTCAGTCGTTTTTAATGAAATGTGCATGAAAGAAGGATTGCTGCCTAAATACACAAATATATATATATATATATATATATATATATATATATATATATATTTATATATATATAAAGTGGACACTGAGGTCAACACTGAACGGCGACAGTCTGTTTCATGCTTGAAGCAAACTTCAGGTTATGTGTATTGTGTTTTTGCTCAACTATTATATATATTCTGGTCAAGGGTGCATTTTGAGTAGGTAGCAAGGTCTCTTGGATTATCCTAATTGTTAATGAGTAGGCAATAACTGTTATACTAAATTATTCTAGAGGCTGTTGAGTGAGAATAACTGTGGCTCCAAGTGCGGATATTTATAGCTATTTTATAGTGTTGTTTGTGCCAAAACACAACACACATGGCCTGAACATTGTGTTAAAGCATGAAACAGATTGTCTCCACTCCGTGTTGACCACATTGTCCACTTTTATATTTACATATGCTCTATCTCTGATATTGAGTATTTTTACCCATAAATATAGCATACCTTAAAACCATATTTTTATCATATATATATATATATATATATATATATATATATATATATATATATTATGAAATGGATTAAGTTTTACAATTATTTAATATATTTTCTGTTTATTTGTTATTTTTATAGATATAATTTATTTAAGTAAATGCTCTGTTTTTTAATTAAACATTGATTACATTATATATATTGTTATCTTAACTGAATCATGTGATACTTTTACTTTATTTCATATTTATTTGAGAATATGTTTTTCTTTTTTATTATGAAATAAAATATCATTTTATTCAAATTTGTCAATGTGTTTGTCTATGACAGTTGGGCCACTGATTTTCTGACACCATTGGTTCCAGAATGATGCTGGATTATCTGTTTTGCCAGATCAAGAAAAGTGTCAAAATAACAATTTAATAATACACCCCTGACCCATTAATTATGCATCTCTCTTATTTTGACAGCCTCTTTGATTGTTAGAAATTCATATTGAACTATTATTAAATATAATCACACCTTTGGCCCCTATTGAGTTCGTCTGGTACATGCATGAAATTTAAATGTTTCCTTCCGAAATTTAAATCCTGTCCAGATTAAAAAAAGGTGCCAGACCATCAGTTGGCAAAAAATTAGTGGTGCATCTGTACTTATCCACATTAATAACAATTAATGTATTTGTGTCTCTGATTTACTTTATCAAACAATATTGTTTATTGAGAAAGGAAGAATTATAATGAGCATTGTCATTGTGTTGTAAATTTGTTTCCAACACAAATGCAAATAAAAATCCAATGCATTGTTGAGAAGACGAAAAAAAAGTGAAAAGGCTGTGAAAATGATAATCTTCCAAGGCTACTTTTTAATAATTTCACCCAAAGTAAGGCAATAAAGCCACTAACACACAAGGGATTACTGCGTGTTAAAGAATATGAGTAAAGAAAAAGATTATTAATGAATGATAACAATAAAAGAACAGGAATTGAGAAGACAGAAGATAACTGTTGACATTGCATTTAAACTTTTGAAGATCAAAGTTAGCTGGAAAGCAATCAGCCATAAGAGAGATCCACAAGTGAGAAGTGAAATAGAAGAAACTGTTAACATAGAACTTATGGTTACATCTAGCCATTTCAACTTTAAAATGATAAGACCTTGCCACCAATCTAGTACTGCCCTTAATTTCATAAAGTCTAGGTACCATAGTCATCAGTAAAATTATCATGGAAGTGTTTATAGAAAAGGCGCAAGGAACCTACATTACAGTGGTGCTAAAGTGACTGAAGCTGAAATGCCAGGTCAGGACCAATGACATTGCAGATTCTTCTTTGGATTTTATCAAGAATCTCTAAATATATATATAGCAGAAGATAACGATTGACATTGCATTTCATTTAACTTTTTGAGGATCAAAGTTGACTGGGAAACAAGAAGCTGGAAAAGAGTTCCATAAGTGAGAAGTGCAATAGAAGAAACTGTTAGCATTGAACTTATTGTTACATCTCACCATTTCAACTGTAAAATGATGAGACTTTGCCACCAATCTAGTACTGCAATCAAATTCATAAAGTCTAAGTACCAAAGAGGAAAGTTCCTCAGAATAATTACCATGAAAATATTTATAGAAAGGCACAGGGAAGCTACATTATGGCAGTAGGAAAGTGACTGAAGCCAAGATGTCAGGTTAGGACCAATAACATTGTAGATTCTTCTTTGGATTTTATCAAGAATCTTTAAATATATAGCAGAAGCATCAAACCGGTTGTGGCAGCAGTGTTCAAAGCAAATACAAATGGTAGATTTATAAATATTTAACATAGATTCTGGTGAGAAAAAATGTCTAACACAACACAGTAAACCAACTTTCCTAACAGCAGACAAAATTAATAATAGATGTATGGAAACCATGTATTTATTTATTAAGAGGTTTAATCATCAAAATCTCGAAATGGATGAAAATTAAATGAATTATACTATCTCGGTCTCATTCAATATGAACCTTCATGCCCACAAAAGACAGTGTGTCAAAAGGACGTTTTTTTCCCTTGACACCCCTATTATTTTAACTACCTTCACTCCTTGGCAATGTATATTGTTTTAAAAAGCGCTGATTAGAATTGTAATAAAACCTAAAGATCAACTTAAACATCTTTTTGTTCTTGAGAATTTACAACAAAAATATTAAACACTATTAGATTTATAATATTAATGTTGGAGTTTAATTAAATTTTTGAAAATCAATATTATGCAAAGATAAAAATCAGCCACATTCTGTCTGAATTTCTGGGATGAGGAGTTATCATTATTATATTATTTATTATTTATATGTGGACTCTTGTCCTCGTCTTTGTTATTATTATTGCAATGTTTTTGGCCATTGTACCCTTCAGCCCTTATCAGGTGTATATCGAATATTGTCTTCTTTTGTTTTTCTTTCTTTATTAGTCGCTCCCTAATAGTAGATTATTAGATGAATTTTGTGACATAGTAATTGTAAGTTCAATCCCTTGGCCAAGAAGTATAAGCATACATTTCCCAGCCCAGGGATTGAACTCACAATCTGTTATGAAGACACATTGGACTAATCGTTGGCAGTCCAGAGGAATTAGAGAGCCAAGTTTGAATTCAGTCTCATTCATTACATTCACTTATGTGCTAATACTCTTGGAAAAGATATAAATTCATCTCTTCTCCCCCCAGCTATAGATAAAATAGCAGGACAGACTGGTTCCTATAGCCTGCTTGTGTATCCAAATCCCCATTGAAATTCCTACTATAGATTTGCCTATGACTTCTCCTACATTTGGTTAGATTTCATTTGGATGTGGTGAGTTTGTTTGATGGTGCTGGTTCAACCAAGAAGGTGAATGCCGCAACAGGTATAGTTACAAGAAGTATATACTTGAACTCACCTGAAACAGGGTGAGCAATAACTGAGCAGTACTAGATATAAGAACTAGACAAGATATCTCTACACATGGGCAGTGGAACAAGAACAGTCTACTCTGAATTCTGAACTGAACCCCTTTTTTAATCTATGGGGATAGATTTTTTCTCATTTCCCTGACCAAGTCTAGGGATATCTTGTCTAGTTCTTATTCTAGTATTGTGGGAAATTTAACAACTCTCCAAACTGAGTCATTAAATTTGATGAACAAAGTGAGAAAATTGAACAGTTTGAAAACCTACTTTATACAAGAAATATATTACATAAGGAGAAAGAGAATAGAGGATTGCTAAAAACCTATTCTTTTAGCTGTTAAAAGTGAAAGCATTGCTTGAAATAGATGAAACACTTACCTGAATGGTGTTCATGTTCTGCTTCCATTAGATGCTTTATCCTTGCATCATTCAGATTAGCTTGTGGCCAGCATTGCCTGTTCTGGAGGTGAGCAGAAACACGTCTCTTTGCTCTGTGTTCTTCTTGGCATCTCTACTTGGCACCTGAATTCTGTTTCATGCCTAATTTGTTGGGCATGCAGACTTGGCAGGTCCCATCCTTTGCCAGCTCAAGCATCCAATGACCTCCAACTGAAGACTTGTGGCATGGATACATGCCTGTTGATTACAGTGAGCCATTGATTTCAGTCTAGGAAGCCTTCCACCCAGTGATTCCATGTCATCACCACACCGGCTGCATCCACAGCTATTAGGCCCAGACTACACTATAATAGGTGGCCATTGACCCTACAAGAAGGTTCATCAGCCCTTTGACAGGTCTTGTTTTTAATCTTGCTGGATGTCTATCTGCCCCTTTACCAGAAAAACTTAGTGGAGAAACCAGTTTAGTTGCTGATGACACAATCATACAGCAGGTAGTACTGTGTTACACAGTACCAGTCACACTCATAGAGTGACCTGACATAATGAAAAATTTGAAGACAAATATTTTACTTTGATAAGATTCATTGATTTTTTGGCATCAAGTACTGAAGAAAATGGCAACATACCTCGAAGGCCAAATCTTTTAAAAAAGAGGAAGCCATCATTGATAATCTTCAGGGAGAAATTCGAGCTTTGGATGGTAAAATCCAGGTGATTTGTATCAAAACAAAATCCAGGTGATTTGTATCAAAACAAAATCCAGGTGATTTGTATCAAAACAAAATCCAGGTGATTTGTATCAAAACAAAATCCAGGTGATTTGTATCAAAACAAAATCCAGGTGATTTGTATTAAAACAAAAGGATTTAGAGTTAAAGAATTTATCGATTTGTTGATATTGAGGAATCTGTTCAAGAAACAAGTATTTCCCATGGAAGGTGAAGCCAGTTCCTTATCCAACAGCCATTCAATGATCCCAACTCCCAAGTTACAATGTGCTACCTTTAGTGGTATTAATTCTTCTAAGTTTGAGTTAAAGAATTTTATAGCACAGTTTAACAACTGTACTAATTCTAGCAATTCTAACAAAGCAAAGGTAGCTCTATTAAAGAATTATCTTACCGGCTATGCTCTTCAGCTAATCTCACATCTTATTTTAGAAGACAACAATCCTTACAACAGTAAGTCTGTTAATGAAAGAATTTTTGGATGCGCCTTTTATAATTCATGAGATCTTCAAACAAATAATAACCAGTTCTTCTCCTAAATACAACTCTGATTTTGTGAATGTTAAACAATATCTTGCCGAAGTGAGGGTTGATATGTGTGTATTAAGAACCTCATATGGTATGGATTTTTTTGATAAAGATTCCCTTGGATTCCAACTCATAAGTCACATCATATTTGATAACTACCCCATAATCTAAGGCAGGAAATCATTCACAGGGTAGGTAGCAGTTACCCTTTCTTAAGAGAAGTATTTGAGAATTATAATGAAGTCATCTGCACACTGACAAAAAATAAGAAGCCCTTCTGTGTATATGAAAAAGATACTAAAAGTAATAAATTCAATGAAAAGGTAAATAAAGGTCCTCCTTTATAGAATTTCGCTATCAACTCTAATGGAACACTATGTAAATTTTGTGTTTCATCTCATTGGCAGATGTACAAAATATCCTACCTACAAGTTAAGAGTGGCCAGATGCAAGCAGCTGAAGTTATGCAGTAGATGTTCCAGTGGCAAACATAAAAAGGAAGATTGCCCTAGACTTCAGAATAAATTATTCCTTTTCTGTAAACAATGTTCTTCAAAGGGACATATAACACAACTGTGTGATAATTGTAAGAAGGGAATCTCTTTTTTTACTCATGTGGGCGCTAATAGGAATGAGGAAAACAATGCTACCTATAGTGGAAGTCAAATTATATTGGGGAGCTAAGAAAGTCTCTATAAACTGCTTATTGGACACAGGTAGCCAGCAGTCATATTTCTCTAAAGGAATATTAAAAAAGTTAAAATGTCTTGACTGGAGTCTGAATCCTATTGATTTCCAAGTAAAAACTTATTTAAGTGTTTCCAATAGATTTTACTAAGTCATGTTGGGAGTAAATGTGGCCAAAGGGAGTTCACTTCCTATTCCCGTTTTGTTAGACGACAAAGTTAATATACAAAGTTCGATGACTTCAGCAAAGTGATAACCAATTTGACTAAATTAAATTACAAATTAGGCTTTCTCATAATAATGATAATAATCAAATTAACATTCAAGGATTTCTGGGAGTGGACATTTTCTAGAATATGGAAGATACCAAGATTGTTAAATGTGTGACTGACTTGGCATGGAAAATTTTTAACTCTATTTCTTACTGTTTTGTTTTTTATGGTTTTTGGATCTTAAATTGTTTCAATGCTAATTGACTAAGTAAAGGATATATGTATAAAATAGCTAGTCATATATTAATTATATGGAACCTATAGATCATGGCACATTCAGTATACCTTTAAATAAATTACACTGGTTGACATTTTTTTCGATCCAAATGTTGTTGGGCAATGAGCACATGTTTCTGGGCTATTTTTTCATGCTGAATCTGAAAATCAAGTCCATTTTTTACCATCACACCACCTTTTCTCAGTACAGATAATTTTTCTTTTTCTTAAAATAGTCCAAAATATCCATTTAACAGTAATATTCTAGGGCCAAGTAGAACCAACCTTAAACGTTTTCAGGTTAAAATAACTTATCATAAAAGAAAAAGTATCCCAATAATTTAAAGAATGAATTTTCAGCAATTTCAGTTCAGAAAAATATCACACAAAATTAAATTAAGGCAAACATGTGTTACCAATTTTTGAATCAAAACAGACAAAGAAGATACAAAGGAATGAAAAATACATTCATTTTTGTTGACCCAGTTATAAATCTTCTTTTCTTGAAAACTCTATGGTGCTTTTGAAAAGGTTGATCTCTTTTGATGCTCCAGCAGAAATCAGCCATCATGTTAGCATTTCCTTCAAACTTTGCTATAATGGGAGAAACTATAAAAGCATAGCTTATTCTTCCATTTATTTTTTCCCCCATTATGGGCATTAATATATCCGTGATTTCAAAACAACCTACTTCACAAACGGAACAGAAAGGTTGAAAGGAAAAGGAATGGCAAATATACTCTGTGCTCAGAGAGACTTTCATACCACTAAGACATACACAAAACTATTTATACATATATATATGTGTCCTACACAGAAAAATATATTACATACATGGGTGTAACAGCAAAATTGTACAAATTGTGTAACAGCATGGCCATGTCCATCCCACAAAATGTTTAATATCTAAAAAATAACTAAGTAATTGAGTTTCCTCAAGAAATTTGGAAATGGCATGCTGCTTGGCATTCACGCAAGAAACTTCCATGGAAATATTTCAGAGTGGTTAGGTTTCAATCTGAGGACAGTGCAGAGGATTTAGAAAGAGTTGAATGAGTCTAATGGTGATTACAATTACTGGCAGCTCAGAAAACTCACTCTAATCATTCTGATAAGAAAAGAACTCCCGAATTTGTTGGTGAGGGCCTCACAATCAACATGGAGCCCTACATCAAGTGTCTTGAGGAGGTAGTGCTGCAAGTGGCTGCTGGAAGACCCTATGTTTGGCAACAGGACTCTGCACCATGCCACACAAGCAGGAGAATGTAGTCATGGCTGTTGGACAATTTCTGCAACCACATCACTCCTTACATCTAGTCACCTAACTCCCCAAACGGCAACCCCCTTGATTATTGTGTGTGAGGCGCAGTTGAACAAGAGTTCAACAAAACTCCTTGTAACACCAAAGATGAACTGAAGGCAAGGATTATCGCAGCATTCACCAACTTAAACAAGAAGACTGTCCAGAAGAGTTGCAGGAGATTCCAAAGTCATCTGGAGGCTGTGGTTGAAGCCAGTAGCCATTTTATTGAATAAATTTACTATTTAATATTTCAAGATATTTTTGTGCAATTTTGGTAAATATATCTGTTAAAATGAGATGTCAGTGTTATTTTGATGTTTACCACATTTAGACGACAATTTATCAATCGCACCCTGTATATCTGTTAAAATGAGATGTCAGTGTTGTTTTCATTTTTGCCTCATTTAGACGACAATTTTCCATTGCACCCTATATATTAAATATATTTAAATAGTACGGGTTGTTGGGTTTCTTTCTTCAAAAACTGTTGACCAGTTCATTTTAGTCTTGAGGACTTATCACTTAACCTCAATAAACTTGAGGTTGTATCTTGGCATAATATTGTTGATATAATTACCACATTTGTCTTGCTAAAGCAGATTGTATTCTTGTGAAATAAAATATTTTCCTGATGACATAATTGGCAAAATATGTTAAAGTAAGAATTTTTCCAAATTGTCTTACAAATTTACCATTCCAATGGCTCATCCAATTTTACTCACAGAAAGGGTGTGAAGGTGGTGTAATGGATAGTGGCTCAGAATGAAAAATCTGAGTTTGAATTCTAGGCAGGTTTGTTACATTCACTTACAAGCAACTACCCTTGGGAGAAGTATGAATCCATATCCCTCCCAAGCTATGGATTAAATAGTAGGACTTGTATCCAGAAAAATCATTGTTAATCTCAAAAATTGTTAATTCAGTATTCACTTGCAAAAAAAAATTATTCTTACAAACTAAAATACATTTTGTTAAATGACCTGCTAAGAATTCATAAGCTGTAAAAACAAATTAACCAATCAATATTCACAAAATGAAAATGTAAGTTTTAAGTCATTTATACATAAATATTTCTTTACACAAACTTACCCAAGAAATCTTTGAATAATCTAATAATGTTCCTTTTACTTTAATTTTTATAATCACTTTCATGAATTAGGCCCTACTGCTTCACTCATAAAAGTAGTGTCTAATTTTTTCCAAGAATAATTTTTGTAGATTCATTACTTTCATTTGCAGATTAGCATTCATTAGGCCTTCATTTGTAGGTTAGTATTCATTAGGCCTTCATTTGTACGTTAGTATTTATTAGGCCTTCATTTGTAGGTTAGTATTCATTAGGCCTTCATTTGTAGATTAGTATTCATTAGGCCTTCATTTGTAGGTTAGTATTCATTAGGCCTTCATTTGTAGGTTAGTATTTATTAGGCCCTCAGTTGTAGATTAGCACTCATTAGACCTTCCTTAAGCCATGATATTTGTCAAAATTGAAAAAATATTGATTTGCTATTGGTTTAGAAGTGGGGTCCTGTTCATAATATAAATACAGTGTAAAATCAAGCCTTGATTTTTAAAGCATTATTGGACTTAGTTTGTTATTTACAAATGTCAAGTTTGAAACTATACTTACATCATTGATATCTGCATTTTTAAAAAAAAGTTTTTGAAAGTTTGTTTTAAAAATAATTATTTTGCAGGTGGGGCTTTATATATATATATATATATATATATATATATATATTATATATGTGTGTGTGTGTGTAAATATTCAGATATAACTAAAATAAATCTGTAAAAGGATAATATGAATAAAGACAAAAGGAAAACTTAGCTAACCTGTTTCATTCTCTGATGAGCTTTATCAATGCAAATGTAAGGATTTTATTTTGCAACAAGCATTTATAAGCAAGAGTAAAAAATTTGTTAGCTTTTCAAAAAATTTCCATTTTTTAAATTTAAGAAACACTCATAAATATTTACCAGACTAACTGCAAAATCTAGGTAAATTATGGAGGATAGTAAGTGACATAATTTAATGTCTAATATACAAAAGTGAGTAAATGAAGTTGTTGAATTTTTGTATAATGTAATTCATATTTATGTTATTTTAGTTTGACTTGTCTTTCTCTCTTTTTCTCTCTAAACCTGCTTTCTACAACTACTAGAATTTTAGTGTGTGGCAGACACTAATATCACTTGTGACTTTCAGGTAACATGACCATGTGTCCGTGTTTGAATATAGTTTAGAGAGCTACCTTTAACAGTTTCAGCTAGAAAAAGGATAATTCCTGCAACATACATCAATAAACTGAATAATGTGTCTATAAACTAAATTTTATATCTATAAACTAAATGGTATGTTTATAAATTGAATGGTATGTTTATAAATTGAATGGTATGTTTATAAATTGAATGGTATGTCTACAAGGTAAATGATATGTCTATAAACTATATGCAACATGATGTGCATTTTTCACATAGCTTTTTGGTGAGTAAGGCATATCTGCATGACCTGTAAGAGTTAATTTCATAATCACCTGTTGGGAACCGTCTACCCAGGTTTTTGTTGCTATCTGAGTGTCGGGATTCCAAACATTTAACAAAAACAATAACAAATCTTTTAAATGAGACATAAAAATGGTTATTTGCAGAAGGAAAATAGAAGCAGAACATCAGTTGAAATAACATTTATTATAATCTTCTCAGAAATATAAAATAGCAATAAAATGTTTATTTTTCCTTGCAGTGAAATTTGTTTTATAAAGTAATTAAGTGTTCTTAGTGCTTAGTGTGAAATGTATGAACAGACTTACTTTATGACAGTCAGCCTAATGTGTTTGTGAGTTTGTAGACAGAGGCTTAGTAGGCAGTTGCTGGTTAATCCTTTCTATTGTGTGTGTGGACAAGGCCTTAGTTAGTGGTTGCTGGCTGTTTCACTTCCTTTGTGTGCATGTGCATGAGTGTGTGTGTATGCGCATGTAGATCAAACTGCCCTCCAAAATTGTTGTGAGCCCCAAGAAGTATGCTTCTATTTTTATATCTGTAAAGGGATTCTAAATTTAATTTCACATAGAGGTGTAAACTTTTTGAATACAAGGTTTCAAAATAATTTTACACTGGCTTGTGAAAATCTTTTTCTCGAATTCGTGGGAATGGTGAAGAAAGTTATTATTGTTATTTTCTAAATGGTCCAAAAAATAACATGTGGTAGGTCTACAACTATGTCTACAAGTATTTTGGTGATATTTACTCTTGTCAAGAATGTTTATCAAACAAACTTTCTGATGGGATTTTATTGGTTGAAAAATATTTATAGGATTTAATTCCTATAACCTTGATGAATCTGCTGTCCAGTGTAATTTCAACAGTTATGACATTTGTAAACATTGTCCATGTATAGAATTTTGCTGCCACATATGGTCCAGTACTCTTTCTATTTACCTTGAGCTCCTTGATATACTCCAAAGAAGAATCAGCATTATTATAGGTCCTGATCTAGCAGCTCAGCTTCAGTCACTTTCCCACCACCGTAAGGTTGTCTCTTTGTGTCGTTTCTATAAATAATTTCATGGTAATTGTTTGAATGAGCTCTTTACTATGGTACCTAGAGATATTTAAATTTAAACGCAGTTCTAGTCTGGTGTCCACATCTCATCAATTTATAGTTGAGCTGGCGAGATGTAACTGTAAATTTTATGTTAACAGATTCTTTTCTCACACTTCTTGCTTTTAGAACTCCCTTCCAGATCCATGCTTTCCAGCCAACTTTAATCTGCAAAAATTTAGATGCAATGTCAATCACTATCTACTGTCCTCCTGATTACTCTTCCTGCTCATTATTGATGTTTCTGTTCCTAATTCTTCCACACCCTGTAACCCCTTGTCTTTTAGTGGCTTTACTGCCTTGCATGCAGTGATACTGATTAAAAAAAATGTTTAAAAATATACCTTTTAATAGAAGAACATATTTCTAGATCAATATAAACAAAGATCTTCTTCAGGAAGAATGCTTTTGTGTAGCCCAACAAAATGATACCTATATTTCATTCTCAGGATTGGGTTGCAGCTGAGCTAACTATTCCATTTCGGCATCAGGGTTTTATTTGCAAATCTCAGAGCTTCACTAAAATTACACTGCGTCATTTTGATACCTGTTAACCTGTTTTCTGAGTTTTCTTTATTGTCATTTTCTCTTGCAGTGCTTCTTACTTTTTGTAATTGTGTGCCGATCAAGATTTTCATTCTGTTTTGATTTGGTTGCCACTTTTGTAACAAATGTCTTATTGTTGTCCTTTGTTCATTGTTTGCTCTTTTCAGTTGCTGTCATTTTCTCTCCCGCTATACGTACACTATCCATTTGTTTTTGCTCATTGAAGCTCTTCTTCTCTACATCCAGACATTGTCATTCCATTATCTCTTGTCTCTTATTCTTTCACTGTATCTTCTTATTCTATTTACGCAATGCCTTTGGAGGGGATTTTTGGAATTTGTAAATATAACTATCCTTGAAATATAGTATGATCTAGACAGTCTAGAGTCTAGAACAAGGTCCATATCATGCATTCTCTGTTGTATAATGTCTCCCTCAATTCTCTCTCATTCACTTTATATATATATATATATATATATATATATATATATATATATATATATATATATATATATATATATGATGAAAATGTGGAAAAGACAAAGCAAAATCCGAATATGTGAGCACTCGGATTTTGCTTTGTCTTTTCTACATTTTCATCATACCATTGGATCTACATCCACATATTTGCTTACACATATATATATATATATACTCCCAAGTATAGGATTGGTGTATATGCAATAAATACCAATAACCAAAAAATACTATTCTTAAAAGAGTGCTCAATACAGAGTAGAGCAAATATAATTTATTTGAAAATTATAAATATATTATAAAATCACTACAAAACTAGCCATTTTGTTTCAACACTTCTGGTGTCTTATCAAGTGATGGTGTTGAATGTAGAATAAAGATTTTTAAAAGGTTTACTTTTTAAGAAAGTGCTCAATACAAACTAGAGCAAAATATTATAATATTTTTATTATAAGAGATTATAATAAAAACATTTAATAATTAATAAAAACAGCTTTTGTGTAGAGATTTAAAATGTTTTTATTATAATCTCTTATAATAAAAATATTATGATATATATATGCCTGACGATTGCACTAGCATGAAACAGACTGTCGCCTCTAAGTGTTGACTTCTATGTTCACTTTTATATTTATATATATATATATATATATATATATATATATATATATATATATATATATATATATATATATATACGGCAATCTTGAACTTTCATGCCCACAAAAAATTTGTTTTTCCCTTGACACTGCTCACCAATGTTTATTGTTTTAAAAAGTGATGATTAGAATTTTAATAAAACCTGAATTTATACAATTTTTTTTGTTCTTGATAATTTTCACAAAAATTTTAAATACTATTTATTTATTAGATTGTTTATTTATAAAATAATTTTATATTTACAACATTCTAAAAACTCATACAATTAAAACTAATGCAATATTTATAATTTACCAATTTATAAAGAAATAAATATGAAAACAATGTTTTATTCATAAATTTATAAACATTTACTAAATTATTAACATATATGCACCAACTATAAGGAAATCTTTATTATTTACCATTTTATAAAGTTTCAATTGATTGGCAATTAGCCAATGTTTTATCAACAATTTCAATAAACAATAGAATAAATTGTGTTTATTATTTTTCTTGTCAGTTCTTGTCAAATTCACTTTTATATGTTTTGGTTTTATTAAATTCTAATCATCATTTTTTAAAACAATAAACATTGTCAAGGTATGAAATAATAGCTGTGTCAAGGGAAAGAACAGTCCTTTTGATACTTGAATGTCCAAGAATGCCATATGTATATATCAGACATTTGTGCAGACAAGCAAACACATATCCACAGAGACTGATGCATGGCTGCATGTGCACAAATGCACACATGAACACAAAAAACTTACACTAATGGTAAGTGTATAAAAAGAAAAAATACTGAAAAATATAAGCAGTAAATTGCTGATATGCCCTGGAAAATGGACAGACATGTTTGCCTATGAAACTCTGGAGTTGAGATGCTGAAGTTAGCATCAATCAGCGAAGTGACAAACTTTTACTTATCTGGTTCCCATATATACATTACATATACAGTGTAACCCGGATATAAGAGACCCTGATATAAGAGAAACCCGGATATAAGATAGATTTTATCTGGTCCCAAATTAGAGCCTGTGTTAATGTATATATAATAGACCAAACCCGGATATAAGAGAAACCCGGATATAAGAGACCTCTTCTCCGGTCCGCACAACTCTCTTATATCAGGGTTACACTGTATATATATATATATATATATATATATATATATATATATATATATATATGTATATATATGATAAATATAGCCACAGTTTAATCTAAGAACATTAGATATTCTTGCCAAAAATCAAAAATATAAAAATAAAATGATTCTATAAGTAACTTAAAAATAAATAAATAAATAACTGATAAGTTTGAAGACTACAAATTATATAATACTCAGAAATTTACAATAATGACATAAAACAGAAGAGTATAAATATGAGATATGTTAATGTGTTCAATAGATTTATCAAATGTCTGGCCTGGAAGAGCATTTCAATGAGAAACTCATTGAAATACTCCTCAGGGCTAGACATTTGAGAAAAAGTCACTGAAACTATACTTGATTAAGTGAATATATATATATATATATATATATATATATATACCAGGTGTAACAGCATAATTGAGTTCCTTTTTTCCAGGTTTTCAGATGAGACACCGTTTGTCATAAGAATCACTGAAAAATGCTTTGAGTTATTCAGCGAGAAAGAGAACAGGTTAAAATCATTTTGTGTCAGCCCCACTTTCTTCCCAAATGAGCAATGGTAAAAAGATCATTCAGACCTTCAGTAATGGTACCAACATTCATACTCTGGCTTCCATCTTCCATCAAAGTCCATTCAAGATTCATCAAGAGAACCATCAAGGTGAATAAGTTTAAAAAAGAGGGAACAGTAGACAGGAAAACTGGATCAGAAGACCACAACAGGAAGAGGGATCATCATTTCAGCTTATAGTTAAAGAAGTCAATTAGAAAAGACCCAACTCAATCCATAAGACATTTGACATGTGAGGAAGGAGTTTCAACTATGACAGTCCAAAGAGCAGTGAAAAATCGTACATGAAACCAGAGGCACCTTGTTAATCCAGGACAGAAAGTTAAAAGGGTAGAGAGGCCAAAGATCATCTTGAATAAGTTGGAAAATGATCCTGGAATAATATGTTTGAATTTCTTATGTACCATACCTATGAACACTAATGGGTATGCCCCAATCCTCATAAATATGTTGGACACTATTGTAAGTTGGGGATAATATGTTGTCTAAGTAGTCCACCACCATCAGTGGTTTACCTACTTCATGCTGCTGGCAAGTATTGTATTTTGTTGATGTTATAAAGGTTACTATTTCATTCCCAACCTCCATTTTGGTTATTCCTCTAGGTTACAACAGAACTTTATTTCAATCCTTCCTGAGCTTCAGTTCCTTAGCTATTATTTATTAATGATGAACATGTCATTTTCGATATGATTGATTCCTAGACGATTTTTTTGTTAAGCTTGGAGAGTAATTATACATTCTTATTGCTCAAAGTAGAGTCCTATAGCATTATAAAAACCTTGGAGAATTCCCATAAGATATCTTTAATCCTTTCTAAGTTAAAATGGTTTAAAGCTTAATCTAACAATCGGACAATTTTGCTGTTACATGATTTGGACAATTTTGCTATTACTCCCGGTATATATGACAAAAATATAATTTTAATGTATGCTCTCTTTATGGGTCAAAGAGTGTATCTAAATACAAAATGGACCCTGAGGTTAATGTCAAGCTGCGACAGTCTGTTTCATGCTTGAACACAATCTTCAGGCTATGAAGATGGCATTCAAACTTGAAACAGACTATTGCTGCTCAGTGCTGACTTCAGTATATATATATATATATATATATATATATATATATATATATATATTCATATATGAATCTAATAGACAAATTTATTTAAATGGTACATGTTCATTTAGTTTCCATGTTTTTGTGTCAGAAGGACAGCTTGGCACATTTAAAACCATTGACCTAAAAACTATTTCTAAGCTCAAAATGACCACGATGCATAATACTATTATCCTGCAAGTTTTGTTATTTCTTTCAGTTTAAATCAATAATATAATTCCTGGCTTTTCAAAACTTGGTCCAGATATCTATATCCTCACTTAGTATGTGTTGTATAACTTATAGTGCTTTATTGACATTACTTTTCGTTTTAAACATAGTTGGATAATAGTCTTATCCAAGCTGTGTATGTCTGTGTGTGTGTGTTTCATTGAATATAATGGACAAAGAAAATTTTATAAGTTTTTTATTCAATTTTTCTTTTATGAAGAAAAAGAGAGTGTAGAAACTATCCATAGTGATAATTGTCCTGAATGCTTTCAGCCAATTCATTAGCAATTTTCAATGGTTTTGAGCTTAGTATATGTTCCTGTGTTTATGTTCTAAATTGTATTGCTGGATGGAAGTAGTAGTAATTCTAAGTTGTGCTGGATGAAAGTAGTAGTAATTTCATGCTGCATTTAAACACTCTTTTGCAACTACCTGGTCCCATACTAAAAATCCTTGTAGATAACATTGAGAACATCTAATGTAAAAAATATCTAAAGATAATTGAAACAATTTATATAAAGTGGTTTACACCAAATCCCAATCTTACCCTCTGTGAAAAAGAAGAAAATGTTTTGGCTGTGTTTTAAACGCACCCCTAACACATAGAATTACTACTACTACTACTACACCCATTCAACATATATATATATATATATATATATATATATATATATATATATATAAATATAAAAGTGAACATAGAAGTCAACACATAGAGGCGACAGTCTGTTTCATGCTAGTGCAATCGTCAGGCTGCCTGACGATTGCACTAGCATGAAACAGACTGTCGCCTCTAAGTGTTGACTTCTATGTTCACTTTTATATTTACACACGCTCTATCTCTGATATTGAGCACTATATCCCATAAATATAGCACACTTTAAGACTATATTTCTTTATATATATATATATATATATATATGTGTGTGTGTGTGTGTGTGTGTGTGTGTGTGTGTGTGTGTGTGTGTATATATATATATATATATAATCATCATATATATATATATATATATATATAATCATCATATATATATATATATATATATGATGATTATATATATATATATATATATGATGATTATATATATATATATATATATATATATATAATCATCATATATATATATAATCATCATATATATATATATATATATATGATGATTATATATATATATATATATATATATATGATGATTATAATCATCATATATATATATATATATATAATCATCATATATATATATATATATATGATGATTATATATATATATATATATATATATATGATGATTATATATATATATATATATATATATATATAATCATCATATATATATATATATATATATATATAATCATCATATATATATATATATATATGATGATTATATATATATATATATATATGATGATTATATATATATATATATATATATATATATATATATATATATATGATGATTATATATATATATATATATATATATATGATGATTATATATATATATATATATATATATATATATATATATAATCATCACCCTCCTCAGTTGTCCAAGACTTTCAACACTGTGACTAGTTGCTGAAGTGACTGCATCAATCCAGGGCTAACCTTATCCCACGTTGTGATTTTTTTAGATCATAAGGCAGCCAAGATCGAATCATCACAAGTATCTTCATGTTGGGCTGGTCCAAGCAGGGCAAAGACATACAGGGAAAAAAAATAACACTCAAATAAACTGAACAAAAGTAAATACTGCTTTTATATCAGTCCTCTGTATAATAATAATTGGTTTATATCAGAGTTTGCATGCAATTAATTATCAGTCCAACCTGCATCTAAATCAAGAGTGATATTATTGTTGTTAATTTGGTTAATGTTGGTTTGTGTTTTGGCAAAGTTCAGCATAAGGCTGAAGTTGGGGGGGGTCCCTTTGGCAGGCAATCACATGGGGTGTATCACGATGGGAGGCTGGGATGAGCTCCCTGCCATCTCATCTCTCGTCTCTCGTCTGCAACTCGTCTGCTGAGTTCGTTTTGTGCATTCGTACATATTTATGGGCATTTACCCAAACTGGCATGGGTGGGGGCGGTATGGTGGTGTAGGAGCATTTCGGTGAATTCCTCTCCGCCTACGTCATAACTTTGGGGAATTTCCTCTCTCCATCCTCTCATATTATTACCTCTCACTAAATCTCCTCAGTGAGCGTGCATGGCTTATCCACCCCTTCCTGGTATTTCAACTCAACTTTCAACCAGGAGAATCATCTCCAAATTCGTTGTTTACAAAAAATGAATTTTTTGCTTTACAACTTGCATTTGCAGCTGTGTGTCAATCAAAATTGCCCCCTAAGTCTGGGTCACTTTTCCATTGTTCAAACTGATTGACATACAATTCAAGTCATTTATGTGTGAATTAAATCCTCAATTCTTCCCATGGGCTTTTGGTATTAACCCTACTTGTTTCAATGTCTCTCAGGGCATAACACTTTCTATTTATATAGAAAACTTTCTTAGGTTTTATTTTATTGTGGTAACAATAAATAGTATCACACACACACACACACACACATATATATATATGTGTATATAAATACACACCATGTCTGAAGTTATTAAGCAAATTATATGGACTTCAATAATTCAAATTTGGTTTGAAAAAATTGTCAAATTTTAAACAATCGGTTTAAATGTCAAAATAAAGCCAAAGTTAAAATTTTAGGAAGTATCAATATGTTTTATTGAAGTTATTTGATGTATTCTAAAAAAACTGCTGTCTGAAGTTATTAGGCAAAACCAAATAATCATATTTTACTTCAATAAAAAGGTAATAAAATCATCAAAAATTGATCAACACCTATAATAGAACAAATAACAAACACATATGATAAGTTTTTGAATCCTTTACATTTTAATATAGTGACCCTTCTTCTCAGTAACAGCCAGTAATCTATTATCCATTGATTTTCTTAATTTTTTTACTTTTTTAGCAGCTTCAATTTCTGACATGGTAGTTTTAATTGCTTCCCAAAGGTCTGCTTTGCTGTTATATTGTTTGCCACCTTCATATAATTTCATCTTCACAATTTACCATAGATTTTCAATTGGATTCAGATCAGGACTTGATGGTGGCCATTCCATTATCTTCTCTCCTGTAAATCTTTTATGCTCATATAATTCACGGGTAAGCTTAGATACATGAGAAGGAACACTGTCATGCATAAATACACATTTCACTTTGAAACTATGGGACTTGTACCATATAAAAATGTCTTGTTCATAAAAGCAATAGTTCAGTTTAACTGCTTCATCAACTTTGAATGGCCCAGTAATGGTTTGGTCGACACCTCCATCCCATATCAAAACACTACCGTCTCCTTGTTGCTGTCTTTTAGCCACAGGCATGTCAAAATTGGATAAAATTCATCCTTTGGTCTATCCATCAAGACCATCAAATGTCACTCAAAATTCATCAATGAAAATTACTTTAGAAAGGTCAATTTTTATGTATTTATTGGCCCAATTTTAATGCTTTAAAATATTTGTTTTAGCGAGAGGAGGTTGCCTAGGAGATTTTTTTTTACAGATCCCAATTCACAAAGTATTGTACACCTTTTGTCCTTCTTGACTCCCTCAATTCCAGCCTTTTCGAAAACCTGAGTGCTGGTCAAAAGTGGTTTCACTATAACTTGCTTTAGTTCACATTCATCTTGAGGAAGCAATTTGTTAAAGCCTTTTCCTTTGCTTTGGGTTCTCAACTTACTTATATTTTCAACAGCCCTCTTTATCATTTGATGATCTCTGCAAAGCTCCTTTGATATCTCCAATGTGAACATTCCCTCATTCAATAACTTTGTTATTTTCTGTTTTTCAGCAGTTGTCAGATCCTTCCCTTTACCCATGTTTCAACATATGAACAAAAAGAAAAAAAAAATTTTTTTATTAGATTTCAGGTCTTAAGCTAATATTAGTTTAATCTGCATAATAACTTTAGTCAGTCCATTTTTGGAAATTCGAAATATCTCAAAAACTAACCATTAACAATGGCAGAAAATTTAATTAAATATTTTACTAAGGGTGGGAATGAGCAAGTTTAAATTTGATAAAGATTGGTTCAGAAATTCTTGAGTTATTGAGGTTTATTTGATTTGCATAATAACTTCAGACAGGCTGTATATATATATATATATATATATATATATATATATATATATATATATGTGTGTGTGTGTGTGTGTGTGTGTGTGTGTGTGTGTGTATGTGTAATTTGGCAGCAACTTTTCTTTTAAACATGTTGTGTTGAATGTTAAAGACAACATCAACTCGTCAACTGTAGACAGCTCTCCTGAGAGGCATAATCTTCCTGTATATATAGTAATAGGATGAGTCCATTTAGTCCATAAAGGTAGGTGCCATAACACCCCCTCCCAAGCCTTTACCTCCGCAGGAGTCTCAATATCGTCTCCTTTTTGGATTGATGACGAGAGGGTCCGTGAACTTCCGCTTTCTTTTAAATCGTCACGGTTCTGGAGCTGCTTGGGGTATTCGAATGTCGAAGGTGTCGTAAATGGTATCCATAACTTCTTCTTTCTGGGGAGTACTGTTGCAGTCATCCAACAGTCGTTTCCTGATTTGATTCAGGTGTCTCTTATGAGAGAAACGAGGGCCTTGGATTATGTAACCAGATCCCAGAAAGATGTGTTATTTTTAAACATCTTGAAGAATACTTTTCCCCCTAGGCTGTATTTTTTCCTTGGTACAATAGAGGTCGGACCTTGTTTTGTTTGTTTGGGCAGCAATTTATCAAAAACGGATCTTACGTGCAAACATTATTTCTGCCGGAGATAGTGAAGCTGGCGCGTTAACATTTTGGCGTGATCCTGTAAACTTGTAAAAACTGCTGCAGGGCCTTTTCCTTTGGGGTGCCGTAAGCTTTTTTCAGGGCTCTTTTTAGGGTGTCTACGAAGCGTTCTGCTTGACCATTCGACCTCGGGTGATATGGGGGGTCGTAATGTGTTTTATATGAAAAATCTCGCAGAACTCTTTAAAGTCGATCGAAGGAAATTGAGTTCCGTTGTCACTGACCAAGCAATCTACTACCCCAAAACGAGCGAATAATTCATGAAGGTAGCTTATCGTTGCCTCTGTAGTGGGATTTTTACACCGGAACACTTCTGGCCATTTTGAATAACTATCTACTACAATTAGATAGTAGAATCCCTCTAGTTGTCCTGCAAAGTCCACGTGTATCCTTGACCAAAGTCGGTCCGTCTTTGGCCACGGTTTATGTGTGATAGGTGGTTTATTTGTTCTTGCATGTGTTGACCATATTTTCGATGTCCTGGTCCATTTTAGGCCAGTGTACCTAGCTGCGCATTAGACATTTCATCCTATTTTTCCCCGGATGCCCAATGTGAAAATCCTTCAGGATTCTCTTCTGTAGGTTTTTTGGAATGACGACTCTCTCGCTTTTTTGGAGTACCTCGTCACATAAGGAAAAACTGTCTGATATATGTTGGTTCTTCTCTGAAATTTTCGTTTTTGTTGCGCTAATGAATTCATCATTGCGGGCTTCATGTTTATTTCTTGTAGCGTCACAGGAAGTTCTCTTATAGTGCTACACAATAAAGTTTTTATTTCCATCTCCGTTCGCTAGCAAATACGATCTCGAGGTTCGGGTCGTAGTGCGTAATGAATAAATCCGATGTTAGGATTTTGATAGTTTTCTCGAATGCCTCCTGGCATTCGGGTGTCCATTCCCAAACCTTATCTTTTCTTAAAAGCTCATTCAGCGGGGCACGGAGGTTATGCTTGTTTGGGATAAACGCTTGGTAGTAGTTCGCTAACCCCAAAAAGCTCTGTAGCGCTGTGACGTTTTCTGGAGCCGTCATGTCCTTAATTGCAATGGCCCTTTCTGGGTCCGGTCTCCTACCGTCTTTGTCTATGATGTGACCCAAATATTTGATTTCTTTCATGAAGAAGTCACATTTGCCTTCCTTTATTTTGAAGCCATAGTCTTGTATTCGTGAAAATACTTTGTGGGTGGGTTCCCGGCGTTGTTCCAAGCTTTTACTGTTTATCAAGATGTCGTCTAGGTAAGCCATTGAAAAGTCCACCCAGCATGGTGTCCATAACCTGCTGAAAAATGGCTGGTGCGACTTTGACTCCAAATGCAAGCCTTTCAAATTTGAATAAGCCTCTATGTGTATTTATACATAGTAATTTTGAGCTTTCTTCCTCAACACGTATCTGGAGATAAGCTTCGCTGAGATCGATTTTTGAAAAGAACTTGCCTCCATTAAGTTTTGTAAAACCTTCTTCCAGGCTTGGAAGTGGGTAATGATAATCTTTTAGTGATGCGTTTATAGTCCAGTAGAAAAATCTGCGCACACGCAGATTTCCTTAGACTTTTTCTTCACATACACTACTGGTGCTGCCCACTAGCTATATTCCACTTTAGATAAAATGCCAGTCTCTACAAGTCTGTCTAAATCCTTATCTATTTCCTCTAACGAGGCGAAAGGCACATTCCTTTTTTTCTTAAATATTGGTTGAGTGTTCTCTTTTAGCTCAAATTTTGCTGACACATTTTTGCATCTACCAAGGCCAGCCGAAAAGACCTCGGAAAAGTTTACTTTAAATTCATTTTTTAGTTTATCTGACTTGGTCGTCAGATTTTCTATTTTCTGACAAAAAGTATTAATTGGCAAATCCCACAGATTGAACTGCTGCATCCAATCAGTGCCAAATAGATTGTCTGTGTTTTTTAACACGAACATTTTCAATTTTTTGGTTGTTCCGTTCAAAGTAACGTTCGCGATAATTTCACCCTGAAACTTAATTTTTTACGGTCACCGACTTAGCTATTTTGCCAGTTTTTAGCATGGTTGGTTTATTTAACCTTTTCCAAGTAAGTAGGTTGATTATTGATAAATCAGACCCGGAGTCTAATTGTAACCTGACTTTTTTATTCAGTATTTCTACCTGCACATACTTTCTTATATTTTTTACGTCCAGTTCGTCTGTTTTTGTGATTCTAATCCGGCTTTTTCGTCCTATATTTGTTCTGCAATGTGAACTCTTGTGCCCAACTTTATTACAAGTTAGACAAATTTTAAACCGATATTGGCAATCTTTAAACCAATGAAGTGCTTCACAACGGTAACATGGACTAGGCGGTAAATTTGACTTTTTTTTCTTAGGAGAATGAAAATAATCTTTTTTGGTTTGACTTGTTTTTGAAGGGGAAGAAAAATGTGGTTTTCGATGTATTTTTCTTATGTGTGAAACGCCTGACGCTTCAGTGTGTCTAGAAGCATTTTTACACTTATATATTTTTGGCAGTCCTCGGCTATATTTTGCAAGGTTAAATTTGGTTCTCCCTCTAACCTGATTAGGACTCTATGTCTAATTTCTGCATCTTTCGTTGATACAAGTCCTTGTACGAATATTAGGCATTTTAAATTGTCTGCGGTAAGTTCGGTCAGTTTAAAATCGTCACAATGTTTGTTAACTACCGATGCGAAAGTCAAGTAATCTTCGCTGTCTTTCTTAGTTAGGTTTAAGCACTTCCACCTTTTGTGGAATAACGACGTTTTTGGGCTGAATAATCCTGTAAGGAGATTTACAGCTTCAACGAAAGTCAAATCACTAGTTTTTCGAGGTAGTATGTAGTCCACAAATTTGCTATGTTCAGTAGTCCCTAATTTCTGGAGCAGTAGGCGTAGCTTTTTAGCGTCTGCCCATTTTCCACAATCTATTTCGAATAGATCCTCATACCTTCTGAAATACAAAGCGAAGGTTTTATCTTCGTCTGGCGAATAAGTGAAATTGTCAATTGCACTCCAAATCATGTTTTGTGAAAAAGTAGTTTCGCTCTCTGTATTTTGACCGTTATTCGACTTTGTTTGTAGAAGCAATTCTTCAAACCTTTTCTGTTGTTCTATCATTTGTCGCTGTAATTCTGTTTTTTTTTCATTGTTGTTCTAATTGTTTTTCTTCGTTTCTTCATTGTTGTTCAAACTGGACTCTAACCAGTTCTAACATAGTAGCTTTGTTTACTTTAAACTCTTACATGCTTTAATTTTCAATATCACGCTTCTAACGTAATTTTAATTGTACCAAACCTTTGTGTCGCTCGGAGGGGAGGAGAAAAAAAACAAATCAATTTTTTCTCTTTAAATGTGTTATTCACATACGCAGTAGTTTTTGGGACAACCGCGAAACGTAAAGTTTGCAACTTCGGCGCACTTTTTCATTTTTTTTTTTTTTCGCCGATGAGCCTGTTTTTTAGATTTTTTTTTTTTTAATTTTAATTTTTTTTTAAAAACGAAAAAAGGTTCTCAACCGAAGAAAAAAAAAATCCTTAATTGTTCTTCGTCGCCAGTGTTGTGGACACTGGTAAACAATTTTTTTCTTTTATGATTTCATGTGAACTTCGTTCGAGTACTCATTACCAGTGTTGTAGACACTGGGACCAAAAACAAATTTCTTTTATGGCTCTCCCGTAGAGTTCTTTGAATCCTCGTCGCCAGTGTTGTGGACCCAGAATAGGTCCGAAAGAAAACTCAAACTCAGCAATTTAGTGAAAACATATTATTAAACAAAAGAACGAATACAAAAATGTTTCACATCCGACTGACGGCAAAGTACAGTAGTCAACTTGTCAACTGTAGACAACGATATTTACCCCCCCCCCCACGAGGGAAAGATGTGGCACAAGGCCGAGTTTTACGTGGGTAATACGAGCCCATAGGCTCGGCCAAAAAATGCCCGTAAAAACTATAAAAACAGAATCGGGTTGGTCAACCTCCCCGAACGAGACAGCCCTTTGGCGGAGCCTCATCCGGGTTCCTCTCTGCTCATAGGCAGAGAGTTTGACCGTCTTGCTGGAACAGGTTGCAGCAAGTCTGTCAACTGTAGACAGCAATATTTACTGTCCCCCACGAGGGATAGATGTGGCACAAGGCCGAGTTTAACGTGGGTAGTCCCGAGCCCAGAGGCTCGGCCAAAAAATGCCCGTAGAAACTGTAAAAACAGAATCGCATTGGTCAACCTCCCCGAATGAGACTCTGCTCTTCGGCTGATCCTCGTCTGGGTTCCTCTCTGCTCAGAGGCAGAGAGTTTGACCGTCTTGCTGGAACAAGTCGCAGCAAGGCTGTCAACTGTAGACAGCTCTCCTGAGAGGCATAATCTCCCCGTATATATAGTAATGGGACGAGTCCATTTAGTCCATAAAGGTAGGTCTCATAACATATATATAGCTGATTGACCAAATGCAAACACCTTCCTACACAGTAAAGCAAAGTGCTCAATGCCTAGATTACCTAGACAGAGTAAAAAACACTTCACAACATTAACTCCTACAAAAGGACAACCCGGGTCATTACCCGCGTTTCACACTAATGCGATCTTCAGATGACTGACTTGAATGCACAAGTTCAAGTTGTCTGAAAATCATGTGAGCATGAAACTCAAGTAGCAACTTGAGCAGTCCTTTGATAATATATATCTATATATTTATATATACGGGGTGGTATGGCTATATTGTCATCATTTTATATTTTTAATTTCGCACATGAACATTGTTTCCTTTTGATTTTGTCGACTGCACAGTATAGTAGGGTCAGTTGGGCATCGTTTGTGAGAAAAAGAGCCCCATGATGCAATTCACTACATTAGAAATTTGAAAGCGGCATGCCGTACTGTTTGACATTGGTGCTGGAAACTCCAATATGAATATTTCAGAATGTTTGGGTGACAATCTGAAGACAATACGAGGATTCGAAAAGAGTTGAATGAGTCTAATGGTGATTACAAAGGTGTTTAGAGTGATCACCAGTGATGGCGACATTATGCCTTCATTCATCTTCCTACAGGGCCTCAGTCTCAACACAGATGCCTAGATCAAGTGCCTTGAGGAGGTAGTGCTGCCCTGAGTCAAAAGGGTGGCTACTGGAAGATCCTATGTCTGGCAACAGGACTCTGCACCATGCTACACAAGCAGGAGAAGCCAGTCATGGCTGTCAGAGAATTTCTGCAGCCATATCATCCCTTACCTCTGGCCACCTAACTCCCCAGACTGCAACCCCCTTGATTATTATGTGAGCGACAGTCCAAAAAAACTCCTTGTAACATCAAAGATGAACTGAAGGCTGCATTCACCGACTTTAACAAGGAGACCATCTAGAAGAGTTGCAAGAGATTCTGAAGTCGTCTGTAGGCTATGGTTGAAGCCAATGGCAATTTTATTAAATAAATTTACTCTAGTATTTTAAGATAATTTTGATAAATATATTTCTTAAAATGAAATGTCAGTGTTATTTTCATTTTTTCATAATATAGATGACAACTTATCCATCGCACCCTGTATATAGTACTATCTATTTATCATTTGTCTCCTGTAGTTAAATTCTGCTCAGTGTGTCTGCTGTCAAGCAATGATGAACACAATCAGCTGTGAGTGGGTTTGATTTTGTTAGAACCTCCAATAATGTTAGTCTACCATTCATTCTTGCTTTGAATATTGTGGCAACATATACTACCATGCTCCTGTTATATATTTAGAGATTCTTGATAAAACTCAAAGAAGAATATACAGTATTATTGGTCCTGACCTGACATGTCAGATTCAGTCACTTTCCCACCACTGTAATGTACCTTTCCTATGAGCTTTTCTATAAATAATTTCCTGGTAATTGTTCTGATGAACTTTTGGCTATGGTACTGAGACTTTATGAATTTAAGCACAATACTAGATTGTTGGCAAGGTTTCAGCATTTTACTGTTGAAATGTCTGGATGTAATCATAAGTTCTATGCTAACAATTTGTTCTATTGTATTTTTTGCTTGTGGAACTCTCCTCTGGCTTCTTGCTTCCCAGTCAACTTGGATCTTCAAAAATTTAAATGCAATGTCAACAAGCTGTTTCATGCTTAAGGGCAATCATCAAGCCTGATGATTGTGTTTAAGCATGAGACAGACAGTCACTGCTGGGTGTTGACTTCAATGTCCACTTTAATACTTACATACGCTCTGTCTCTGATACTGAGCACTTTAACCCATAAATATAGCCTACCTTAAAACTATGTTTTTATTATATATATAATTATATTTTTATATATATGAAATTGGTAGATGTAACTGTAAGTTCTATACTAGCAGTTTCTTTTCTCACACCTCTCAATTGCAGAATTCTCTTCTGGCTTCTTGATTTCCAGTCAAGTTTGATATTCAAAAATGTAAATGCAATGTCAACAGTTATCTTCTGTCTTCTCAATTCCTGTTCTTTTATTGTTATCAGTCATTAATAATCTTTTTCTTTTCTCATATTCTTTCACACGCAGTAATCCCTTGTCTTAGTGGCTTTATTGCCTTGCTTTGGTTGAAATGATTAAAAAAAAAGTATTTACCCTAAAAAAGGAATAAAATGCCTAGAATGCAACAAGAACTAAATGTGGTCTATTTGATTTAGTAGTATATGTGCTGGTATTTAAAAAAAAAAAAGAAAAAAATTTTCCCAAAGACTAGTTATTGTTCCAGATTCCAAGTTAATATAGGTAGTTACTTGTTAGACTAAACAAAAATCGAATTCACTCGCAGTAGCCTGTGTAAATCTTTGCTTGATTTGACAGTAGAAACATTGATCAGAATTTGTGTAAGGGAGGCAAATGAGATATGAGATAGATAAAGCGAAGCGAGTTGTCTCCCTTAGTAATAGTCATCTATTCGCTTGTTCAGATTTCCCTTTGTTAAATTAATTTCTCAGTATTTTGGGCCTTGAGGCAAGATTTAACAAATGCCCACTTCCTTTGTCTCCTGCATGAAAGTACTTTTCCCATTTTATTAAAAGTGCGTAATAAGGTTAATCCTTAAAGCCTGGGCGTCCCCAATGTCAAAATACCAAGAGGATTGGACTTGTTATTGTCATTAATTTACCAGTACCAGTGGTAACCAAAATTTTCTCATGTAAATGACGAACATTGTTTAAAATAACAACAATTTATTTTCACAAAAGTTACAATTTTTAAAAGCAATGAGTAAGATTGTGTGTTTGTGTGTGCTAGGTAGTTTTATGTGTCTGTATGTCTTTGTGATACATACATGTGTGCATGTGTGTGCATGTAAGTGCTTAGTAGTTTTGTATAGCTGTGTGATACATACGTGTGTGTGTGTGTGTGTGTGTGTGTGTGTGTGTGTGTGTGTGTGTGCACTCATAAGTGATTGGCAGTTTTGTGTCCGTATGTCTGTATGATACATGTATGTGTGTGTGTGTGTGTGTGTGTGTGTGTGTGTGTGTGTGTGTGTGAGTGTTCAGTTAAATGGAGGAAAGATATTTTCTCCATTGCAGACAAGTCCATTGCTGGTGTTGCAACCTTGCAACCTACCACATGCTAGGTTTAAAGAAGGAAAGAGAATACAGGGGAAGAGGAAGATAGTTTTCATTCTTTTATAGTCCTCAAACTGTGCCACCTAACAGTGTCTTGGTAGACCAGATGGAGGGATAATCCCTGCATTACTCTCCCAGATTAACAAAATTTATTTTTGCCAATATGTCCAAAATGTTTGAATTTGTTCCGCTCTTCATAGCTTGATAGGGAAGATTTGAATGGTGTAGTTTAGATGGGAGTTACTAATATGTCGATGAAAAGGTACTTGTTTGAAGTACTGTATTATCCGTGTGCTGTTTATATTTCTTGTGTGTCACAATGTAGTACACTCTGAAGAATATTTTGGTAGCATGTTTTCTTTTGCATTGAAAAGAGAGAGAAAGAGGAAGATAGTGTTCTTTCTTTTATAGTCCTTAAACATTGCCACCTAATGATATCTTGGCAGACTAGGTGGTGGTAATACCAACAAACTATTTTAGGTTTCTGGACCTATGAACTCTTAGGACTCCCACTTTAAACTCAGCCTTGCAAAATATTTGAGTAGCACGCAGATAGATACATTCTCTAGTCACCAGGAATTAAACATTGTCTAAACTGTCTAATTTATTGCTATAAGCCATGAAAAATCTCAGGATTTAGTTCAACTGGAGTTTATTGCAAGTACTACTACTAACTTAACTACAATTAGCAGCAACCAAAATTTTAACATGTAAATGACAGGTTATCATCATTCATAGAAGTAAAAGGAAATGGAATAAATTTCAACAAAGAGATATTTTCACATATTTTTATATAGCTAATAGATGATTACAAAAGAGAAAAAATATACTACTGTGTACTGTAGTGGGTTGTGGTATTTGATTTTTTTGTCTGGTGTCAGAAGATGGTAATGTTGTTGGACCACAATAAATAACACAAAACGTGGTCAGAAAATTAAGGGTCAATTATTTTTTGACGCATCTGTGTGTACTAAACTTGGAAGTAAGAGAGTGGTCGACCTCAAGTCAACATGACGTTGAGTGAGGATGACTGAATCTCCTTTCCTTAAGTCCGCTGCAAAACACGTTCAAATCCAATGATTCTAAAGTATCAAGAGAAAGACCATCTCCTTTCCGGAAGTGGGGGTCACAAATTTTTCACGTGATCGGAAACCCTTTTTTTTGGTTTCCATTTGCATTATGGGAAAATTAAATTATTTATTTTTTATTATATATTTATTATTTATTTAATTTATTATTTGATTTTCATTCTCCCACAGTATTTTCATTCTCCCACACATGGAAAGTAAAGGACAAACATTAAAACTTAGGTACTAGGAATTGTGTGTGTCTATGATACAGCCGTGTGTGTGTTGTTATTTGTAAAAATACACTTGTCAGTAGCTCAGGGTGAAAGATGTCCTCCCCAGGAAGGCTCATGTATTGACACTATTACATCTTGGAGCCAAAAATACGAAAGAGAAAGAGGAAGGGATATATCTATTCTTTTATAGTCCTTAAATAGCACCACCTAAAAAGTGTTATGGCAGACCAAATGTACTTGTATTTCAGTCTCAACCAATTACAGCATTTCTCATTCCAATGAAAGAATACTACTTTGATGACAGCAGAGAATTCGCTCGTTGCATGTTGTGGATACAGAGTTTTTGGGGTTTTTTACCTCTTTTGATTTACACTTGAATTATGACCATTGGAATTATGACCATTGGAATTATGACTCCAGATTTTTTATTTTTGGGTCTGAACCTAGCCATTAATATTCTTTCACAGAATCATTTGTTTTACTCCACTTCTCTGCATGAATTGTAAATATAGGTTTTAGTTGGTTAAAATTTTCATGAAGAGGTTTTGGTGAAAGATCTCAAATAAATGTGAAATTTTGATTCAAGGTTTTCTATATTAGACATTCTTAACATTTGTCTGGAAATGTGGGAAACGTACTTGTAGTTATTTAATATCCTGAATTTCGGTAAATTGGTATTTACCAATTAACAGCAATTATAAATGCTATAATCATTAATAGTATTATATGATATTGTAACGGGTTGATGTTGAATTGTTAATGGAAATTACCCCATGTTATATGTATTAGTAGTTGATAGAAGATTCCTTTTCTCTGTTGTAGAATGATATTGATATTTTATTATTCTGGATCATAACAAAAGTTCCTCTATAAGAATGGTTGTACTTTTTAATTCATTTCATTTTCAGTATAAAAAAAGGTAAAAAGTATTCCTATATCAACTACTACTACAAATAAACATAACAATGGGGTAATTACATTATACAACCACCAAATCCCACCCTGTTACATCTTTTTTTTATGCTGAAAATTAATGAATAAAATGTACAACAATAACATACAACAATAAGACTTTGAGACATGTGTTAAAATTAATGACAAGTATGTGTATTTTTCTTTGTATGAATGTTATTTACAATATATGGTGTTGTGTATGTTAAATGTTTTCAGGGTTATTGTCTCTTTTTGTTTCTTTAAAATTTGGGCTTACTTGTTCATAACTGTTCTGAGAATTCTGGGGTTAAGGGAAGCTTTTGAAACTGTCAACTCTGTATTTTCACAGAGCGAAGAAGATGTGTTTTCTTGTCTGTGTTATTCTTTTTACTACTTTTTCGTTTGCTTGTGGTGGAAGGCTCAATTTTATAATGATGAGGTTTCAGATTTTTATTTCTAGAATGATGAGATATCATCATCATCATCATGAATCATAACAATATAATCGTGATATCATATAATATCATAATTATATGCTATCGGCATTAATAGCATTAAATGAAAAAACTTCAATAAAAATACTCTTATGAATCATTAGAATGAATGGAAGTTTTTGCATATTATGCAATAATTTAAATCATTTTTGGTGTTTTCAGTGAACACACACACAAATGCTAAACTTTATATATTAGATTATTAGTCAAGATAATTTGGATGCATTTTTCTAATAACTCCTAAATAAATTATATATATAATTATCAGAGCAAATTAAATTTATGTAACATTTCTTTAATAATCAATTGACAGTGTTCTGATTGAACATACACACAATCTTTGAGCTTTATACATCATCTTATTAAAGTGAAGCAAGTTTTGATGTATTTAAAAAAATAATTCTCACCAATTACATCACAGGTTAAATAAACAACTAATAATTTTAAAATGTTTAAATTGATGATGATGATGATAGTTTAGATGATGCTGAAAGTCTAGATAATGATGATGATGATGATGCTAAATGTCTAGAAGATGATGATGATGAAAATCTAGATGATGATGATGATGATGATGATAAAATGATGATTATGATGATGATAACTACAAGATGATGATGACAGTCTACATGATGATGATGATGATGATGTTGATGATAAAGGTCTACAAGATGATGATGATGACGTTTATGACATTTTATAAGAGGCAAGATAATCATAGTTTGCAGCAGTTGGAATTCACTAGCAACTCCACCCCAAACTAAAATTCTTCTTATTACATAATGATATTTTAACTCAATACTTCTTAAAGAAAAAAGCTGATTGCATTTTAATTATGTAACATTAAATCTTATTAATGTTTTACTAATGGCAAATGGGAAGTAGATACAATCAACAAATAATAATAGTATTAAGAAGAAGAATCCTGAAAAAGCTGAAAATAAGTGTCAGAAAAAAAAAAACAATAATAAAAAAAAATTAATATTAGTGATCGTTAAGTAATGTTATCAGTTGCCTCCTATTTTCTGAAATTTATATTGCTAAAACATTTGCTGAAAATGCTTCCTGTTGGCAGAATTAAGATGCAGAGAATGGACAGGGCAGGGCAGGGCAGGGTAGGGCAGGGCAGGGTAGAGGAAATATTTGAAAAATTGTTGTAAGTAAATATTTTCATTCCTAGTTCTTGAAAAAGCCAATCCCTGTCAAGAAATGAAAGATTTGTTTATAAAACAAATTTTTTTACGTTTTTTTTTCTTTTTTGCCAAATTTCTGATATATGCAAACATCAACATTTTCAGCCATAGAAGTAATTCTATAGCTGTGATTATATTTAGTCCTGCTACTTATATATCATGGATTTTACAAATTCTGGATGGCGAGAGCTTTTCTTCGTCTCAATTACGCTTTTCTTTATTTATTAAAGAGTTTCACTAATACAATGTCTCATTTGAAATTCTAAATTTCTGATCCTTCAATCTTATATTATACTACATCGTTTAGCTGCTACTTCTTTTATGAGTCTTGTCATGAAAGTACATGGGCAATTATGGCTCTCCACAGCTTCTTATCTTTTGTTGATCTAAGTAACTTTTAACACATTACCATACATATTTGTTCCTGTTCTACTATCCATTCACTTTTTCTTCTTTTATGTGCCATGTCCCTTCAGGACGTGGGTGATTATTACGGCTCTCCACAGCTTCTTATCTTTTGTTGATCTAAGTAACATGTGCCATGTCCCTTCAGGACGTGAGCGATTACGGCTCTCCACAGCTTCTTATCTTTTGTTGATCTAAGTAACTTTTAACCCTTTTCCATCCATATTTGTTACTGTTCTACTATCCATTCACTTTTTCTTCTTTTATGTGCCATGTCCCTTCAGGACGTGGGCGATTATAGCCCTCCACAGCTTTCTGTCTTTTATTGATGTAAGTAATATTTGACCCATTACTATCCCTATCTGCTTTGTGGGAAAAAAACTCCTGAGCGGATGCTTCCTGGATCATTACAATCTTAACCACTTAAATCAACGGTTAACTGATACTTTTACCCTCTCCTTTTATGTGCAAACCCAATCAGTAACATTCTACCTTGAGTGGCTCGTGGGCCCCATATTGGGTGAACAATTGGTAAAAATAAAATGTGCCTGATTATTTTTCTACAGATTTTTTTTTTTTTGGTAAAACACTTCATCACCTAAACATGTCCAACCTAGTCCAGAATTGGCGCCCTGCTGCCTCTGGTTCTTCTTAAAGCTAAACTCACCATTGACATATTGATGCCAGACTATAAACGAGATTAAGAGAAATACATTACTCTGCTCTTGACCTCAGAAAAGAACTTTATGGTCCGAAGGAGAATATTTTATATGGAGTAGATGTCATATTTTGAAAAGACTAAGGTAGGCTAAACTTTCATTAAATGTATAAGCTGATATGAAAATGCTTGTAAAATATTAAAAAAAATATTCGAACTGAAATATAATATAGCTAGTGTACCTATGCTGTCAAAAATGGCAGAAATTGTTAGAAAGTTTTAATAGTGAGACATAATGAAACAAGACTCTTGAAACAATGTATCGAGACACAATAAAGTAGAGAAAAAGAATTCACAACTGAAATAGATACCAATGAATCATTTAATTAATCCATTTCCTTTAAATTTTTCAAATATTCAATGGTATTTATGATTCATTGATTACTCTTAGTATTATATAAATCAGTTTTTTGCTCAATATCTTTTCATGTTAAACATTTTATATGTTTAATATAACAGTGAAATGGAAATATCTCTCAGAAGAAAAAGATAAGCAAGAGGATGACAAAGACAGCAACAACAAAGCCTTTTTTAAACCAAGTTGAAGCAAGACAATCACAAAGGTATCTGAGTACCTCACATAAAAGGCATGAACAAATAAGACTGCAATCTATGAAACGTAGGAGTAAAGGAATTGATTAATTATATGGCTCATTTTGCTTGAGAAGTAATTTTGTTTAAATGCAGATAAATATTTTATTTATATTGATTATTAAAATAACTAATGGAAGTAATCATTCATAAATTTACTAACTTAAGTTGATTTACCTCCCTTTCCACTACAGATGGGACAGGAAATATATAAATAAATACACATTGCTAATTATAACATAGTTTGATGGATGACTGCTTGTTTCCAAGTACAACCATCTTCTAGGGTGGCTAGCTAATCCTTGTTGAAGATGCCAGCACAGACACATTTGTGTTGAAGAAACACATGCAGCTAACTTGTGGTTTATAATGCAACTATGCTGATGGTCTTAGCTACAGTTTCTGAGAGAACATTGAAAATTTTGGAATGCTGTAATTGTAAATTTTTAAATGTTAAATTAAATGAAGATTTTGGAACACTGAAATTTTAAAATTTTAAACTTAAAATTTTAAAATAACTGTGTTCTAATATCTTCAGCATTTTATATCAGTGCATAAATATGACTGATGCATGCTTGCATTTTTATATTTCTTTTTAAATTTCCTTTCTTATAAATATTTGAGCTGTGCAGATGATTTTGTATCTTTTCATCAAAACATAGAAACTCTGCTTGAGATCTACTTTGATTCTCAATCATTTTCCAATCAATTCAACCAATCCTTTGAAAGTGGAAGAGGTCTACTTTGATCCTCAGTCATTTTCGAACCAATTCAAGCAATTCATTGAAAGTGGAGGAGATCTATTTTGATCCTCAATCATTTTCCAATAATGGAAGCAATCCTTTGAAAGTTAAGATGATCTAATTTGATCCTCAATCATTTTCCAATCAATTCAACCAATCCTTTGAAAGTTGAGGAGATCTACTTTAATCCTCAATCATTTCCCAATAATTTCAAACAATCCTTTGAAAGTTAAGGAGATCTACTTTGATCCTCAATCATTTCCCAATAATTTCAAACAATCCTTTGAAAGTTAAGGAGATCTACATTGATCCTCAATTATTTTCCAATCAATTCAACCAATCCTTTGAAAGTGGAGGAGATCTAATTTGATCCTCAATCATTTTCCAATCAATTTCTCATTGATAATTGATGCTTTGCAATGAATGGAAAAAGTTCACATCAAAGACTGTTTCATTTTTATATATTAATTCATTTTCTCCTGATACCTGACCTGGTTGCATGTTTCCAGGGGGACATGAAGTTGTTGACGTACAGGCTTTGCACAACTTGTAACAGTTTTGACAATAGGTTTAAAGAAAATGTCCCCCACTCCCACTTTGGTTGGGGAGTTTCAAAATAATATTTAGCTCAAGCCCTAAGAGGCTGTCCACCCAGGGAGTACTTCCCCTTCGGGAGGGGAGCTGGGGTCATTACCCAGCATCTGAGGCATCCCCAAAAAGGGGATGTTCTGAGGGGGCTTGAGCAATTTTTCCACAGCTGTTAAACCCATTTTAAACTGACCTTGTGTCACATTCTGTAGCAATGTGGACACACTGAAAAAATACCTTACAGAAAACTGTTGTCATGTTTCAACTAGCCCCAGGGAAATTGTATACACAACCAAAAAGCTCTTGGAAAGTTTCAATACTTAGGAGAAATTTGAAACATTCCAACACTTTAGATGATGAGATTAATCTCCACTGTGGATTTCTAGTCCTGGGTATGATGATAAACTACATCCGGCAGCAAGGCTTCTGATCAGAAGGGGCATGAAACCATTTCTTAACTGCTGTTGATCCCAGGTTCACCCTGAACCAAGATGGTAGCACTTGTTAGGGTCCCAGCTATAGGCAAATAGTGAACTCCCAAACACTATGAAAGTATAAAAATACATTTTCATAGTAAAAATACCAGCAATACATATTTATAGTAGAATTACCAACAATACATTTTTAAAGCAGAATTACCAACAATAAATTTTATAGCAAAATGGCCATTAATACATTTTTATCTGTATTTGGAAAACATAAAATTTTGCTTAGAATATTTAAATTTTGGCATTAAATAACCCATAGAGGTCGATATGCCACTAAGCAAAATCAAACCACCAACATGAAAGAACTCTTTCATGATATTAATCCAGATAATATCCTACAATTTCTTAAAGAAATCCAACTTGATTCCAAAATATAACTTCAACAAAACTACAACATAAAACAAACATATCACCACCTCTAATAATTATATCCACACAAACATGTATATGCACAAAAGCTGAGTATCACCTACCATGGATTCAATTGTGAAAGTAGAATGACATATATATTTTTATTATTTCAAAACTCCCAAGAAAATTAAATTTCATCATTAAATGACCCATAAGGTGTTGATATGCTGTGTAGTGGGTTAGCCAATCTGTATTGGTGACAAAATACAAATTAGACTGAACCTCTACTATTTTTACTAAATCAAATGCAACAAAGACAACAACAACAAGATAAATAATCAAATAGGCAGATATTTGTTTTAACAGAAAATGTTTTAATATAACAACAAGTACACACGATATAATAAAGTTGTTTAAAACACTTTAGAGTTCTTGGTTGTGTGATCAAGGGTAATATAAAAGGTGTTATGCTATAGATTTGGTAAGAAATTAAACAGTTTATGTTGATGGCGAAACTGAATGAAATAGATTGCTTGACTTACTTTAAAGTTGTCTCACTTCAACTGATATAGTTATGATTTCCTTTATGTTGTTAAGATATTGAGTGAGTTGGTTTCTGAATCTCGTCTTGGTTGAATTGGTCACCAGATGAGTTGATGTTGAAAAGAAATTGAATTCCACCAGCTGGGTTAATGTTAATAGAAATTAACTTTTAGTGAGGAAATTGGGTTTCATGGATTCATGTGACGAGTTGATTATTTTAAGCACTCACTGACTAAGTCGCGTCGAAGTTTCATATTTATGAATTTTCTTGATCACGTGGGAGGCTCAAGAGAATGATCTTGGAGCAACTTTCATCTTTTATTTCATCTTTGTTTTGATCTTTCATCTCCCAAAATATTTATTTCTTGTCTCAACAAATAGAATCTTTTGGCACATTGAACTCTGAACAGGTCAACTCAAGATCAACTGTGCAGATATAGGCAGAAACATGACATTATTATTTATGGACCAATCAGAAAGCATTGTTTCGTACTGAACTCTGGAGCCAAATTTAATGGGTTCAGCACAAACTGAGAATACTTAGCTGTGATCCTCTTTTAACAGCTTTGAAACAGAGAATGTAGAAATCTAATTCTACAGCTGTTAGACCAATCAATCAATTAAAATCACTGCAGATTTCAAAGTCAGTTGAAGCTCATGTTTGGTCTCAAGGAAGTATTTAATTTAGGACTAAGTAGGCTACAATGCCTGCCTGTGTTATTTCAGTCTGCCTATATTTGTGTGAAACATGTTCCCATAAAGCCATTAGAATTTTTCCATCAACACAGTCTCAGAAAAATACTAAATATTAATTGATCTTGCCACAACAAGGTTATATTGTCCTTTAATGTAGGCATGTCAAACTGAGTATCTCCTGAGGGCCACATGGTCACTTATATGTTGTCATGAGGGCCACACACGACAACCAGCTGTGCACATTACAACTAATTGGAGTCATTTAATAAAATTTATTAGAGATTATTTTTGTTACTTAAATTTAGAAACACAATGCATATTCAAATGTTTTATCAGGATTCATGTATACAAAGTAATGAAGTAATTTGAAAAAAATAAAATTTTAAACAGCATATACTTGCAGTTTGAACCCGTAACAAATACATTGTACAAAAAATGACAACAGTTCAAAACTGAACATTTATTTGCCACTATTCAGTTTTAGTTTTTTTTTTGTCCTGAGGCTTGACAACTCTTTTTGTTGACAATTTTTGGTATGTCTGGCTGAAATGTGTGTGCAGTTCTCAGTCAGTTTGTCATCAGAGATGACAAATGTTGATCAGTTAACCTTGTTCTCTGAGAAGTTCTTGTTGTTTTCATAAAGGAAAATATCTGTTCACACACATAGGTAGAACCAAACATTGCCATAATCTTTGTGGCAAATTTTCTGAAGTTTTTAAACTTTTCAGAGAGGTATGAAAAGAACCCAGGTATTCCTACTTCAAGATGCTTTGCCCTGAATGTAGAATCAGACTGCATTTCTTATAGTTCCACCTGCAGGCTTTCTTTTGTCTTGGCAACATCAAAGGTAAATGGTGCTGAGAATAATGCAGACTGATGTTCAAAAGATGAGAAATCATTAAATCTTTTCTGAAATTCCTTTGACAACAATTCCAGGTGATTGTCATTCTTAGCAAAGTGAAGTACAGTCTCAGTATTGGCAGCTCTTTGCCCGTAGGAAAATGAACTAAATTTTCATTTGACAACTGTGACTTCCATTATCTTAGTTTTATAATGAAGCACTTGATGACATCATAGAACTGAGTGATAAGTTTGTTTTTACCTTGTACTTTCAAATTAAGATCAGTTAATTGTACAATAATATCCATAGCAAAAGCCAGATCTTGGAGCAACTTTCATCTTTTATTTCATCTTTGTTTTGATCTTTCATCTCCCAAAACATTTATTTCTTGTCTCAACAAATAGAATCTTTTCAGCACTTTATGACATGACAACCAGTGATATTCTGTGTAGAATTCGAACATCAGTGAACTGATTATCCATATCTTCCAGCAACTGACTGAACTGACGGTGGTTCAGAGCATGACATCTGATATAGTTCACTGTCTTTGCGTCCAAGCTAAGCACATGATACAATTTTAAAACCTTTGAACACAAATTTTGCTATTGAATAATACAGTGAAAATGTGCAAATGATGAATCTGGATGCAAGTTTTCTTGTTTTCTTTGTAACTTGGCAGCAACACCATTATGTTTGCCAACCATATTCACTGTACCGTCAATAGATAATTATGCAAGTTTACTCAAATCAAAACTATACTCATGCAGAACCTGCTTGACTCTCTCAAAGATGTCCTTGCTTGTTGTAGTGTCATGTATGGAGACCAGTTCAATCAGTTCTTCATAAATATTGAATTCACTGTCACAGGCCCTGTGCTATTCCAGTGATGTCAACAGTCTCATAAATAGCAATAGAAAAATGTTCAAAATTTGATGGTATAGCCTTCAACTGTTGTTTCAAATCACCTGCTATTTCATCAATCTGTTCATCAACAGTGTTCCTGGTTAATGAAATGTCTTTGAATAATTGTGCTTTCTCTGAACATTACAATTTCAGCTGTTTTTACAAGGCATTGCTTTACAAAATTTCCTTCACTATAAGATTTCCCACTCATGACTATCATTTGGTTGAGTTCATAGCTTGTAGTAATGGAAGTGACATTCTGTTTCTGAAATTTTGTGAAAAAGGTCTGTTGCTGTGTCAAGTTAGGCTTCAATTCCTTGAGTTTTGAAATGTGCATTGGGCCTTCATATTTATTGTAAGATAGATGGTTTGTTCCATGTCTTTTCAGGTTGTACTCTTTTCACGTGGCAATGGAGTTGTTGCAAATTAAACAATGCATGTTTTCATTCACCATTGTGCAAAAATACGATAATTCCCACTTTTCTTGAAACTCGCCCTTCTTTGTTCAATTTCCTTTTTCTCTTAGTTGGAGGATCACTAGCCATTTTAGAGTTGTAGGAAAAAAACTAATTTTCAAAATTGAGGACATGGAATCTGATAAATTACTGGTACATTTAGACTACAGCTAACTGTAAAAAAAGATAAAGCAATTTTGATAATGCTATTAAAACTTTTTTTGGCTGACATTTCACCTTTAAAAGCAAAAAGTTTTGAAATTTTGAAAGAAAGTTTTGTTTACAACTGTTAATGAGCTGCCATATTGTTTTTATGATGTGATGGCTGGTGGCATGGCTACTAAAGAGAATTTGTTCTCACGTTATTTTCTCAGCCACTAAGAATATCAAATATTTGCTACAATTATAACTTAGCACTATACTAAGTTTGTTGATAGTATTAAAATTATTTTAAATACATTTATGCAATAAATGGTATTTTTATTTGGTATTCTATTAAAATAAATCAAAATGTAAAAAAAATGTGATTTATTTTCTTAGATACTGTAATTTCTAAATTATACAAACTGCAATTTTGGCTGTTAAATGACCAAATTAGTATCCTTTGTGCATGCCACAGGTGTGCTTATAAAGGGCCACATGCTGCATGTTTGACTGCATGTTTGATATGCATGCTTCAATGAATTCACTCACAATATGTTCAGATGATTAGCCTTAAATATCAACTATGGTTGGCAGGGCATCTGATAAGATTTGTGAATGATCGTTTGCCTAATAAACATTCTATGGTCAGCATAAATCAATAAGCAACTGCAATAGAAGCCCAGGAAATGTTTCAAAGATTCCCTATTAGACCCACTTTCTCTGGCCTGTGTCATGAACCATGGGAAGTAAATGCTCACAAATGTAATGAGTGGAAGCAGGCTTTACATTCTTAAGCTGTTCTCCATACCGGAAAATGCATCAACAGAGTCAAAATAAATCCTAAGATAGATTGAATTGACAGTAGTATCATTATAAATATGAAACCAAAGTCTAGAAATTCTTGAACTAGATATTAACCCTGTTATTGAGGGAGTACAAACATCAATCAAAACACTTAATTTGGGTAAAGCCCCTGGTATAGATGGATTCCAGCAGAATTTTTTGATACTTTAGGAGTAAGCACATTACCAGGATAATGCTATATGGAATACAGGAAATAATCTGAAAGGACAGAGAGATGCTGTTGTAGGGATACCAAAGGTGATTATTTACCTTTGGTCGAGATGAAGTCACATGGGTCACATAACGGATGCTTAGTGGCATTACTTCATAGAGTGACGAAAGTGAATAGTCAGTTAACTATGTGGAGTCAAGACACACAAGTTGTTCATTTTGCCCAGGCCAGTCAGCTGCCATATGGTGCAGCTTACAAGCCCATGGCACTGTTTTCCTATGGAAATATATCTTCACCAGAAACTATTTCTGACTTGCAGTCTTCAATTTGAGAAAAAAACATGACTCACCATTGCCTTGTTTGAGGAGAATATGTCCTTGCTAATGACATAGCAGATAAATCCAGCCTACTTGAATCTGGAATCCTAAATATGGCTTCTCCAGAAATAAAGAAGCAAACCCATTCCTGCTGGGAATTATTACAAGTAAGACCATATCTTTTTGTTCCCTTTTCACACTGCTTGTGGGGACATGTGGTACAGTTTCTCTGCATGGAATAAATGTAAATATGTATATATAATTTTGTGCATAATTTAGCAGCATAAAATTCTCTCTGAGAACAAAGGCCAGAACCTAACAGCTCATCTCCTCTGACCTAACCCTGGTGGACTGGTGTTGTTTCTCCATTACCTTTGAATGTCTATTTGGACTCAATCTCTCCCTAGACGTCAAGTGGAACACTCATATATATATATATATATATATATATATATATATACATATATCCAATCTATTGCTAAAGAGGCTGGGAAAAGGGTCAGTTCATTGTACTGCTCCAGTATCTGACCAAACATTGAGTACTGCTTCCATATCTGGACTGTAACCACCCAGTCCTCACTCGCGTGTCTTGGTAGAGGTCAAAAGCATCTACACAGCCTTGTGAGTGATGAATTAAATTTTCCCTTTACAACCCCTTTCCCACAGATGAAATGCCACAAACCTCTTGCTACTCTGTTGCTATTTCCATGGCAAGTGTTCTGATGAGCTGCATAATTTTGGTCCCACCAGCCACATACATAAATTGATCCCACCATGTGCACCAAACCTTAAATTTACAGCTGGGACCCACCAAGCCACATACATGAAGATGAATCATCCTCATTTCCTTCATATTCCATTAGTAAAAAGTAACTTCCACTCGGACAGCTTCTTCTCAAGAACAGCTGATTTGTGAAACAGACTCCCGGCAGGATGTTTTCCCAATCATTACAATCTTAACCCCTTAAAGTCTAGGGTTGATTGTTATTATTCCTATATAACCTCATGAACTGTAATTCTTGCTTTTCTTATGCTCATACAATGCCACACAGTAACCCTCTACCTTGAATGACTCTTGAGCCTTGCATTGAGTGATCATTAGTATAAAAAATGAAGATAATATTAAGCTGAAAGTTGTGAATAAATTTTCATAGCTTGGAAGAAATCATAATCAATGTCCAAAAAGCCACTCGGGCTTCTAAGAATCTGGAATGTCATGTTTGGACAGAGAGAGATATATTAGCACTAAGATTTTGGATTAAAGACCATGTATGCTCTCTTGTCTTCTTTACTCTTGCAAAATCTGGGTAACATACTAAAAATAATATATCAGGACCCTGGAAAGATTTCATCAATGCTGCTTACGCGCCATCCTCAAAATTCATTGGATGTCAAAGGCACCAGATATGGAAGTTTGGGATCTGGCAAGCATGTCCAGCATTGAAACAGAATTCTATAAGCACAGGCTATGTTGGATGGATCATTTGATCAGAGAGGATGATGAGTGCATAGAAAAACAACTTCTGTATGGACAACATAAACCAAAAGCATGATTTAACAAATACAACAGACAAGTCACTAACAGCTTTTAAAATGAATCAGGATTTTTAGGATAATGATGCAAGCAAATGATTAAAATGAAGGAAACATATTTATAAGGCAGCAAAGCTTTTTGAAGAAGACATGTGCAGTTATGCAAAGGTGAAAAGGACTGAATGCAAAAGGACTATCAATGGTTATTGACAATATGCTTTTTGTATGTGACATCTGCAGATATGTCTGCCTATCTTAAGCTGGTTTTGACCAGCCATTATGTGCAACGATATACTAGGAGCTCCAACTGACTACACACAACTAATTTCTCTAGATTTGTAATAAAGTATAGATATATCTGGATTAGCTTGATACAAGGAATCTTACAAGTCCAATAACCAATTAAAACAAGAAATTTTGTGTCATATTTATGGGAAAAATCCTTTGCAGGGCCTTGGGGATCCCACAATTTATAAGTCACTTTTAGATGTTTCATTGATTTAAGTTATTTTATTCAAACTTTTTAATCTGTAACATAATAATTCATATTTCTCTTCACTTCTCTATAACAATATTTAAATTTGTGCAACATTACAAATCCATAAAATATCATTATGAAACTTAATTTTAATGCAGAAATCATAGAAAAAACTTTAATCACAAAAAAGAATTTCTGTTATAAACACTTTACGAATACAAATAACAGCACAAAATATTTTACTTTACTTGAACAAATTCTGATGAACGAGGAACTATAACTGGCTGACTCATTTTGTTGTTCTCTCTTTTATTATTTTTTTCTGATTTCATATTTCCTTTTTGTAAAATCCAATTGCATGAAGATAACAAATCAATGATAAACTTTTTCTTTCCTTATATTCAAATAAAACAAATTCTCTAAAATTTAACTCTACTATAGTCTTTGTTAATCCAGCACCAAAAAAAAATTTTTCTTCTATATGCCAGGTCCCTTTAGGACATGTGTGATCATGACTCTCCATAACTTCCTATCTTTTGTACCTCTTGTAAGGTTTGTTTTTTTCCCCATCCCTCCCACTTACTACACTGCTATCCATTTACAAAAGCTTGTTAGGTTACTCACTGTTTTGTTCTACCCCTCTTGCTTTCAATATACTCTGTGAGTGTCAAATTCTCCAAGCCTCTTTTCTCATGTATCCTAGAAATTTCTATTGTCTCTTTATGATTCCATTTTTCTTAGAATTTCCTCATATTCAGTTCATGGTATTCTCAGCATCCTCCTGTAGAACCACATTTCTGCTGCTTAAAGTCTCCTCTTCATCTGTATGGAAATTGCCCAAGATTAACTACCATATTAGAAGACTGATATTACTTCGCAGTCCAGCACTCATTTCTTTGTTTCTAATGAAATTTTCCTGTTTCTTAAAACTTTGCTTGGCTTTTGGAAAGCATCTTTCACTGTCACAATGCACTTTCAGATTTTAGTGTCACATTTTCCATCCTCTGTTGAAACATTTCCTATGAGATAGTTTTTCACAAAAATATATAAATTTAAAAAAATTATATTCTATAAGTACATTTTTAAAAATTGATAGTCTATAAGTATAATAAAAGAACTAATATATAATATTTAATTAAAAAAGCTGTTGACCTCAGTAAATGTTGTATTTTTCCCTCTCACAGAGTGCACTCACATATTATATTGCAACACAGTGAAAATAATCCCCTGGTCCCCAGCTCTCTAGAGTTTTGTATTTTAAAGAACAGGAAAGAAAAAAAATGCCAATTGGCAATCATTTCAATTGAATACAAAAGTTGTTGAGGGTCAGTAAGTCTCAAGTGTTTAGCTATAAGATTGATTCTCAACAACTGGGAGGAGTCAGGCCAGAGGTTAGGGTTAGGGTTTTTAAAATTACAATCCATAGTAGTTTATCAATTTTATTGCTTCTCTGCGGTTTCCTATATCAGCAATATGTCAGCGACCAGAGTTTTGGCCTCTCTAATCACACACTGAATGTTTGTCAAGCAAACAGCTATGTACTTATTACACCACAGAAATTTCTTGTAATTTGTCACTTTTTTTCTTGAGGAATTTTTTGTTTTTGTTTAAAGTGTAATTCTCTGGGGTTTTGTTTTTTTTATTTCTAGAGACATGTTTTGACTGAGAATAAACACAGTGATGAAAAATATTGAATTTAAAGGTAAAGAAATAATAACAAAAAAACATGACAATTCTCAACATTTGAAGGCATGATGCAAAATTGCAACATATATATATATATATATATATATATATATATATATATATATATATATCAGTCTCAACACAAACTTTATGACTTTTATCCTAGTTATTTGCTTCATTTTTAAACAAATATATGTGTTTGTGTGTATGTGTGTGTGTGTATATATATGTGTGTCAGTCTGTCTCTATGTGTCTGTGAGTTTTTCTGTGTCTGTGTCTCTGTGTGTTTATCTGGAGGGCCTCGGAAGAGTTTGAACTCAAGTAAAACTAAGTAAGATTTAGTAAGATTTAGTAAAACTAACACCCCCTTGCACAACTCCATAACTCCAAGGAAGTTGGCATGACATGACTAATGAGTTTACCAAATATCCACAGGATTTTGGACCACTGTAGAGTTTGTTTATTTAGTGACTGATTCGTCGTATTTGCACCATTTTTTAAACTTTAAAATGCAGGCCAAAACTGAAAAGCATAATTGTAGATGGCCATCTTTGTATGAGAAGCTAATTAATCTTGTCTATTTCCTGAACAGAAATTTATATTGTGGGAAAATGAAATAAAATCAATAAGTAAAACAATAATAATGAATAATAAAAAAAAGGAATACATTTTTTCATGACGCTAAGAGTAAAATATGATTACCCCACTTGCTTTTGAAAAATGATGTTTGGTGGCCTATAAAAAAGGCAAACATTTCCTGACACACACACTTTTTCATCTTTGCTCCAAGATGTGAACCACAGGGTAATTACGTTCATAACTGGGGAATGTTCATTTCCCCAGTCTACTAATGACTGAACTCTCTTCCCACTTTTCAACACATGGTGCTTGCACATTTGTTCCAAATACTTCCATCTCTGAAGTAAGTCAAGCTTTTTCTTTGGTTGTTCAACCTCATTGCAAGGCTGACTTGAGCTTGATCATAGTAACAATGCTTGTACTGACTTATCTTCTGGACCAAGAAAATTAAAACAGATATCCCATAACCCTCTTTAACTCTCCAACAATAAAGTGTTATGAAATAAAATAAGACATATCTCGGCTGATTTGCAGGCAAATAAACTAACATACTCAAGAGCGAGAGTCGGATGTGAACGGGACAAGGCCCCATCACAAAATGACCATTATCATCGTTTATGCATAGGCCCGACGCACGAGTTCCGGTCAAAAAATAAAATAATATTTCAAAGTGCTTCTATTTTTCAACCAATAAAAATGCTTCTCTCCTAATTATACTCGCATCGTTTTTCAAGCCCGTTAAGCCATAAAAAACGCCATAAAAAGGGTCACACGGTGAAGTACAAAGCAGTCAATGGGAGGCCGGGGAAGAGATCTGTCACGGTCAGTCTGGGCAGTCAGCAGGAGGAATGCCACGCCAACCAGTGGGAACTACTATGAGAGATCAATCCGAATCGGCAGCTAGCTTATGAACTATACCACAAGGTAGCTGTCCCAAAACCACACGTTCCTATTGAAATAAATCATGTAAATCTATTTCTGCTGTTGTCGTATTTCTGTCTTGCAACCATGCGCTTGTCTATAACAAAAGTAAGTAGAAACTTTCCTTTGGTTGCTCCAGCTCTGTGCAAGGTAGTAAACAGACATACAAAAAGGGGTCAACGTAAAAGTAATACACTAATAACACATTAACACCACCAGCGTTACTTACCAACCAGACATCTCTCAGTACCTCAAGGGTAGAAAAGGAATGACTGGGACAAAGCAGCCCCATAGCTGTTTTGTGATTTTATCTTTCACCTCTAATTAAGTTGTTAATAATTTTTCAGCAGTGTCATTTTCTCCTGACTAGCACATTTACCCCTTTTCAGCTGGATCACCTAATGTTGAGGAAACGGTCGATTGAATTCTTGCCAAGACCAACAAAATCCATGGATTGTGGGTTTCTCACAAGTGAAAACAATGAACTGAAAACACTAGACAACACATCCTGATTAAAGAACCAACAAGGTTGATTACACCAAACGGAATCCATCTTCACCAAAGTTTAACCCCACTCCCTCCATACAATATTTGAAATCCAGACAGGTGTGTTGTATTTAAGTATCAGTATAAGTACAGGTTATATATGGTGGTTACTGGGGTTTGGGTTATGCATAAACAAAAGTAATTTTAAAAAACTCTATCAATATTTGTAGTGAATACAAAACTAAAGAAGAAAAATTTATATAAAATATATCTAAAAGCCAAAGATTCAAAGAGGGCTATATAAAAAATACATTTTTCCCCTTTCTTCTTCCTTCCCCAACTCATATCCTGTAAATATTTCTATTGTGGCACAGTAGAATAAGTAGCCAAGCAAAAATTGTCAGGAGAAACACCTCAGAAAAGAAAGAGACCCAAAAGTGGATAACAACAAAATCAACCAATCAAGAAACAACATTAGTAGTTACAAACTGTGTATGCCCTCTATACACACTGGATACCAAGCCTCCCTTTTCCTCTTCTCTCTTGTAACTGGTTACCATGACTGGCATTAACAGCCTCCAGAGTAGATTTGAGTTTAACCATGTTGTGAGGGGCAGCATGCGTGTTAGTGAAATAGAGTAAGATTTCATATCCACTTTTTGGGAGGGGTATAAACTAATCTATTCATTACTCTATGACCAGAGGTCCAAAATAAATGTCTTCATTCCCTTTTTCATGCATTTGTCCTTTATTACTAATCATCTTATTCAGGTACTAGCAGCAGCTGCAACCACCACCAAGAGAAACCAGGACATGCATCAAGCGTAAGTGGGACCAAACATCCTAGGCCACTGCAACGACTATCACCAAGTTACCATAAACCAAAGCCATACACAGTTAGTTACTTATTTCTTTGCCAATTTTTAAAAAAATATATTTTGCTAATTGAAAAATAAATTAAGTAAACCTGAGAATTTTCTTTTCTTTAATCTTCTGTTAAAGAAAAAGGTGTTTTTTGAAACATGCTGTACATTTTTTTTTAATATTTGACAAGTGGTAAGTCAAATTTTCATGATTAGTCAAACAATTTTCTGTATACATCTGTCAAGTAACTACAAAGAGATTTGATTTGACTTGTTTGTTTAATGGCATATTAACTCCTTATGGGTCATTTAATGACAAAATTTAATTTTCTTGGAAGCTTTGCTGTAATAAAAACAGGATATATGTTATTCTGCTTTCACATTTGAATACATGGTAGATGATACTCAACTTTTGTGCATATACATGTTTGTGTGGACATAATTACTAGAGGCAGTGATATGTGTGTTTTATGTTGTCGTTTAGTTGAAGTTAGATTTTGGAATACAGTTTGTAGGATATTATATGGAAAGTTCTTTCATGTTAATTGATGTATTGTTGGTAATTTTACTATAAATAGGTGTTATTAATATTTTTTTTATAAAAATGTATTGCTGGTATTTTTACTATAAAAATGTATTTTTATACTTTCATAGTGTTTTGTTTTTGTTTGGGGTTTCACTATTTTCCCATATTTGGGACCCTAATTGATGCTACCAACCCATGTCAGGATGGGCTTGGGAACAACAACAATTAAGAAGCCTTGCTGCCATGTTGTAGTTTATCATCATACCTATAAGTCAGCTACAGTGTTTCTGGTTTTAATTAAAATATTTGTGTGAATTACAAGCAGTTTTATTTGTTTATGGAAAAAAAACGAAAGCTATTTTATAGTCAAATTGTGCTGCTACCAGTTTGGCTATAAAAACAGTTTCTTTGATAGATAAATGGATACAGGTTTGATTTCTGACATCAGGCAGAATTTTTCTTTAGTAGGTTATCTTGATCTTGGACAGTTGTTATTAGTTTCACTGTTTAAGAAAATAAATACTAGGGATAGTAACTGTTGTAATGTAGGGAAGGTTACTGAATAGAATACTCACACAAAGGTTGGTAATGAACAATAATACTTAGGACAAGAACAACACATATAAGATTTGCCAGTGGCGTGTAGAAGAAGGAGTCAACTGCTAGAAGTGAGTCAAGTGAATTCCGCAATGAATCACCAACTGCAGACCAACATACAGTATTTACTACCGTATTTATGTGAATGGGGACATACCCTTTATTGTCTGTAGCTATGCTACAACAGTAATAACACATTTACCCACTAAAAATAATGTTTATACTCATGAGAAATAAAGTCGGATTGAAAATCCATGCAATGACTAGGTATGTATAAAATCTAATGATTTTCAACAAAGAATTAGTATAGTGGTTAGTGGAAGGTCGTCTTCCACCATAATGGCCTTGGGTACAGGTTGAAAAAAATACACTGTGAGTTAGCATAACAAAATAAATCAGACAATATCTATACAGAAGGATAAAGTGATAAGTTAAAGCTTCAAGAGTTCAAACATAAATGCCCTGATGTATATAAGTGAGAGCCTCGGAAATGTATGCCTATACTCTGGTTGCGATGGATAAATTGTCGCTATTTTATAATTTTAATTTTGCACATGCACTTGCTTGTTTTTGATTTTGTTGACTGCACAGTATACCAGGGTCAGTTGGGCAACGTCTGAAAGAAAAAGAGCAACATGATGCAATTCACTTCGCCTGAAATTTGGAAACAGCATGCACTACTGCTTGGTATTCATGCCGGAAGCTCCAATACAAACATTTCAGAGTGTTTGGGTGTCAATCTGAGGACAGTGCAAAGAATTCGAAAAAAGTTGGATGAGTCTAATGGGTATTATGAAGGAACCGCAGCTCAGAAAACTCACTCTGATCATTCTGATAGGAAAAGAACTCCCGGATTTGTTGATGAGGACCTCAGACTCAACACAGAGGCTTACATCAAGTGCTTTGAGAAGGTAGTACTGCCCTGAGTCAAGAAGGTGGCTGCAACAGGACTCTGCACCACGCCACGCAAGCAGGAGAACCCAGTCATGTCTGTCAGATAATTTTTGTGACCATATCACCCCTTTACATCTGACCACCTAACTCTCCAGACTGCAACCCCTTTGATTATTATGTGTGGGGCACAGTTGAGAGAGAGACCAACAAAACTCCTTGTAATAGCAAAGTTGAACTGGAGGCAAGGATTTTGACAGCATTTACCAGCTTAAACAAGACCGTCCAGAAGAGATGCAGGAGATCTCAAAATCATCTGGAGGCTGTGGTCAAAGCCAATGATGATTTTATTGAATAAATTTACTCTTTAGTATTTCAAGATATTTTTGTGTAATTTTGGGAAATATATCTGTTAAAATGAGATGTCAGTGTTATTTTCATTTTTGCATAATTTGGACGACAATTTATTCATCGCACCCTCTGTGTGTGTGTGTGTGTGTGTGTGTGTGTGTGTGTGTATATATATATATATATATATATATATATATATATATATATATATTCAGATGTAGTAGTTGCCTGTTTAAATGATAGAAGGAAGTATGTATAATTATGTGTCAATGCAGAACTGTGTGATCATCTTAGTTGCCTTATGATATTTGCCCAGCCAGTCCATTTGATGTTCGACCGTTGAATGGATTACCTTGATCCAAACCTTGCCTTATCCCACATTTTGTTTGATTTAGATCACAAGGCTGGTAAGTATCAAATTGTTGGCAGGAATCGTTGAATTGTTTTGGTCTGGACAGAGTGAAGTCACATGTAAAAAATAAATTATATAAAAGAAAATGTCTTATATAATTTTTCTTCTACAGAGCTGATAGTACAATTATCAGTTCTTCAGGCAGGAATATATTCATCATACAGAGTTATTGACCCTTCTCTCTTTGAATATTTTGTGACACTTTGTTTGTTGTGACTAAGTCTAGACAAGGAATAACTTAAGTCAGAGGTTTCTTCAGGCAGGAAGACATGTGAGATCAGGTGAAGTGGTCATCTCTTGTCCGGCATCTGGAACAACTGTTGTGTTAGTTTCTTCGACTTTCTGCTTATATGGACCTTCATCCAAAACTGGCATAGGGACTAATGTGGCTTGAGATTTTGGTGATTCTCCTAATCTACACAGAGAGTCCTTTGTTTGTTTGATTCTGGGAAATTAATTGCATGCCCAATTTTGGAGAGGTCCCTCCTCCAAAGAGTAGGGATAGCAGAATATCAATCCACCCTAACTTCTGCCTTCTTGTATTGATACCTCATACCAATACTGCCCAAGGGGTGTAGGCACAATTCCTCCACCTTCCTTGGTATTCTACCTAGGCCCTTCCCTTTGGTTATCACGTTGACAAATTTGATTTTTAGACTGTATGTACCAACAAACGTGACTTAGCTCCAAATCAATAATTTTAATTATTGTTTGGAAAATCTTTGTCAAGGAAATTCCTTAACCCAAGACAATTATCAGCTGTTTGGGTTGATAGCTTCTTCAATAAACCTCTGGCTTGTGACACTCAGGGTTTGATTATTATCTAAAGAAATTTCATTTCTTTAGCGATTTGCATTTTCCCCTCTTTTTGATAAGTGAATAAATCAATTCTTTTAACTTTGCCTTCATTCCCAAAAACCTTAAAAATATTATCATTTTACTTCTCATCGGCAAAATTCCTCAACCTCACCTCACTCATAAAATTTAGAAATTTATCAGATGGCTTTCAAGTATACAAAGGAATCAGAGGCCATCATTTTCTTTATCTCTTTACTGACTTCCCTTCTTGGTTTATGGTCTGTGGAAAATTTTCCATAACCCAAACTTTAAATAGTGATTATCAATCAGTGTCTGCATTTCAACCCTGTCTTAGCAAAATCCTCCACAGAGTTGAAGGTTCTTACACAACTTCCCCCTATCCCTCATGAGTTTAAATTATCCAGATGTTTTTTTCAACTAGATTCTTCAAAATAATAAAGCTGTTTTACTTCAAGTCAGCCCTATTCCTATTTTTATGGTTTATTCCCAGAAGAAAATAAACTTTCTGAATTTTAACAAAATCCTGCCTTGTCTCTTAGTATATTTATCAGGCTATCCCTCAATACTTCTAGTGTCTTATAGCATCACATCTCTCTTGGTATAGCTACTGAGCTATCCTTTAACCCTTTCAGCATCTTATAGTGACACAGCCTGTGTAAATGGTAGAAGGAGGTAGGTACATATATATATATGTCTGTAAGCAAATGTGTGGATGTAGATCCGACGGTATGATGAAAATGTGGAAAAGACAAAGCAAAATCCGAATCTTCCCTGTGCGCAGGTCTTCGTAGTGGCCGCCCACGCGACGCCAGCATATCCGACTCTAAGAAAGAATACTTGACTTTAGAATTTCAGTTTTTCTGTTTCTGACCAGTCCTGTATATATCGTCTCTCCATCAAACTTAAATCTAATATAATTATGTCTCCATTAACCATGTCCCGAAGAAGGTCTATTTGACCGAAACGTCTGACGTCGACAGAATAACAAAAACAAAAACATAATAAAAACAGTAAACTCATATATTCGGATTTTGCTTTCTCTTTTCCACATTTTCATCATACCGTCGGATCTACATCCACACATTTGCTTACATACTGTCCACTGGAAATATATATGTCTATGTGAAACTTTCTGGTGTCATATTTAAGCTCTGGGTATGTTACAATGGCTGCAGCATTGGTGAATGGATAAAATTAATTCATCAATTCCAATTTAGTTCAACTGTCCATCTCTTTATATACATATGCTAGCGAGACAAAGAGATCCATTTCAAAACTGCCACTTGGCTTTTGATTGGCCCATGATCTGTGAACTCATATCTTGGTTGAAAACAGATATTGTCTCTGATTGGTTCACTAGACTAGATTGTTTGTTTCCTGGTTTGGATGATTCTGATTAGTTGGTAGACCATGCTATCATATGTTTGTTGTGAGCATTTCTGATTGATTTGTGGAAGTATGATTTCCTGGCCTAGCAATTTCAAATATAGATCCATGTGGAATTTTTCTTCTGCTTGTTATTATTTATTTATTTTTCTATCACTACATTAGGGCTGAATTATTTAATTATCTAAATTCTCAGCCTGATGCAATTTCTTATATTTATATTCAAAAGTGGAATCTTAAAATAGGTGTAAGGATACAAATGGTGATTATCTCCCTTTGGTCGAGATAGTCATGTGGGCCACATAACAGCTGCTTAGTGACATCACTTCATACAGTAATGAAAGTGGTCAGCCATTCATTCAGTCAGTAAGCTTATTGGTGTCAAGACACATGTGCTGTTCATCCTGCCTAGGCTTCCACTGGGTTTTCAAGCTGCCAAATGCTTACAAGTCCATGCTGCTGTTTCCCTATAGGAATATATCTTCTCCAGATATTGAAATCTCCGCCTAGCAGTCCTCAATTTGGGAAAATCCAAGACTTGCTGTTTCCAGTTCAAAGAATATGTCTTTGTTTGGGATATAGTAGATGAATCTGGCCCACTTGAATCTGGAGTCCTAAACATGGCTTCTCCAGAAACGCAAAAGAATCTCCCTATGTAAGACTCCATCTTTTTGTTCCCCTTTCACGCTACTTGACTGTGTAGATATCTTCTTTTATGTGCTGTGTTCCTTCAGGATGTAGGTGATCATGGTTCTCCATTTCTTCCTGTCCCTTGTAGCTCTCAATAAGTTTGGTCTTTCTGTTATTTCTCCCAGACCCTGTTCTACCATCCACTTGCTTAAGGTTGTTTAGTATGTCATGCATTACTTTCCCTTGTCCCTCTTTCCCTCTATCCGCCTTGTGAGTATCAGATTTATTATTCTCTACATGAGACTCATGTATATATAGTTTTGTGTATGTCTTAGTGGTATAAAAGTCTCCCTGACAACAAAGCATGTTTATCGTTCCTTTTCCTATCAGCCATTCTGTTCCATCTGTGAACTACACTGTTATTATATCATGAATATAATAATACCCATCATGGGGGAAATATTTGGGTGAATAAATATTTCTACCATAGCTCTTTTTTGTTATATAAGCAAAGAGATCTTAAGCTTTTGACTCAATTTTTGTCCTTTACAAATATTTTTGATTTTCCTTCACTTTTCCTTTCTTTTCTTTTCTCCCTGTCCCTTCACATTGTGACTCCATGAAAGCAATCTGGCAACTCTCAGCTGGGTCATGGCCTGTATTTTCAAGTCCCCTGAGAGAGAGTTCAAGTGTGGCTTAGATTTCAAGGGCAGCTAACTTGAACTTGTCTTTCAATCACTAATTATTTCACTGGGGAACAACACAATAACTGCTTCTACTTAACGTTCCGACTGTATTGTTTTGTGGGAAGATTTTAACAATTATTAATATTTTCTTACTTATTCTACAAGTTTTTTTTTCCTTTTTTTATACTAATGTTCGCTTAATATAAGGCCCAAGAGCCACTCATGGCAGAAGGTTATTGTATGGTGTTGTATGAGTTTAAGAGAAATCAAGAAGTTCAGTTTATGAGGTTATGTAGGAAAAATAATGGTTAACCCTAGACTTCAAGAGGTTAATATTATAGTGATAGGGGAAAACATACTACTGGAGACTGTTCCACAAAGCAGCAGTTCTTGGGAAGAATGCATTTTACCAATGGAATATGGGGGGAATGTGGATGATACATCTTTGTATATGTGGCTTGGGGGGGTCCCTGCTGCAAAGGTCAAGATGGGTGGAATCAAAGAATATAGCTTGTTAAAATTACAATTTTTTTATACTATTGTTCACCCAGTACAAAACCCAAGGGCCACTCAAAGTAGAGGGTTACTAAATAAGCTTTTTTGTAAGGGTGTACACTAGAGGGGAGCAAGAGGTACTTATTATGAGGATATGTCAGATAAAATATCAGTTGATCCTAAACTTTAAGAGGTTAAGATTGTCTTGAAGAGGTTAAGGTGCCTGTTCCATAATGCAGTAGTTATGCATTATGTAACAGACCCCTGATAGGATGCATCACCAATTGTTATCTCAGTAGAATGTCCTCCTACTCACCAATGGAATACAAAGGGAATGAGGATGAGTCACTTCAGTGTATGGTCCTAGCTGTGAAGTTCTGGACTGGTGCAACTGTGGAGTGAATAGCCATGGTTAAATGCAAAAATAAGTAACAGAACTGTCCGATAAACAGAATTGACAAACTTTGCAATAAGCAATAACAAGAAAAAGAAAAGAACAGGGCAAAAAGTAATATAATGCAAGCAAACGATATATGCAAGGCAAATTAACAGTAATATGGCAAAGGAACAGTAATATGGCAAAAAAGTTCACAGACTAAGAAATGGGGTTGACACACAAAAGCAAGTTCGGACAAGTGAACGTAGAGTTCTGAATTTAAGACAAGACAGACCAGGACTGAGTCAGATGAAACTAAGGAATATAATTTGAGTGAACATCTGCCATGAAAATAGAGTTAAAGTAGTGTTATACTCTGCTTCAAATTAGATCTCATTCTGATTCACTCTACATGTCAACCGGATGCGAATGCTAAGAAAGTAAAACCAAAAATACAAAATCATCTTTTGTGCAGGGGCTTCGAGCATCACATCTGGCCCACAAAACAAATCTCCTTCAAAAAATTATAAAACACAACCTAAAAGAAGCCAATCACAAATGTGGCTGCCAAAGAAAAAAAAGATGAGTCAAAAAGATGAGTCTAGGATCCACTAAATTTGCTTTTAAGAAAGCTTCTCATAAATGACTGTAACAGAACATGGCCAACAGGCCAGCTGTCAACACCGGCTTGCTGTTGACATTACCAATTTAACTTCAGTCAACCAACCCATCACACATATCTGCTTGAGACCCATCCTCCTCCTCCAAACACCCACACCATGCGCACAGTGATATTTTGCTTGCAACCTCTGTATCGGCAAAATCAAATTCACATTTTCACTAATACACTCCAGGTCTCTCTTGATATCACCACTATGACCTCAATCAAACAACTCAACAACCCCAGGTCTTACCAATTCTACCCTACCCTACAGAGCTGCTTACCTCACCTACATTTAGTGACACACCAGCTCACATCCACTGTGTTAGCAATAGAAAAGAATTTTATCTGATTCATTCTACACATCAACCAAATGTGAATACTAAGAAAGTAAAACCAAAATTAAACATTACATCTGGCCCACAAAACAAATCCCCCTCAAAAATCTAAAATAAAAGAACATAAAAGAAGCCAATCATGAAAACTGCCACCAAAGAAAAAAGATGAACTCTGGAGCCACCAGTTTTGCTTTTAAGAAAGCCACTCATAAATGACTAGGACAAAGGGAGACATAACATCTTCAATGGGCCAGCTGTCGATACTTGATTTCACCAACATGACTTTGGTCAATCAACCCAACACACATATCTACTCATGACACAAGCACCTACACCATACCCATATAGACATTCTGCTCACATCCTCTGTATCAGCAAAGACAGATTTGGGGTGAACATCAAGCTTCACTAATCCACTCCAGGACTCTGTCAACATTACCACCACAACTTCAGTCAACCAACCTAACATGTTCCAGGCCTTACCAACTCTACCCTTTCTTCAAAGCTGCCTCCCTCACCTAAATTTAGAGATATTTCGCTCGGATCCATTGTATCGGCAATACAAAAGAATTTTATATTTACAATTATTGTCTTCTTTTCCTTTCGCCTTGATGATGATATTGTTGTCTTGTTTGTTCTTCCATGCTGACATACATACATTATAACAGTAGCAAGTGGATAGTAAAATTTTGTCTATATATCAGCTCCTGGTTATGTTACAATGAAGATAATGCAGAAAATTTATTAACTGATTCTGATTGGGTTGATTTTCAATCTCATTATACACATATCCAAAGATGCACTTCAACTGCACTGCTCTGATTCTAATTGGCTCACGACCTTATATCCCACTTGTGAAAGCTTTCTGATTGGTGGGTCAAAATACAGCTTTGTAGCCTGGCAAATTCTGAATATACATCTATTTTTAAAGATGCCGAAATTTTGGTTTCCTTGTTATTATTTATTTATTTTTATTTATTTATTTATTTCTGTCACTGCAGATTGTCCAGTGATGGGGGTTAAATAATTATATCATGTTGGTGTTAATGGGTGAATGATGGAAGAAAGCGTTATTATTCCATTTACATTTACCTATTATTGCCATTATTATATCCATGATATAATAACACCATATTTCATGGATGAAATGGAATAGCTGAAAAGAAAAGGAATGACAAAAATGCTTTGTTCTCAGAGAGAGTTTTATACTGTTACATCATACACAAATTATATATACATATGTACATTTATCCCATGCAAAGAGAGTACATTTATCCCATGCAAAGAAAATATAACACATATATGCAACAACAAGAAGTGTGAAAAGACAACAAAAAGATAGTGTCTTACTTATAATAATTTTAATAGGAATGGAGCTGCTGGAGATTCTTCTGTGTTTCTGGTGAAGCCATATTTAGGATTCCAGATTCAAGTGGGCCCAATTTATCTGCCATGTCACTAGTGAGGACATATTCCCCTCAAATAAAGAAATGGTGAGTTATGGGTTTTTCCCAAATTGAGAACTGCAAGCCAGAGATATTTTTTTATAACTAGTGATGATATATTTCTATAGGAAAACAGTGCCAAATGTTTGTAAGCTGCTGCGGGGAGGCAGATTTAGCCTCTGCCTGGGCCCAGGCTAAAAAAAACAAGTGTTTGGTTTGACTTCTAGAAGCCGATTGAAGGATTGACCACTGTTGTCACTTTATAAATTGATGTCCCTCAGCAGCTGTCACATGATCCATGTGACTTCATCATGACCAAAGGGAGATAATCACCTTTTGTATTCCTACACCAGCATTCACTGCCATATAGGAGATTAGATATTACATAACCAGTCAACACTCTTTTCTTTGTAAGGACAGTTTTCTATCCCTTAATATTTTGCTTAGCTTCTGAAAGGTACCTTTCACCAATTGTATGTGCCTTCAGATATCTTTCACACCTTTTATTAAATAAAAACTTCTAGCCTAACATTTAAAATAGATGAGAGACAGGTAAAATCAGAACAAGAAGTAAAATAAATGCTCACTGTGACACACCTGATAGGTAAAGGGAAAATTTAATCAATAAAACGAAAAATAAGATTATTTTTCCTTATTACTTAGACTTGAGATGTGGCAATAAAAAAAATAATTGATCCATTTTTTGAAGTAGAGCACCTTATAGGAAAGAAACTATATTTCCAATGCAATTACATACATACCATATTAAAATGTCCAAACTTTATCTTCTACCCAATAACAGACAATATTACAGACATGCCAAAAAGATTCCACAGTACAAACCACACCATTTAAATCAAAGTGTTTGTAGGTTAAAAATTAACATCACTATGTGAAATATTTGACCAATCAGAAAAAACTAAAACCCTATTTTTCTCAAGCCTACTTTCAGGAAAAAAATCTTATAAAAAAATTAGAGTCCATGGCTACCTTGTTTTTCTTCCCTCCCAATGTGTGCTAAAAGAAACATGTGCCAGTAACTTCAAATGAATCATCTCCACCACCAACAATAAAGGTGATCAGTGAATCTTCATTAACAATAAAAATCTTTTCTCAACCCAAGCTTTTTTTGTTTTTTACTGTGGATCAACTATTTAAAAATCTTTTCTCAACAGCAGATTTTTTTTGAATTCCAATGATTCAAAAGTCTTTTCTAAACTAAAGATTTTTCTGTGTACCAAATACTCTAAGACTATTTTTACTCCTTTTTTGACTCTTTTGAATTCATGTATAGTGGCGTGGGTCTTTGGGGTTAAAATGAGCAGTTAATTTGCTCACACCAAGAAGATTAATGAAGGATGATAATAATGAGGAAACACATAGGTAATTTAAACTAAACAAGATCAGGAATTATTTACAAATTTACACACGTGTCAGTAGCTCATTTCAAGAAAATAAATCAGAATTCTTAAAGCCATAGTTTTAACATATTGTCATGAATAGGAAATGTTTATATAACAGATTAAATGATCTGACACAAAATAATATTGAAAAATGTTTAAGACAAAGGTAAGAGAGTTTGTTGCACACTAAAGAATTATATAATTTGCATACATTCAAAAATAGACAAAGAGAGATAATTTGAAATACTTAGCTTTCTTGGATTGTTGAGAGAGAATTCTTTGAAGGGTCACATGCTGGTTAGAGTCTGATAATATAATTGGCGAGTAATTTTATACTGGCGAGTACTCCAACGCTGTTCACAACGAACTAAAATAAAACCTTTTGCATGACTGCAGACACTCCTCTCTGATTAATTTTAATTTTTCTCCTCGTTTCATATCAAAAAGAATTTTGTATAGACTCGCTACTTTTTTCTTTTTGGTTAATTTCTGTGAAGGCAAGATTCTCATTGGTCTAAAAACAAGTTCACATAGGCTCGCAAATACCTTTCCTTCTTCTTCTCAGCTCACCAGTCAATTTCTTTGAAGGCAAAGTTTTCATTGGTCCGAAGAAAATTTCACATAGGCTCGCGAATTCCTTTATTTTTTCTTCCCCTGTCTTCCGTATTTGAACGGTGCGGGAAAAGGGAGTTATTATCATATTCACAGTCACTACACAATGTACACACACGTTTGTAAATATAAATGATTTATTTAACAGGCATACCCATGTTTACTTTATTTTAATTTTATTATTGTTTGAAATTCGGACGTTCGTATTTTTAATATAAAAAAACCTGAACGACTGATATTTCCTACAAGCTCGTTTTACTTTTTACGTTATTTAAATAATAATTTCAAATCCGTATTTTAAAAAAAAAATTATTACTGAAAAAAAAAACGAAAGAGAATTAAAAATCAAGCACAAACATTTTTTCCAATAACGAGCAAGTTGCAATGTGCATATTAATATTAATATTTATTCTTTTTATAAATAAACAAAACAATTGACATAACACATGGTACTTGTACCACGTGGTTCTTAAAAGTATTACAAAATAGAATAACAGTGTGTGCGCGCATGCGTGTCTTTAATATTTTCACACAGAGCTTCGAGCTGTGCTCAGCAAAATAAAAATGAAATAAAAGAGCGGTTTATTTAATATAGATGTGGTTGTAAAAAGATATAAATTGCATTCATTTGTCAAAGACGATAACTACAAACCCAGTAAACCACACCGATTGAATCATTTCAAAATCACTTTAATGTCAGGGGAGGCTTGGAATCTGAAGTTAACTCTATCATCGCGCAAGTGCGGCTTCCGTTGAAGTTAACAGCACTTCCTGTAAGATGGCTGGCGTTGAGCCACATATCGAGGAGGAGGAGACAAAAGAAAATGCCATAAATCTTGGATTTCTTGAAGTAACCGACGGACGATTGCTGAAAAGCCATTTATTTCCGAGTAAAGTGGGCGGCTGGCCCGCCTGGTTGTCTCTATCTCCTTTGCCGACTCCTGAGCAGCTATGTTGTCAGGTATGCCGCGGTCCGTGCACCTTCTTGCTTCAGGTGTACGCTCCGATCAACCACCTGGAACATTGCTTTCACAGAACCATTTACCTCTTCGTTTGTCGAAATCCAAATTGCAATGAACCAAACACGGTACGAAACTTCCGAGTCTTTCGATCGCAGTTACCCAGGATCAATCGTTTTTATAGTTCGGAACCGCCGGTTGATGAAAGCACCGATAGCCTGGATTTGGAACTGGATTTGGAATCGGATGAAGCACCATGTGCTTCTATGTACCAAAGTATGTGCATCGTTTGCGGGTCAGCTGGACCAAAAAGATGTGGGGGGTGCCTAAATGCCACTTATTGTGGTAAGGAACACCAAGCCCTCGATTGGAAACTTGTACACAAGAAAGTCTGCAAAAGTGGACTTAATATCGGTTCGTATCATTTTAAAAAATTACATTTGTTGAAAGATCACTTTTTTCCGTGTTTAAAACTTTTGTTTTTCTTTGAAATTAATTCAGAATAATTCAGTTTTTATAATTAATAAAGTTGTGCCGTTTTAACTTTTAAAAACAAAAAAATTCGCTAAAATTTACTTTGTTTTTGTGAAATCTTTTTTGTTAAATATTTACTTTTTTAACTGAACAGTAATGTTTTTTTTTTCTAGATATTTTTTGATGGATTTTAACTTTTATTAGTTTTTTTTTTTTTTTTTTTTTTTTTTTCAAGTTAAATCCATTTGTCAAAAAATAACTTAGGTCAGACACATACAGACAAAAACAAGTTTTATTGTCTTTCCTGTGAAAGCCTGACATTTTTTCTTTTTAATTATTGACTAGTCCGATCTAATTTTTAATTTTAATTAACGTTGCTTTTCATTGCAACTTAGATAGTCATTCTGCGATCGTTAAATTAAATATTTGTGCATTAGTATTTTTTATTTTATCTTGCTACTTTTTTAAATTTCGTATTATGATCCACGTAAGTAGTAATAAACCTTTAGTTAAATCAAATCACTTTATTTTTGTGATACCGAAAGTTAATTCTTCGCCGTATTCTCAAAAAACAACAAACATTTTGTCGTCGAAGTAAATATAATTTCGCAATTATTTTTATTGCTAAACAACACTTATTTGAAAACAAATTTAAAAGTTACCACTAACCACATTTCTGGCATTTCGTCCTAATATTTCTTAAACAGTTATTTCATATTTCGGAATTTGAAAAATTTTAAATATTTTTTTACCTGAAATCTGAACTACCGTATAACGCAAATGGAGTTTAAAAGTTTATTTTAAAATTGTATGTACAGTACTTACTTACCGTTTTTAATTTGTAAGAATTGTTTTGTAAGTTTGTTTTCGTTTTTTTCTTTAACAAACACAAAATTATTTTGGCAAATTAAGATATTCTGTTCGTGATATGAAAAAATTAACGGTAATTTAGATAGGTAAAAGAAAAAAATGTTTGTGACTGATTTAAATTAAAACTATCAGTTAACTAATGTTAAATTTAGTTACTCGGTATTTATCAAATTTCCCGAAAGAAAATGCTGCAATTTACCTCGTGGAGAAAGAAGAAAAAAACAAGTGTAACTTTTTTTTTTTTTACACAACAAAATGACTTAATTGCAGTCTTCACCATCATTATACTCTGAAGTGTGTGTGTGTGTTTTTATTTTTTTTATTTTATTAGACTTTATTTTTAGTTTAGACAAAAATAAAATCGGTTTTGGAATCTAGTACATTTTTTTACATTATGGAGCGGTTGTTTTTTTTGGGGGGGGGGGGTTCACGTTAAATGAAAAACACTTTCCTTTTTTTCTTTCATTGAAAAAATTCTAAAATAAATTTACAACATCAATGCATCAAAATCAAGATGTTTGTGTTTAGTTTATATTTTTCTACGTTTTGTAAAATTACAAGTTTTTCTTTCCATCGTTCTTTCCTTTTTTTTAATCACACAGATGCGTGTGTGTGCGATTTTTACACCTCGACTATCTTGATTAGTTAATTACATTTGGTAAATTAAAAATTGCATCTTAATTTAGTTTGTTTATTTAGAGATTTAATGTTGACTAAGAATATTCAAAATAAATTTTAAAAATCTCCAGAAATATGAAGTCCAACGAAATGGGGTGGGGGATAATTCGACATCGTATCAACGTTTCTTGTCGCGGTTTATCTCTAGTAAATATGCATTCAAATTAGTTTGTATCGTAATAATACGCACCGTAGCCAAGCAGATTTCAAGTTATGATTTTATTAACTAAAAAAAAAAAAAAAAAAAAATGAACATAATTAAAAATTTACTTATACTTTATTCATAATAATAAGCGGAGTTAATTAAAAATATTTTTACGTCGTACAAGTGACACCGACTTTTTAGAGTTTTTCTAACTAAATCTAAAAATGCATAAACAGACTTTTTTTAAAAAAATCACATTTCCAATGTTTTTATTTGGATTATCAGTTAATTTCTGTCTAAGCGATGGAACATGTTTATTTTGTTATTCAAATAAAAAAGGAAGAGAAAATTTATTTAATTACAAGACGAAATTTTCCTCATAAAAAACGTTAAAAATGTTCTTTCATGATGATGACTAATTTTTTTGTGTTAATAATTGCAAAAAACATTTTATTTTGGAATCTTATTAGGAATTTTATTTTTAAACTTAAAAGCCTAAATTTCTCTAAATATATCCATTTGATATTTTAACCGAAATGACGTTTCTAAAGCCATCCACAACAAACGGGCACTCTTTAAAAACCTGAAATCATTGTTAAAAATACTAAAAAAAAAACTTTTTACATGAATGAATTTTTCTATTCCTTCCAAGCAATAATGTATTATTATCCTTAAAAGATAATCATCAGATCGTCTTACTGTAAAAATTACGTTGTTTGGATGATGATCGAATTAAAAAGAAAAAAAAGTGTGTGGTGTGGGGCCCCAACTTCAGATTTTCAGATTTAAAATGTATGAAAAGTTTCACAAGAATAAAAAGTTTGAAACGGATTACGATTTAACCAACCTAATTTTGATTCCTGTGAATCAATTATTTTTTAATTCAATAACTTACCATGATTTCAAAAAAGCTGTTAACTTAAAAGTAAAAATTCTGATGTATTATTCGTTTATATTGTCATTTCATTTTTTCTCCCAAATTGCTGATGTTACAATCTTGGAATCAGATGTCAAAGATATCTACTTTATTTTCAAATTAACTATAGTTCAGCAACTTCAACTCCATTTGTCTTTCATAATTTTTAAGTAGTGTAACTGTAATTTGACAAAAGTAAACTAAAAGGCTTATTCTAAAGATCAAAACTTAGTCCTGAAACAACAGTAACACAAACTAAAAAAATAGATTTGTCAAAGCAAAGAGTCAAGCTCAAGCAAGAAGACTAATTTTTTTTTTATAACTCAGCTATTGAAAAGCATTGGGAAATGATAAACCAAGCCGTTTGACATTTTTTTAGTTTTACTATTTCAGACGTAAAATTTGAATTTTTTTTAAAAAATCTATTTCCTCTGTTTAACTTAATAATAAATTAATTTCTAATGCTTTTTGTAACCATCGGTAATCAAATTAATTTTGCTCGTGAACTGTGTCAATCAAATTTTATTTATGAAAGTTAAGCAGAAATTTAAGGTGATTTTTCAGTTTGTTTTATTTTCTACAAAAACATTACAATCAATTTAATGTTCTTTTTTTTTTTTTTTTTTTTGGTAAATTTAACGTTCTGGGTCGGCATTATACTGTTGCACTTTCTCCCACGCATTAAAAGATGCATTTTCGTTTAATTAAATTGAATCTCAGGAAATTGTTTTCCGGTTAAGAAAAAGTCAACAACAATATAAAAGTTCTTTTTCTATTTTCAATTTTACTGCAAATTCAAGGACCATGGGTGGGCCTGGATGCATAGAGGAAATCGACGAAGCTATTTGCACGGAGCAAATAATTATCAAATTAATTAACCTATATGATGGATGATTACTTGTAGAGTTTTATGTGGATTATTTTTTCTCCGAGCAAACAGATTCGTCAATTTCTCCGATGCATTCAGACCCACCCCTTTGCTCAGCAGGGTGATTATGGAAATACGCAACGGGTGGCGCAGGGAGTGGGGGTTGCTGTGAAAGCATTCGTTAGTCAATAAAGAAAGATTATAAGTAAAAATTTTACTTGTACATAATCTTTCTTTATTGACTAACGAATGCTTTCACAGCAACCCCCACTCCCTGCGCCAAATGGAGATTAATTTTAGCTTCAGTTTACTTTTTTGGTTATAGTGTTTTTTAACTGTTTATTAGTCAAATATAATTTTAAAAAAAAAACACTGATCGCTATTAAAATTGGCAGGTCTCTTAAAGTTCATGCATGCTTACTTGAAAATATTTTTTTTTATTTATTTTGTGCACTGATTTTCAAATGTTATTTATAAAATAATTTTTTTAAAAAATTAACTGAGATGATCATATTTTTTTCTAAATTTCTCACACCATTTCAATTTCTGTTTATTTACAAAACAAATGCAAACAAAATTTGTCAATAGTTCGAATCACCAAATGAAATTCTTTACATTTGTAAAAAATATTGCAATTTGGTCTCTAACAAGACCGAATTTATGGATATGTCATGACATTTTCCCCCCATGTGTGTAAAAAGAGTCGAAGAGAAATATTTAAAAAAAACAAAACAAACTGTGACCCACCTTACTTATATTCAGAAAAATGTAAAATAGTTTTATTACGACTACTACTAACACATGCTTCCTATGTTTTGCTTCTCTTTTAGACTGTTTTCCCCTGTTCATAATATGAATAATTGCTTCTCTTACTTAATTCATAGCTGCCTGCCTGCTTTCCTCCATTCTTAAGTAACTTGGATTAAAGAACTGTCAGTTCGCAACTGTTACGTCTTTAGTATGTGTGCAGATACAGAAGCATTTTGAAAAATCGTTTATTTATTTTTTGTTAAAAACCTCAAACTCTAAATATGCCAGTCTCTTTATTCACACGGAATGAAATATATCGAAATTTACATTTTGGTAATTAGTCAAAATTTAAGAAGAATTGGTTGCACCTTGTGGGCATAGAATTGGTATAAAATAAAACCTAACAATAAAATACCATTCCATTTTACTTGCCACAAGAATTTGAAATTTTTTGCACTTTGTGGCTTGCCCAAGGTATAAAAAAATCATGGTCATCTATCATCTAATTTGATTAGTAATAAAATGTCTTGTAGATTTTTAAGACAAATTAAAAATTCCCTTGTCTTTACTCTGCAGAATTTGAAGAAATATGTATATCTTTTTTGTGCACTTTGGGATCTAAAAGAATTACTGGAAACTGATGAGTCAAATCAATATAGTTCTTACAGTATTTTACTGTATCTGTAGTAGTGATGGTTAACAAGCTAGTCTGTAGCATATTGTTGAGTTTGATTCTTAATAAATGTTTTGGTTTGTACCAGAATTAATAAATATTTACACTGAATAATTTGTTATAAACTTAAACGTTTTTGTAGAAAAGTATACTAAAATATTAAAGAAATTACTTTATTTTTCATAGGTGTGTGTATGTGCATGTTATATATATATATATATATATATATATATATATAGTTTAATACAAAGTTTATCACACTTAGCTGATTGGGGTTACCTATACAGGGTATGATGGATAAATTGTCTAAATTAAGCAAAAATGAAAATAACACAATATCTCATTTTAACTTTACCAAAATTACACTATAATATCTTTAAATATTAAAGAGTAAATTTATTCAATAAAATTGCCATTGGCTTCAACCATGGCCTCCAGATGACTTTAGAATCTCCTGCAATTTTTCGGGACAGTTTCTTTGTTTAAGTTGGTAAATGCTGCCATAATCTTTGCCTTCAGTTCATCTTTGGTGTTACAAGGAGTTTTGTTGGTATATTGCTCAACTGTGCCCCACATAATAATCAAGAGGGTTGCAGTCTGGGGTGTTAGGTGGCCAGATATAAGGGGTTATGTGATCGCAGAAATTGTCTGATAGTCATGATTTGGTTCTCTTGTTTATGACATTGTGCAGAGTCCTGTTGGAAGACATAGGGTCTTCCAGCAGCCACTCTCTTGACCCTGGGCAGCATTACCTCCTCAAGTCACTTGATATAGACCTCTGTGTTGAGTCTGAGGCCCTGTGGGAAGATGAATGGATGCATAATCTGTTGCCATCACTAGTGGTCACTCCAAGCATCATAATCATCATTAGACTCATCCAACTCTTTCTGAATCCTTTGCACTGACACCCCAAACACTCTGAAATGTTCATATTGGAGCTTCTGGTATGAATGCTAAGCAGTACAGTATGCTGTTTCCAAATTTCTGGCATAGTGAATCGTGTCATTGTACTCTTTTCTTTTCTTTTTTTTTTTTTTCTCGTAGATGGTGCCCAACTGACCCTACTATACAGTGCAGTTAACAAAATCAAAAACAAACAACATGCATAAAGCAAAATTAACAAATATAAAATAGTGACAATTTACCCATCATATCCTGTATATATAAGTTTCATTAAAGATAACTGACAAGGTTTTGGTTAAGCTTTTTATTTAATTTTTGTGTTTGTATAAGTGTTTTCTTTTCTGGACATAAAGTCTGTAAAAATTGTCCAAATGGTCTATATATCCAAGAACTTTCAGCTATTGTCAAGGATGTTTGTTGTTGTTGTGTTTTGTTTTTTTTTTATGAATGTAAAAAAAAATAATTATGATAGTTTTTGAAGTGGTTTGATAGTAATAATTAAAAAAAAAAAGTAAAACCTTGTTTACTGGGTTCAGATGGAACTGTTTCTAAAATTCAACATTATCGCATTTCTCCTTCATTCATAATTTTCTGTATCATTCTTTATCTAAAGGTTTCATCAATGAAAGATTGGATTCCTAAATCTTAACTCTAAAATCCTGTTTTACATAAGCAGCTAAAGTGGGATGTCTATTTATTGATGTTGTCTATATAGAAAGGCATGGATATTGTTGTACGGGATCCTAATGACTACATTTGTTTTGCTAAATCGTCTTAAAAGGTTGAGGTCTCTATGCAAAACTGTCTGATGTTTATTGGTTAAGCATTAAGTGTTAACTTGGTTTGAAATTGCTTTAATGAGTAAAGTGAGACCCACCCATACCAGTGGGCAATAGAAAATGAGAAGGCCTAGAAAAGAACAAAAACGGATCAGATTTTATGAAATAGTTCAGACAGGTTGTTTTGTCACAAGAAATAATGGAGGTTCAGAATCAGCAGTTGGAATTTTTAACACATAGTAAGTCTTTGTAGAATTTAAAAAAAAAAAATGAGGACTGAAGTGTTATCAAATGGGAGGTACAGGGGAAATCTCACTGATTTTGAACTTTCACTGAATTCTCAACTGAGAATTCATTTTGTGTTGATCAAAAATTTATATGGTCACTTTATTTAAAAACACACACATATTGATATTTATTTATTTATTTAATTCACTCCAAGCAAGGTAACAATGCCATTAAGGTGCAAGGGGCTACTGGGAGTGAAAGAGAATGAGAGTACCTTAGAAGGTACTGGAAACCCAATCCTAAACAAGGGATAAACTTCTGTTGAAAAAAACAGGGAGGAGTGTGAACCAGACAATCGGCAACCTATCTTCTGATGAGTTTACCTGTCTCATCAAAAAAGGATGGCAAATATTTAAATAGTTTTGCAGTTTCATTTTACTTATAAAGTTTCTAAAACTTGCATTTTCTTATTTTTTCTTCTTCTTATTATTTTTATTTATATCCAGTACTTTTCAAATATTAGACAAATAACATTTAAAAACTTTTTTTTTTTATATATGTATATTATTATATAATGTGTAATGTATGTATGCATGCATGCTATTGTATTACTTTACAATCTAAGGTTTCATTTAATGCCAGGCAATTCAAATTTGCCTTCCTTGATTATAATTTCTTATTGAGAAGTCATCAAAATTTTGCTTTTATATGTCTTTGAGTGTTTTTTGGGGGGGGGGGGTCTTTTTAGAAAAAGGTTAACCCAAAACAAAAATGAAAAGCAATGTATTAGCAATTTGGTCTCACTACATCGTGATGTGATATTCCATTGTTGTAGTAAGACAATTTGCTTGACCAATAAATATATTTAGTCATGTTGTGTTGTACTTTTTTTTTTTTTTTTTTTTTTTTTTTTTTTTTTTACTAAAGATGTTGTCAACAAGTGATTTATTTCTTGTTCAAATCATGTCAAGATTAATATTTACTTTTTTTTTTTTTTTTTTTTTTTTTCACCTCTCTCTGCTTGGAGAGAAATATAATAAAAACAAGAAAATTTTTGGTTTATTTCATCCTAAGATGCAAGGAGTTACTGAATGTGAAAAATATAAGAAAAAGGAAAACATTAAGGAGAGAGAACAATTTAAAAAATAAAATACAAGAGTTAAGACATTAGATAACAATTGACATTGCATTTACATTTTTGAATATCAAAGTTGACTGGTGAGCAAGGAACCAGAAGAGTCCCATGGGTGAGAAGTGCAAGAGAAGAAACTGTTAGCATAGAATTTACATTGATATCTAGCAGCCATTTCAACTGTAAAATGACGAGACCTAGCTGCTGATCTAGTACTGTGCTTAAATTCATAAAGTCAACATACCAAAGAGGAAAGCTGCTCAGAACAATTACAATGAAAATATTTATAGAAAATAGTTCCCCAGCTGTTAAAGTATCACATAACTTGGTACTTTTTCTGAATGGAATCAATGATGCGGAAATAAGTTCATTTAAAATATTTATTGGTGATGTTAAGCATGATATATGCATTAATTCCATAATGTGAAAGAGAAAAGGTTGTCGGATAAAAAAATTAAGTTTGACAATATGAACATAAAATAAATGCTTGTGATGTCATCATTCAAACAGTAAAGAATTAATACATTGAGTTCTATTAGAGTTTTCTAACATAGATGTGACAAGATTTTTGTGCTGTTTCCCTTCAGAACCTGGGGGGTTATGGCTCCCTAACCTCCAATTGTTTGTAGCTGTAATATGTCTCCTTACTATGCATCCCAATTCCTATTGTTATTTTATTCTGATACTTTGTTTTTTGCATAATAAAATTGACACTAACCAACCAATACTGATAAGATGCTTCAGAGTATAATCATGTTTATTGATTGATTTTTCTTCTATAAATTATCAACCCATATTAGATTATTTAAAATCAGATTTTTTTTTTTTTTTTTTTTTTTTTTTTTTAGCTCAATAATGATTTTGTGTTAGAAGTCACAAGTCTTACTAATGAATACATTGGTGGAGAGAAGAGGTAAATTTGTATCTTTCCCTGGGGTATTTGCGTGCGAGTGAATATAACAAACCCAACGGGAATTGGATCTCTGCTCTACAATTAACAATTCCATGCTATTATCCACTACACCAGACATGTTTCTAAGCTTACAGCATCTGGTATTCTCAAGTGGTCACCCATCTAGGTATTACCAGGTTTGATTTTGCTTAATCTTGGTGATTGTATGGGAACTGCTGTTTCAATGTGATATGGCTGTAAGCTAATCATGTTTAGAGAGACAATATATTGTATAAATTCCAGCACATAATATCTGTCCTTATTAAGAATATTGATAATTTGTTTGGGGAAATATCGGGTTTTATTATGCAAAATGCAACCTAGTGTTTTTGTCTTTTTTTTTTTTTTTTTTTTTAAATAAATCCAACAGTTATAGACCATACAAGCACATACCTGAATAATTATTCATGTCTGTATGGTCTATAACTTGGATTTATTTAATAAAAAAAATAAAAAAATTATGTTGACACTTTGTTAATCTGTAGCCTTCCTACATCTTTTAACTCTTTTGTTTATAGTTGAACATTTTTATAAAAAGAAGCTGTGGTAAATAATAATAATAAAAAAAAATGTAAACTTTTGAGGTCCTAAATATCGGTTCTTCTTTGTGGGATATTTTTTAAAGTTTTAAAAAAAATCTGATTGTTTGACTGAATACCTAAATATATGTTCTACGAGCAGTAAAAGTTTAATTAGCATAAAAGTATTAGAAATGCCTAAAAAAAAAAAAAAAAATTTGTAATGTGTTGTAAACTTTTGTGTGGCCTTGTGCTTGTAATTCTAAAATTCATCCATGCTTTGAATATTGCTGCCACATATGGTCCTGCTATATATTTAGATATTCTTGAAAAATTCCAAAGAATCAGCAATATTCTTAGTACTTGGCATCTCGGTTTCAGTCACTTTATCATCACTGTAATGTAGCTTCCCAATGTCTTTTCTATAAATGCTTTCATGGTAATTGTTTTCAATTGACTCGGCTGTAACCATAAGTTCTATGCTCACTGTTTCTTTTTTTGCACTTCTCACTTGTGGAACTCTCTTCTGGCTTCATGCTTAAATGCAATGTCAATTATTATCTACTATTTTTTGATTCCTCTTCCCTTATTGTTCTCACTTCTCGCCTGTGGAACTCTCTTCTGGCTCTATGCTTTCCAGCCAACATTGATCTTCAAAAATTTAAATGCTATGTCAATCGTGATCTACGGTCTTCCTGAGTACTCTTTTATTGTTTTCACTCTTTAGTAATGTTTAACTGTTTTCTAATTCTTTCACAACCAATAACCTCATGTGTCTTAGTGGCTTTACTGTCTTGCATGGGGTGACTTTGACAATAAAATCATCAATTTTCATAAAATCTAATGTTATACATCAAGTTATTGTAGTAAATTCTAAAAAATATATATATAAGTAGCCTGGTATATTTGTCATAAGTATATGTATATCCTGAAAATGTTATCACCATAGTTTGGTTAATGCCAGTTGTCTTGTGAAGACATTGATTTGTTGATTTAAAAAATCTGTAAATGAAAGGCATTATTTTGCTTTTTAAAGGAAAAAAAAAAGAAAATATCTGCTTATCTCTAATTACAATCTAAAATTAGGTTATTTTGCAAATTCAATATTGTTATCATTTTTGTTTATTTTAGATATTTTTGTAATGTTGCAACTTTTGCTATGACTGAGTTTATAGTAAAAGAAATGTTAGTGAAGCTTTTGTCTGTCAAAGAGATTTATGCCTTTCAAAAAATACATTCAAATGATTAATCGTCCCAGTCAAAATCTATATTTATCCTCAGTTCCTGGTGTTTTTCATCAGTTGTTACAATAATTTAATGATGAGAGCAATAAAGGCATTTGATGTTTGTTTAAAAATAATAAATATGAAACAAAACTTGTATTAAAAATAAATTCTCATCGTTATCAAATATTAATTTTGGCGTTAGGTAAGAATATTGTTTCACCAATGTGCTCGAGTGAATTGAAATCTTTACTTTTCTTTTTTTTATCCTTTGTCTTGACTGTAGAATGTCTATATCACCAAGGTTAACCACTGTGATATGGAAATTCTACTGACCATTCAAACTTTATCTTCTCTAAGTTTAAGCTGTCAAATCTTTTGATGTGATTAAATTATTTTATCTTGAAATTAATGAGCCTTACTGATTTTGTTGCCCTTGTTGTATATCTTGAAAGTGTCATGTTTCTTTTAGGCTTTGAGAGTCCTGTCAGCAAGTGTCATAGTAGTAGTTTTGAAGTCTGACCATGCTAGGGGTGATAGTCATCTTAGAAATAGGTCTTTGTCAATCTACAGTGTTTTTTCTCAGCTCTAAGCAGGGCAGAAATATGATTAGCAGATGAACTTTTAACTACTTCTTCATGTGTGGCTAGTTTCTCTGGCAGGCACATTCTCTTGCTGTTCTGCTCCCACTAGCTCAAATGTGATCTTATATTATTTTGACCAGGCTCCAAGACTATGGTGCAAACGTTGGTTTCAGCTGACATCAAAAATTTCTTTGTGGTTATTTTTTTTTTTTTTTTTTTTTTTAATTGTCCAAAATTATTTTATTTTCCAGCATTCCTTTTTCATTTTTTTTTTTTATATAGCAGAACTTGTGTGAAGCCAACCTTATTTTGATTTTGGTTGATTTATAGTCATAAATAAATAAGCTCTAGTCCCTCAAACTTCCAGCGTTTTTTAGCCAGGCTCAGTTTTTTCTGCTTCTTCCTCTTTTTATTTGAGGGTTACCTTCTTGTTAGTTGAGAAAGAAAGAGATAAAGGTTTTAACGGAAAATGCAAATGCCTTATTTTAATTTTAATTCTTTTTATTTTATATTTTTTATTTTTATATTGGGACTCGCTACAATTGAAAAAAATCAGTTTTAAATTATTTTACTTCTAACACTTTTTTCAATGCCTTTTAAAGTTCATCATAATGCCATTTTCTCTATAAACTCATTCATAAAGTTCAGACTAACAATAACAGGATTCTTTGATTTCTGAAGTTGCTCCGTTGAAGAGCATTATCAAATTTTATTGACAAAAATGTTAGATTTTTTTATTTTTAAATTTTTTTTTATCTTTTTAGGTTATTTTTGTTTTAACAATTTAAACACTAATTTTGACTAAATTATTTTTCACTTGCCTGTATAGCTACATAATAGAAGTTGCTTGGCTACCTTTTTCCTTGTCTTCTCACAATTATGCCTGTGAAATAACCTCCTTTTGTATTTGAAAAGATAAAATGTGGTGTTGCATTAAATAAACCTTGTTATAACAAATAACCCATTCATGTCAAACTGTGTACTTTTCGCAGAGCACCCAAATGCTCTAATCCTCAGCAAAAGTGTTTATCAATTGGGACACTGACATTGAAGATATGATTTTTATCTTGATCTCAAGGGTTTCTGTTTTATGGTTAGTGGATTGGGTCTTTGAAGTTTCTACATCAATTGACCAAAAGAGAAGAAAATAATAAATAAAGAAAGCATTTGGGGTCAAGTGACAACAAAGCCGGACATAGAGAGTTTCTGGTTGCTGATCTATATTAACAGTTACAGTTGGCAGTCCTGAATAGTCCTGACACCACCAATTTGTATTGTCAGCTACACATAATGAGAAAGTTAGGAGGGAAAAGCTGAGCTGTTAGACTGACATGACTGAAAATGTACCAAGTATCATCTACTTACCCACTCAGACCAAGCAAGCAAAACCCTGAATAAAAACACCTAAATATATTGGAAACCAGGTTCAAGTTTTCATTTCTTGCTGTGGTGCTTGTTTTCACCTACTGCTTCCTTTTTGAACAGGTAGCAGGACATGAATGAGATTGGAGATGCAATTGTGGGATCATTGGCCATAGCATTAGAAAGATGGGTGAGGGACCCTTTTGTATGTTTACACCATAAGTAAATTCTGTTAGTTTTTTGATGAGTACTATGCAAGTTAGTAAATAAGAATTATAAGTGGGGTGAGTGCCCATTTTTAATCCTTTTTATTTATTCAGGTTTTGTTTGATCAGGAGGTCCTATGTGGCTGAATGATCTAAGAGCACATCATATATAATGATGGTTTCCCTTGGGGAATGCAGGTTCAAATCCTGCCATAGGGCGCATATTTTTCAAACAAGATTTCTTGAATATTCAAGCCGGTAGATGTATTGTAAATAAATACAGTTTAATAAATAAATAAAAATGGAGCATCTACTCCAATATGAGTATCCATTTAAAATAATTTTTAAACAAATAAATTAAAAACTCTTGTTTATATAATTTAAATCTTTACCGAAAAAATGTCCACCTCTTATGTAATTGAAGTTTAATTTTTTATATTTTTTAAGTTTGATTCTATATTTATAGTGGCACATTGATGGTAATGAAGTCATTGCAGAAATATGCTTTCTTTCTATTCAATGTTGGGTTGTGTTAAGCAATGATCAAGATGTTGTTTGTTTTTCATTTTTTATCTCATTACAGATAAATATGGAATAGACAAAAAATCTTTTATTTTGACTCATGAGCTGTGATTAAGATTAAAGTTCAAGGTCTTTCGCTTAATCCTTTATATATTTGTAATTTAAGTTTCATTTAGAAAATTGCTTTCAGTCTCAATTTTAGAATATATTGAGATGACTATCTGATATTTAAAAACAAATGAGTCTTTCTAATATCTGTTATATAAATTTTATGGGAACATTTGACAAAAATTTTAATGACCAAACAATCATACATACATTGCAATTTTTTGCAAATGATATTGCAAGGATTGGCTGAGTAATATTTTAATGGCACATTATGGAATGTTATGAATATTTTGGCAAAATCTTGGGCAAACATTATTTTAATATTTTTATATTAAACTAGTCTACCCAAGACCCATTGGATCGCTGATGGCTCAGGTTATAAAACATTGAAGTTGATTTTATTATGATTAAATATTTAAATTCATTAGTGTCATCATTGGTCTGGTTTACAAGTTTATGTTTAACACTTTGCTAATTGCTTACAGCATTTAATAGGAATAGAACTTCCAGGATAAATTTGAACTTTAGACCAGATTAACTTAAAAATATTTTTTAAATATTTAAGATATTGTTTGTTTAAAGAAAGCTGAAATATAATAATTACTCTGCAAACAACTGGACAAAACGGCAAAGCGGGATCTTTTTGTGTCTGTTTTTTAACTTGAAAATATTTTAATTAAAAAAATTATCTGTTTGAAGAAAATAAAAATAAAAATACTTACTGCATAAGCAACCCATAATTCATTATGCACTGGATGGACGGACACTATCACAGACTCTTAGTATTATATCGATAGTTTTGTAGGTTCTTGCTTAATAGAATTGTTTTTTTTTTGTTTTTTTTTTTTCTTCAAGTCTGTAAAGTTAAAAATTTAGTAATATAGTCAGGGCTGGATTTAGGCTTTAAGAAGCCCCTAGGTTAATAGAATTTAGTGGTCCCTTCATTGTTTGTTTGGCTCCCCATGTGTGTGTAATGTAATGTATGTAATGTAATGTATGTATGAATGAATGATTCTTTTAAAAAGACACATCAATTTAAAAGGCCCACTCCAAATAATCTAAATTGTTTCAAATTAGTTCAAAGAAGCCCCCCCCCTCTTCTTTTTTTTTAAAATCTAAAAATAAGCAGATATCCTCTGTTCTTATATCTTTATTTTTCTTTAATTTTTTTTTTTTTAATCTTTATCAGGGGCACAAGACTAGAGGGGCCTCTGGACTGCAGCACCCACTACTGGCCCATATGTAAATCTGGCACTGAATGTAGGGTTGGAACAACTAAACGAATTTCACTAGCTTATAATTAAAATCTTCAATAACACCCACAAAAAGCAATGGAGGTTCTTGTAGTTCTTGTAGTACTTTAAAAAAGGCCGTATTAACATATTTATTTTGTGCATTTCTTACCAATTAAAACCGTTGGAAGTAAAGTTTGAGTCATTGTTTCTATTTCTGTTTATTTTTAGAAATAAATTTTGATCTGTACAGAATGGAGGATGATTGATGTTGGGCAATGTTGCATTACCCAATATTTTAAAACTGATTTAGATCTTTTTTTTTTCTTTTCTTATATTGATATCATAATTGTTGTTGTTGTAGTTATTGTGCAATATTGTGTGTTAAATTTGTATTTGTTGTTACTTTCTGGGGAAAATTTTTTTTATTTTATTCTGTCAAGCTATCTTGGACATTCAGGAGTCTATCACACCAACTCTCATGGTCCTGCATCAAGGTCGGAAGGTCATTAGGGTGGCATTCTGTATCATTACATCACTGATCAATGTAGATGATTGTTAGGTGACCAACTTGTTTTGCTACATTGCTAGGTGTCCAGAACAGTAGATCACTCTCTTTTGCGTGTCAGCCATGTCCTGCAAAATGCATTCTGGGTTTGCGTAAGATTTATGGAAAGAAATACACAACTGAAATTCTCTCTCTCTCTCATCAAATTTTTATTTTTATACTTAAGACAAAATGAAATGCTGACTGTTGATGCTATTGAGGCATAAAGACTCAAAAAAAATTATTCTTATAATGCTATAATGAATTTTAAATTTTATAGAAATCTTAAGCTCTTCTCTCTTTTTATAAAAAGATTTGGAAACTATTTAAACCCAGTATTATTTATCTCTGGTATGACCTCCTTAAAATGTTTAAATATTCATTTCCATGCAAGCAATTGATATGCAATCTTCAGCTTAAAGAACTGAAAAAGATTTTTTTTTCTAGTAATATAACTCTGAAATTAATGACCATGTGAAGAACAAAAATATCTTTTGCTTGTGTTGCTGGTTAGATGTATCCCTAATTAACTTGAATTATTAAAAAAAAAAAAAAAATGGAAAACTGGGAAATAAATATAAATGTTTTTTTTGTTTTTTTTTTCTCTTTTTTTACCAAAAACCAATTTGTCATTTTGACTTTTTGAACAGGCTTACAAAATGAATGAGGCTATTTTGAATTAGTCTGCCTTGTAATCTGATAATTTGGCACAACATAGAACAAAAACTATTATTCCTACCAAGACTAATCAAAATTAAAGAAAGTCTTTTTTTTTCTCTCTCTCTCTCTTTAATCAGGACTATATTCAATTTACAATATATCTGATATATTTTGGGCTTCCTCAAAAATACATTGTAATTGAGTTTACAAAAAAAAAAAAAAAAAAAAAAAGTTAATATGACTTGTTTTTTTTTTTGTTTTTTTTAGCCAGAATTGTTTTCACAGACAGGAATTATTTTTTGGGGGGGTTTTTTTGGTTTTTTCTTTGACATGGCAAATATTTCAAAAACTTTCATAATTCTTTTTTCTCTTAATTCTATTGCTGTGCTCCAAAAGTCAGTTATCTTTGTTCATGCAACACCTCCTCATTGTTTTATTTTTTTTGTTATCCTCTATTCAGCTTCTATTTCATTCTCCCATTACGTTCTTAAGCCCCTTTGAGGTTTAACACCATAAACATTTGTTTTAACAATTACCTTAGAATTTTTATTTTATTTGCTTTATTTTTTAGTGTTGTTTTTAGTTTGGCAGGGGCTGGATAGAAGATATTTTATTAATGTTTTTTCATCATGGAAATATTATCTGAACAAAATTACTGTCAGAAATGTTGTCTTCTGTGATAGAACAATTAGTTTTGTGCCATTTCTGTAGAATTCCTGTAATGATAAGGTTTATTGAACAACAGATTTTGAAAAATATTTAACTATCAGTTGTAGGAATTTCTTCTATTACTAATGCACAAGACTTTCATATGATTAATTTGTGCAATTTTGTGGAATTTAAAAAAAAGTATAAACCCTTCTCAATCTATTTATTTTGCTTATTTCCATCAACTTGTTAGGCACTTAACTTACATAAAACATTTTAGCCTAATTTTACCTACTTTATAGCTTTTTTTTTTTTTTTTTTTTTTTTTTTTAGGGGAAATATTATTGATGTTGCCTTTTAAAACCTGTTCCTGAATTTACTTGTATTATTACTGTTGTCATGAAAAATTTTTCAAAAATTCATTATTTTATAATAAGGTTGGATGACTGCAGCCTTATGTCCATTACCATTTATGCAGTCGTATGTAAAAATCATATCTGCCTGCTCATGATAAGAATATCCTGCCATTGTTCAATGGAACACTTCTCGGTTAACTCACTACTACACACTTTGAATACAGACTAGTCACAAATGACAAATGTAACCTAGTCAAATGGCAACACAATGCTATCTACCGTAAACTTTCTTTAAACTTAACTCAAAAATGAAGGATTGCCTACATATTTTTACATGGACTCTTGTCCTTGTTTTGGTGTGTGGAATCCATGACCAAAGTTTGTAAAGATATTTTTGATACACCCTGTGTGTGTGTGTGTGTGTGTGTGTGTGTGTGTGTGTGTGTGTGTGTGTGTGTGTGTGTGTGTGTATATATATATATATATATATATATATCAGGTGACCTGATGATTGCATCTAGCATGAAACAGACTGTTGCCTCTAAATGTTCACTTTTATATTTACACATGCTCTATCTCTGATATTGAGCACTTTATCCCATAAATATAGCACATCTTAAGACTATATTTCTTCATATATATATATATATATATATATATATATATATATAAATGAAGAAATATCATTTTAAGGTGTGCTATATTTATGGAATAAAGTGCTCAATATCAAAGATAGTGTATGTAAATATAAAAGTGAACATTGAAGTCAACACTCAGAGGCGACAGGCTGTTTCATGTTAGATGCAATCGTCAGGGTGGCCTGATAATTGCGTCTAGCATGAAACAGTCTGTCAACTCAGTGTTGACTTCAATGTTCGTGTGTGTACTATTTTCAGAGAAATTGCAAGTAGGTTATAAGTTTCAGTTTTTGTTTTATGGCCACATTCCTTGATACTCAAAAGATTTCTTGCTTTTATTTGGCCAATTTCAATTTTAATGGAAATATTTTAAAAATATTTATTTCTTGTATTCAATACACTATTTACATTATTTGGACTATTGCCCTCATCTTTGTTGCCATATTTATTTTCTTGTATTCAATGTTTCCAAATAACATCAACTGGTATGAAGTTCTGAAATTTCTCGACATTTAATATTAAATAAAAAAAAAAATAAATAAAATTACTACTCTTGATATTTGATGTTTTCCAGCAGAAAACCTTTTCAAATGATTGTGCAATATTTTTTGGATTATCACTAAAGAAACATTAAATTTGTAGATTTGTTTCTATAAAGAAATTTTTGTTTGAATAATATGCAAAATAAACGAACTCATATAGTGACATATAGTTTAAGATTACGTGAATATTGATCTTTTGATTTCCCACATTGCTTCTACCCAGTTTAAAATTGTCATTTAGTTTTCCTTGTATTAAATACAAGATTAAAATTCCTTTGTTCCTTCATTTATTTCAATTCTTATGGACATTGGCTAAAAAACAAACAAGAAAAATTAATGACAAATCATTTAAAAACAGTAAAAATAAAAATCTGTTTAATAACAAAATATAATACCCCAAATATACACCAACATAAAATACCATCTCTATCCAATTTATAAGTGTTAGAAAATGCTAGCTGAGGATCAATTGGATTGAAGAGATTTAGACTTGACATGCCTGTAAACATGCCATTTTATGCACTTAATATTTGGGAAGTGCAACAAATGGTTTAACATGTGTTCAGTCTCTCTCAAATATAAGTATACTGGTTTGTATAGACCTGACATATCATGGTGACTGGCAACCCTGAAACATCCCAATGTCGAGCTCTAAGATGGGGGGGGGCACAGTCAGTGAATTTTACTTCATAAAAATGATGAATCATCAAAACAAAAAACCAAATGATATCTTTCAGACTCTGATTCTGAAAAAGAAACTTCTCATGATTCCATCCCTCTATGAATCACCTCTTGCAAAACTTTCCCCTTTCTTAATTGAAAAAGTGCTATCCAGTAGCATTAACCCCAAAACACTTAAGAAATTGAGGCATGGCAATTTGCTGGTAGAAGTGGAAAATCAGAAACATGCTGAAAGTATAATAAGGATGAAGACTTTTCATTACCTCAAAAAAAACCCCAAAAAACCCTGAAGTGGAGAGTTGTCTCTGGCCACATCTGAGGAAATCACATCTGCCTTAGGAAGCCAGGAGATCAGTGGCTATCATAGAATTACAATAAAAAGAAAAGGAGAAACTATAACAACAGAGATGTATATCCTTGCTTTTGCCACATCTAAAATCCCTAGAAAAATAAAAATCAGGCTCAATATTGAGCCAGTGGAAGAATATATGAGGTGCTTCAAGTGCTAAAAATTTGGACCTCATAGGGATTGCTGCAGGAGTCACCCAACATGTGGGGAAACGTGATCCAAAGGGATTCAGACCACACAGAAGACGAATGCCACTATAAAGTAAGATGTGCTAACTGCCAGGAAAACCACTCAGCATACTTATGACCATGCAACTTCTGGAAGAGGGAAAAGGAGATAGTCGAGGTGAAACATAAAATGAAATGTCTCATTCATAGAAACAAGGCAAGTAGTAGAAACTTACATGAAAAACCCTTTCTATGTAAAAATAATGCAAAAAAAAAAAATGGCAACAATGGATACCAGTCAATTTGACAAATACAGAAACCTTATTGAGAAGCTTGTACAGTTGGGACCAAATGACTGACCCAAATTTCAAAACTACTTAAGAGACATTTGCTCCAAGGAAATAGTACAAACTGAATCACAAACAAAGGCAATGAAAGAATTGAAATAATAAAGAAAAAACAAACACAAATTCTACTGCTTGAACACAAACCACTCTCCCACAAACAAGTCCTACAAAGCAGAGGTCATAGCGATCACCTATCCGATATTAAAGATAGACGCAAGAACTTCTCTCTCACAAAAGACAGAACCAGCCAAAAAAAAACCCAGAAATTTAGTGACCAAATACCTAAACCCAAAATCAATTTGACAAAATGAAAGAAATGGAAGTCAAAAGCCAGAATTCACGATCGACCAAAACCTCTAAACTCAAATCACAACCATATACTAAGCTAAAGCTTGAAAGCATTTAACAATCCTGTATCAAATAATCCAATGGAACTGCTGTAGAATAAAGGCAAACATAAATGAACTGCTTCTACTAATAACAGACATGTCACCAGCAGTTGTTTGCCGTCAGGAAACATTCCTTATGCAAAATGACAAACCGAATATAAAAGAATAGCATCAATACAACTACACACCTGGCACTGAGCTTTGAGCATCAGGTGATACATCTATCCTGGTTAGGAATGATGTACCTCAAAGTAAAATAAATTTAACAACTTTACAGGTAACTACTGTTAAACCGATCTTACACAGGCCAATAAACCTCTACTCAGTATATATGCCTCCAAATGAATGAGTAAATGAAGCTGAAATTCATGAAATAGGCAACTCTCTGCATCTTTTATGCTACTAGGGAACTTTAACTGTCACAGCAACATATGGGGTTGTAAGGACAAGGAGGACCTTAGAAACAACGATTTATGCATTTATAATGATTTACATAAATCCATTTACTCGCAGCTACACTTCAATAGACTTATCTCTGTGATCCACCAATATATATGGATTTCTCTTGGAAGATGCTGGCAGACACATGCAGTAGCGATCACTTGCCAATCGTCCTACAAAACTCCGAACATAACAATAAGAATCCTCTCCGTTAGAAATTAGGTGGAGCAAACTGGGATGAATTTAAAATCCAATCTTCTGAAAAACTAGTTGAAGGAAAAACCATCAAGGACTTAAAACATTTCATGGAAATTCTCATCTCTGTAGCAAAATATACATTCCAAGAATTCAGCACCAAAAAAACTCGGACTATGGTTCAATGATAAATGTAAAGAAGCCATGAGGCTAAGAAGAGCGGCTCTGAGAGAATTCAACAAACAATCTACAACGTCTAATTTGCTGCAATTTAAGCAACTCTGAGCAAAAGCTGTTTGGATATCAACCAATGGGGTCAGTAGAAACAAAGAAATTCCATGTGCCAATGCTAAGTTCAATCGCAGATCTGTTGTAAACAGTCCAGCAGGCAATGTAGTAATGAAAATGGGGTCAGAAATCCAACCTTCCCCTCGCAACAGCAGAAACGCACTTTCATTCCCCAAGCTCAAAATCTTCCTGATCCCAGTAAGCAAAAAAGTGATGGCCTTTATTCACCAAACTATTTTTCCGACTGGCCATGCCATTCAGGGAAGGAAAGAATATTAACATAGTTTCTCTGATACTTAAAGTAGCAGGTTTTTGCTATTTTCTTTAATTTTCCTTCAGCAGACCACGCACAAAACCCAAACTCTTTTTTGAGGTAGGTGATTTTCTCTTTCGTTACAAAAGCATGGAACATTAAGAAACCAGAAAAGAATGCAAAAACAAAATCTACCCGGAATTTGATAAAGAAAATATCAGGCAAATATCAAACAATGTAAAACATCTATCAATAAATAACTCTAAAATAACCAGCAAAAAGGATATTGCTGACCAACTAACCAAAACAATCTCTAAAAGTTAATCTGCCAAGAATGGTAGCCAACAATTTCTAAAGCACAAGCAAAAAGTGGAAAAACAAAACTAAACTTTAAATCAAATAATCCTGAGAGCTATAACGTACCATTCACTGAAGAGGAACTAAATGAATCTTTACAGAAAGCCCACAATACAACAGTGAGCGCAGACGACATCCACTATGAATTCCTAAAACAGTTATGCAACAAATCGACTTTCAACTGTTATTAACCTCTATCACATTGGAGGTGAAAATTGTCACTGGAGAATTCTCTCTCTTTGCAGCCGTAGGTGCTTTCTGTCACCTTGAAATGGTTACTATAAATAAACACTTGTCAAATGTTATTTCCAGTATTTTAAGCTGGAAATCACCTACTACTAATTTGGAATGAGGCTAAACTTCTATTTTCCAATATCATTTTGAATTCTTTTAGACTCTACATGAGGTATAATGTTAATTATTTTTGTGTTTTTTGTTTTTGTAAACAAAAGTGGCTGTATCAACATCCAACAAAGCCTTTATCCAGGAGTTTTTCTTTGATTTGGACTGATGATAATTTTGAAGTCCTTACTCAAGTGAATATTGACAGTTAAATGGAGGAAAGCGATGATGACCACTACATACTGACTGGCTACTATCATCCATGGCTGAATAATTTTATGGAAGCTACTGGTGACCATTGATGTACCTGATAACCTTTCTGAAGGTGAATTATTTTGTCTATTTATAAATGACAAAATAATAGCTGTCAGTGAGACTAATAAATATGATGGTGAGAGAAAGACCAAACAAAAAAAAAAAATGCAGTGGCGGGGGAACAATTCTAGAAAGAATTTAGTGTGCTAAAGGTTAAAAATGTATAATAACATATGGACAAATGGCAACTTCCCAGAAATGTGGAGACTTTCATCATCCCTATTCCACAGCCTGGAAAGGGGTGACACACACGTCATCCCTATTCCACAGCCTGGAAAGGGGTGACACACACGTCATCCCTATTCCACAGCCTGGAAAGGGGTGACACACACGTCATCCCTATTCCACAGCCTGGAAAGGGGTGACACACACGTCATCCCTATTCCACAGCCTGGAAAGGGGTGACACACACGTCATCCCTATTCCACAGCCTGGAAAGGGGTGACACACACGTCATCCCTATTCCACAGCCTGGAAAGGGGTGACACACACGTCATCCCTATTCCACAGCCTGGAAAGGGGTGACACACACGTCATCCCTATTCCACAGCCTGGAAAGGGGTGACACACACGTCATCCCTATTCCACAGCCTGGAAAGGGGTGACACACACGTCATCCCTATTCCACAGCCTGGAAAGGGGTGACACACACGTCATCCCTATTCCACAGCCTGGAAAGGGTGACACACACATCATTCATATTTCACAATCTAGAAAAGATGACACAGACCCTGAAAACCACACACTGATAGCATAGTTGCTTATGTAAAACTATAGAAACAATGGTCAACAACAGGTTGACTTGGTATCTGGAAACTAAAAGCTTAATCAATGACTTCCAATGTGCTTTTGGGGGGGGGGGAGAAGCAACATGGAGCACTTAATATCCCTAGAAATCTTTTGTAAGGGAAGCTTTCATTAAGAAGGAACATCTCATGGCAGTCTTTTTTGACTTACAAAAGGCATACAACACATGGAAATTTGATATCTTGGAAGACCTGCATGAACTGGGCCTAAAACGAAAGCTGATTCAATTCATAGAGAATTTCCTGGAAGAATGAAGATTTCAAATCCATATGGAAATTATGCTAGCAGGACTGCAAAATCAAAAAGGTTCCATGAGGAAGCATTCTTTCAGTAATCCTATTCTGCATAAAAATAAGTCCATAGTTAAATCCCTGAGCCCAGGAGTGAGATGGTCCCTATATGTCAATGATTTTCTAATGTACAGATCTCGACATATGCATACCATAGAAAGACAGCTCCAACAATGCCTCAATAAAAATACATAAATGGGCTGCTGAAAATGGTTTTACCTTTTCCAAAATGAAAACCAAATGCCTACATTTCTGCAAATTAAGAAAATTGCCCAGTAACCCCTGTTTAAAATTAAACAGAGCAGAAATCCCAGTAGTGGAACAATACAAGTTCCTAAGCACCATCTTTGACAAAAAATTAACAACTGGATTATGCTAGTTTCATATATGGGGCGGCCAGTAAATCATATCTAAAACTACTTAATGCAACCGATCCTCAAGGCCTCGGATGATTACTTGGTTCTTTTAGAACATCCCCAGTATAGAGCTTATACACAGAAGCTAAAAAGAAACGCCTCTGCATTTAAGGTCCACTAAACTGGCACTACAGTACTAAGTCAAAATAAAATCATGCTCAACTGACCCAGATTACAGCAGAACCTTTAAAACTAATTACTGTGATCCTATTCTAACAAAAGGAGAATACTATACAACTCTATAGATTCGGGATGAAATCCATTGCTGAAAAGTTAGGGACCACATTCACTAACATACAAGAAATGACTGCAGCCAGTATTCCATCATGGACAATCAAGCAACTTGAAGTCTTGCTAGAGTTAAATAAATTCCTTAAACAAAAAACACACCCACTCACATTCCAGGACAAGTTCCAAGACATATTGGAAAACTACCCTAACCATACATCCATCTATACAGACAGCTCAAAGTATGAGGACAAGACTTGATGTACAGCAGTGAGCCAAAATATTACAAAAAAATAAAATAAAATAAAAGGCATCTCCCAAAGGGAAGTTCTATTTTCACTGCAGAGGCTTATGCAACAGAGCTAGCTCTCAATATCATCACACAAAGCAAACAAAACTGACTCACTATCTGTCCTAATGGCTTTGAAGGAAAAACAATCCACTCATTATCAAACTGTTATGCAAAATGAGCAGCACTACTTGCAAATATAAAGACATCCAACTATGTTGAATTCCTAGCCACATTGGAATGGAAGGTAACAATAAAGAGGACCTGGAAGACAAATCAGATTTAGATATGAATGTGGACATAAGGATCAAAATCCTATATCCCGACTTTAACAAATATATTCAAAAGGAATGGCAATGGTGCTGGGACAATAATCCACACAAACTCTTTGCAATTCAGTCCACAGTAGGAGAATAGAAGTTGGCTTTCAAAAAATCATAAAGTAATACTGACCCACTAATGCATTGGCCATACGAGAATAACCCACTCATACTTGCTAAACAATGGAGATCAACCAGTATGCCAAGCATGTGAAACAGCATACACTATTAAACCTATATTGACCAAGTTTAGACCTTGCTCTCTCAAGACAAGCATGTTTTAATATAAACAGGTATCAAGGAAAGCAAAAGTGGCTGACATAATATTTCTTCAAACAATTGGCCTATACAAAAAACAAATAAGAATGTCAATAAAACCAATCTCTCTACAAATCGTATATCTGAAAAGAATACATCAATGAAACCAGACTGTTGGTAAAAAACCTCTTTTCAAAAATACATGAATGAAACCTCATCTCCTACTAATTTATTTCTTACAAAGAATACATATTCTATTCATACGAATCTATTGTAAAAATCGTATCAGTATTAAATAACCCATTGAGGTTGATATGCCTTAAACAAAAACTAATAAAACATGATTAGAATATCCAAGTTTTACTCATCTGTAAATTGGATTATTTTCTTAGGGTTCATTTGTAATGTGTTTGGGACAGAATGATGTTAATATTTTACTTTGTTACCAGTTAAGCACCAGACAACATTATGCAATGTCCCCCTTTATGAAATTCATGCCTTGTTTTCATTTTGTCCTCTGCAAACTACTGTGTAAAATAACCTGCTTTGCAGCAACACCATTTACTATCTGGGGAAATGCCTATTGTTCTTGGCCTGCACACCTTAGGATAAAAGAAAATCTTGCTACTGTAGATTTTCTTTTATTATTTGGCTGCAAAGATTTCATATTTGACATGTTTAACTTTTTGCTTTTATTAGAGCAGTTTTTTTTTTTGTTTTTTTTTCTAACATAAATTCTGAAGTTTTGAAAGTAACCCATAATCTGATATTTTGTCCTTCATAATAGATAAAAAAAAAATTTTCATGGACTTTATTGTAATTAAACCATCCGGAATTTGGTACCATTTCTGAGTAATTTGTATTATCAGCAGAAATCCTCAGGATAAGGCAAACTTGTTCAAATCTGTTGTTTTAAATCTTGTAACAGATGCAAAACTATAAATGACTTTTTCCATCTGTTGCTTTGAAAAAAATTTTTTTATCACTGTTTTTGTTTATTACAGGTCGAGCAAGTCGAGAGCATCGTAACGTTCTTTTCAAGGAGTTTGAATTAGTTACTGATACAGAAGAGTTTAATAATGAAGAGGATGATGGAGAGGCCAGTGAATCAAAAAGATTAAGTGAGCAGAGAGATGAAAAGTCTCACAAAGACTATTCTAACATGATTGAGGCTGTGAAAGGATGCCAACTGGGGGACAAATCAATCAAGGACCTGGAAGAATTTGCACGCAAAGAAACTTCTGATGATAAAGAATTTCTTAAATTTAAGGAAAGAATTCGTAATGATCCAGAGCAGGTAAGTTACTCTGGAATTGATTCTTTTTTTTTTTTCTCTCTCTCTCTCTCCTCATCTCTCTTTTTCTCTCCCCCTCCATCTCTCTTTTTTCTCTCCCCCTCCATCTCTCTTTTTTCTCCCCCCCTCCATCTCTCTTTTTTCTCCCCCCCTCCATCTCTCTTTTTTCTCTCCCCCTCCATCTCTCTTTTTTCTCTCCCCCTCCATCTCTCTTTTTTCTCTCCCCCTCCATCTCTCTTTTTTCTCTCCCCCTCCATCTCTCTTTTTTCTCTCCCCCTCCATCTCTCTTTTTTCTCTCCCCCTCCATCTCTCTTTTTTCTCTCCCCCTCCATCTCTCTTTTTTCTCTCCCCCTCCATCTCTCTTTTTTCTCTCCCCCTCCATCTCTCTTTTTTCTCTCCCCCTCCATCTCTCTTTTTTCTCTCCCCCTCCATCTCTCTTTTTTCTCTCCCCCTCCATCTCTCTTTTTTCTCTCCCCCTCCCTCTTAGTCTTTGCAATATTTCTTTTTTTCTTTCTTTTATCAGTTTGGAATTTGAATCTTCCCTCTTTGTTACTGTTGTTTCCATCTTAGTTTCCCTTGTCATCTTTCTTGCTGCTTCCTTAATTAGTTACCAATTTATTAAACTGAAATCTGTTTTAGGCCTTTTTTTATGTTTGTTCATATATATGTCTCTGCACATAGTTTATCAGCATCTCTCTGTCACCTTCTCCATTTATTGTTTTGTATAAATTTGTCAGTCATTCATTCCCTAGTTCTTGTGTGACCAAATTACAACACCACACACATACGCACCATTAAAACTAATTTTTTTCCACTCTAGCAGATTTTCAGTCTTTTTGTTTGTTTTTGTTTTACTTAATGTTATAATGAACAGGAACTTGAATTCAAAGTCAAGATTATAAGCTATAAAATTGAAAGCAAAAGGTATTCTCTGAAAAACAGAATTACACTTATTTGAGATTTTTAAAGATTATTTTTGATACTTTGAAATTTATTCACGAGTCATGCTATTTAGAAAAGTCACCATATGTCTAATGTCAACTTTTAAGACTGGAAACTCAGATTAATCCCACTTTCTTGCTTCTATAGTAAGAGAAGACTATGAGAGCTATGTATTAAATTTTAAAATTTTTTGTGTAAAGGTCCCACTAAAAAAAAAAAATTGTGAAGCAAATACTTGTATTGTTTTGGACTGTTAATCTCATCTTGGTTGGTATAGATGTTCTTATAGACACAACGTTTCAACCAAGTACTCTCTGGTCATCATCAAGTGTCCATTGATTGGCTGATATGGGACATCTGTTGCTTATTGTGATATTTCTGTACCTGTGATATCAGTTTGTTCCTGCTGAATTGGTGCTTCACTACCAGATGCAAGGATTGAACTCATGACCACCAGATGGCAGTAACACATGCATAACCAACTTATATATACATACATATATACACTACATCACCATCCAGGAGTAGTATGTTTTTGGAGCCTTTTATATTCAATGTCAGATGGTTTTTGACATTTGGTTATGATGGCAGGTTTGTACTATTTTTCATAATTTATGAGATATGAATAATTGACAATATTCTTTTATTATTTCAAACTGCTGTTCTCTTGGTTGACATAGATGTTATTATAGACTATGTTGAGGGTACTAATAACAACCAAGATGAGAACAGTAGTTTGAAATAACAAGAATATTATTAATTACTCATCTCGGAAAATTGAGTAGTTATGTATACTCTCTAACAAAATAATTTGAGGTTTTACATAAACAAAATTCACTATCTCAATATTATTACATACATCATCTTACAAATTTCTTTCCATTCTTTTGCTTTCGGAGATTTTTTTTTTATGTTCATAAGTTTGATTTGTAGTTGTATTAGTGTTTTTTTTTGGTTTGAGCCTCTACATTGTGAAAATTATTTAAATGAAATACTCTTTCTAATTCTTCTATTCAGTTATGATACATTTAGTAAGAGAGATAAGGAAATGAAACAAATGATAGGTTTTTGCTCACAGTACTTTTGCCCACCAGGGTAGGTGATATGCTACAAAATAATTAACTCAAGAACATGAGGCATTTCAGAAATGTCTGAACTGCTTTTCTCAGCTCGATCCTTAAAAATAACTTCAAACAAATAGATTTTCTAGGGAATCAGAAGTGTTACAGAATGTGAAGGCCAGGGCCAGAATGGTTAGTGATTGGCCGGAGTGCCTCAAGAGTGGTGTATTCTGACAGTGATCGATTGCCCTTGTCTGAGTTTTGAATATAAGTCCAAAATGGCATGAATTCAACAGAGGGTTGCAAGAATTCTGAAGTGTCGATACGCCTCCTGCACTCGGGTTGAGACACTAAGACCACCTGCGGAGGGATGGTGAGCATACATGCGACATGCATTCCTGTAACGTTGTTCCTCCTACAATCTCTTAGGATCCAAGCTGCCACCACTCTCTCCTAATGAAATGAATAACAAATGTTCCTTTTCATTGATACCATTTTAGTAGGATGGGGACCCAGAGACAACACAGAAGACAATCCTTCATTAGATCTTTATAGGTTGGTGCTACAGAATCATAAAAAAAATTAATAGCATATATAATTAGAAGGGAGGGGGGGGATAATATAATTTTTCTGTATTTTTTAAATTTTAACTTTTTTGTATGTTTTTTTGCATGCACATTTGAGGTTAATGATTATTTATCTTAAATGAATAATAAACAGATACATACTTTTATTAATTTCTAAATTTAATAACCATGTAAAAGTCAGGATTGGTTTTACATTGTACAATATTATGAACAGGACCCCCTCCCTCCCCCCCCGATCTAAATCAATATTTTGATTTTTGACAAGTGTTACGGACTAAGGGAGTTTCTACAGAAAGTTAATTTACAAAAATGATTTCCAAGTAGAACAGTCTATTTAAGAGGAGGATAGGACCAAGAAGAGAACTTTTTTCAGGGGGTGCCTACATTGATCTCCTCACCTTCAGAGAACTGGTCATTAACAATGAACTTCATGAACCGACCTGATAGGAAGATGACACTTTCAGAGATGCCATAATCAGTTTGTGAAGCAGGCGTCTTATATGCTACACTTATCTAAAGCGATCACTCTCATGGAATTTGTTATGAAGTGCATCACTGATTCCATAAGTTTGGAAACTTCCCGAGCCGTGATAGAGATATGATGATTTACCCTCTGTGAGAAGATGGGATGTCAGGTAGGGGGATAGCCCTTGTTGTCTAATGTGGAGTTAGAGGCAGTTTATTGCAAGATTACCCTTCTCTAACACAGATGCGATAACCTCATGTCTGTTTAGAATAGAAGGCACTTATTTTCCAAAGTAACAAATTTAAAATTTGTTTATTTGGCATTTAGAAATCTTATAAACCAATGTCCCCTCAGAATTTTTCTGCTCTTTCAAGAATATCAACATGACCAGTTTCCTGTAAATTCAATTGGTTTTTTTAAAAAAAAAGAAGCTTTTGAAGATGCTTCAAAGTAAAATTAGGTTTTGTAACATAAAAAGTGCATTTATTTTTTTCATGTAAAATTTAGAAACAACAAAGATAATTTATTTTTTGTGCACAGATCATGATGAAAATAAAATTTTCTTTTCCTTTGTTCACATGACCCTTATGTCTGTATACGTATCTTTTGTTCTTCAGACATCATTGTACAGCTGTCCTACCTTAATTCTGGCAAAAATCAACACGTACAACATCACTGATGAAAGGCTGTAAAAACTGGTCTATCATCAGAGGATGAATTGAAGCATTCCTGATTCTTTTCGATTTTGGTGATTAACTTATTTTTGTCAGTTGGCACCAACTTTAATAATCCTCTGCCAAAAAGAACTTGCTCAACTGACATACTGTAAACATACATCCAGGGCTTTCACACAGTCCTTCACCAACTGGACAACTTTGCCCCATGTCATTTCAATGTGTCAGTGTCAACAAAAACTGGGAAATGTCTCAGTGTATGTTCACAAAGAAATGAAAGGTGCAATAACGCCATGGCAACAAAATAAAACACAAATCCTTTTTTTCAATATATTTAGATTATTTATTCATCTGGTATGGAAGTAATGACACTTGGATATCTATGGTATGACTTCTGTCTTTTCTTATGACAGACTAACTGGGTAGATCCTCCTTTTGGCCAACACGATTACTACTCCCCCCACCCCACCTATCTCAGACTGTGATTGTTTTGAATACAACTTTTCAATTTTTGCTCTCTATATCTTGAGTGGCAGCCCGTGTAGCAATATCAGTCAGCTGAGGTCTTATTAAATTGAAAACAGCTGGACCTGTTGCAAATGGATTTGGAGCATTTATTTTCGACTGATGGTTATCAGTATCGTGAAGTGGGTTCACGAGTGGTGCAGACAAAGTCGTTGAATGAAGATAAATGGCTTTTTTGGACAAAGAACCATGTTTGCTATAAAACTGACCAGTACCACAAAAAAAAAGACAGACGAAGTGGGTCTCTGAGAATGGACAGGAAAGGCACTCGTTAGACTATTCACCTACGTCTAATCTCAATTTCACCCATTTCTAGCAGTAGGTTACAACCCAAGAATAAAATCTGGTTTACTGTTAAAAATTGTTTTTTTCGTGTGTGTGATAGATATATATATATCTGGCCGAAGGGTAATTTTGAAGCCAAAGTGTTTAACTGGAAGAAGCTGAACCTTGTCAATGAACTTGGTGTCTGGTCTGAGCTGTAATGCAACCTGTCGCCCTGCCTATATAAGCCTATGAGGAGAATTGCCAAAGTCCCAACCAAGTGACACTTTATCCTGAAAGTTTATTTATTTACTTTTAAACCCAAAATGTATGGGCAGCAGGTAGCCACTTTGAAGACCTTAATGTGATCATGAAAACACCCAACCTGCTTAACTTTGTATATATCCTGTGGAGATCCATTCTCACACATAGTAAATGTGAATATTTTACTAAAAATTATTTGAATGTTTGTGATTGCCTCAAACTTGTTTGCATAGTAGAGGAAGACTAGGTGTTTGGCTTTTTGTGTGAAGAAAAAAAAAAATATGAACGCTTAAGTTGGACCAAATCAAAGAGGGGGTGGCACATTGTTGATCAATAATTTGAGTTATATCTGCACACATACACAAAGCCAGGAATACTTTTAGGACTTGGAATGCAACAAGTGCAGTTTTTTTCTCTTCTCACAAATTCCAAATCTTGCCTTTGTCTGAGGTAAGTTTAAGGATGTCAAGGGCTTTGTTGTATTTAATTTCTCATGATCCTACACTATAAGTTTTTCAATCTCTGACTATTGAAGTTATTATATATATATACATACATACATACACAGACAGACACACAGGGTTATTCAAAAGGAAAGAGCAGATTTTGAAAATTTAATAAAAACAAATGCTGGGAGATGAACACATTACTGAATAGGAAAAGGTTAGAAGTTTATTTTAGGGTTACATTTTGTAAATTGCAGTACACAACAAATTTTCTTGGGTGGCCATTTTAAGTGTTGAAACAATTTAAATTTATACAAAATCTTTAAAAAAAAAAAAAAAAAATTCCACTGAACCTTTTCCTGTCTCATTAGTATTTGTTTTAAAAATTTTCAAAATCTTCTTTTGAATAACCATATATATATATATATATATATATATATAAAAAACACTTTATTGACTGAAGTGTCACTTGGTGATCACATCTTTAGCAAAACATTTAAACTTCTTGTTGGAATTTATTTTCCTTCCAAAAGAAAACCTCCAGATTTTACTACAACTTCTTTGTTAAACATCTCAACTTGCACAAAATCAGATAAAGACTTTAATGTGCTATGAAACTTTTTCAATCATACTTGTAAAATCTGTGGAAATTGAATAGTTCCCATCCTGGCCATAAATATTTTACAAATTTGCTCTAAGATATTTGTATTAAATATTTTTTTTTACTTTTTTTGCACATCACTTGTCTATTTTAGGTAGTACGCTATCAACGTGGGGGCCAAGTATTGTGGGTGTCCAGTGCAAATAAACCCACTGAAGAAAGCATTCCACACTGTCCTGCCTGTGGAGCACTGCGTATATTTGAATTTCAAGTAAGTACAATAATTCTTTGCTTTAATTAAATCCTGTCACAATATAAATTGACTTGAGTGTACAATGAAATGACAATTCCTACAAAAAAGGTTTCTTAGGTTTGATATAACAAACACTATACAACTTTGTTTTTGTAGAAATGAAGCTCAAATTAAGTGCAAGTGAATTGGCTTCTATAAAATCCTGAATAAATGTACATTTATTGATATTTATTGTATTAAAAATACAATTATGGCACAAGGCTGAAAGGGGTTGAGGCTGGTCTTCACTATCTTATACCTAGCTGATCAGATTCACTCATTACATCGTCAATCACCAATCAATCCTCCATACACCATAATACCACATCCTCTCGGGGACCTACAAAATACACCTGGAGATTTAAAAATTTAATGATAATAAATATTTTGTAGATAAAAATCTAATTTGATATGGGGGGGGGGGGGTGAGACCCAAAACAAACTAAATATCAAACAAGGCAAAATAAATGTACATTTATTTATGACCTAAAGAAATCTCAAAGCAAATTCTTGATTGAAACTAATTTGGGAGTGGGGGAGGCTGGCTATATGAAAATGATTTCCTGTGTTGTATATATTTTCTTTATTTATTTTTTTTTAGGTCATGCCACAGTTGTTAGTTCACTTGGATGTTGACAATTTGAACAACAGCATTGACTGGGGAATTCTGGCCATTTACACGTGCAGTCAAAGTTGTGACATTGATGCAAGATATGTTGAAGAGTATCTTTGGAAACAAGATTATTCAAATAAAACTTCTTAAATTTTAATACTGTATGCCTTTTCTTTCCAGAACTCTCTAAAGAAAAAAAAAAAAAAATCATCTGGATTCAGAAACTTGATTTAGATTATTTAGCTTCAAATGTTTACAGATTTCTTAATGGAGTACACAGAATAACCCCAAAAATGTCCCCTCACAAATCAATTTGGGATTGCAAAGATGTTTTGTATCCATTGGGTCACCTGTAGAGGATTGTCATTTCAACTTTTGACACGTTTCCAACAAGATTTGTGCAAGTTAATAAATACGAAATAGCCAAAGGAAACCAACTTGAGTGATTGGAAAATGTGGTCCATTTGAAGTTTTTGAAAGCCTTGTAAAATGATTCCTGCAATTTGTTTATCAGAACTTCATTTTTATAAAATAAAGAGTGACAGAAAGTATTTAGTGTTAATCAGGGCCACTTCTTATGCAGACCCCCCCCCCCCCTGCCCAAAGGCTTTATTTCTTTTAAGCACTTCAGGTAAGTAATATTTATTTCACTTGGTTTTTGGCACATTTTAGTGTTGATGGGAGAACATCAGTTACTAAATTCTTAATGTGAATTTGTTTTTTTTTTCATAAAGCAAGTTTAGGACCTCAATGAGGCCAGCTGATAAGGATTTGTTGAAAGAAAAAAAAAAAAAATTAACAAAAACGTTCTGTGAAATTCAGGGTCCGTTTCTACAAAGTTTGGTATTGAAAGCACGCCATTTTCTCCCTAGCAATAGCAAAGATTTTGACAATAAAACGTCATTAGAAAATACAAAAACTTAAAGAATTGGCACATATTTTAGGCCACAAAAAATCTAAGCCGGCCAAGCATAGAAATATAAGATTCAATATGAGCTGTGGTTTTAAAAAAAAAAAAAAAAAAATGGCTACTGAGACATTGAATTTATAATTCCCAAAAATTCATACACCGATATCCTCAAGGACACATGGCCCAGTGGATAGAAGCGTTGGTTGGATCCGGTGACTTGACCCAAAGAGTTGTGAGTTCAATACTTGGTGTACAAAAAAACTTGGAGAGTTGAGTTAAAGGGAGATAACTGAGACATGCAGTCTATGCAATTCCAATCACAATAAAGATGAGTTCAAATAATGTAGCAAGAACTTAATGAGCCACATATCTTTATACATTAATAATGAACTGTTTGGAGTGGGTAGGATTGATTTCTTGAGGAGATGATAATGCTCTCATGTGTAATGTCTGCTTCAGTGGAATGGAAAAAATTGTCAATTTGAAATCTTTTCATCTGTACTACTTTTCATATTTGATTGTCATTATAACATTTTGACAAGCTAAAATATTTAACAAAACAATAGCAGAATTTCCATGGCAAAGAGTTTAATCCATAAATTAATGATTGAATCAGAAAATTTAAATAGGAAAACCGTAAAAAAAAAAAAAAATCCTTTAAAAATAAAGCAGGTAACTGTATGACAATTGTAAAAAAAAAAAAAAAAAAAATAGCTAAATATTCTTCTCTTGCTGATAGATTTTTTTTTACTCCTGTGGCAGTGGAGACTTGGGTTATTGGCCCTCGTTCGATGGTGTTCCTTCGGAGGATTGGCGCAATTGCGTCGCAATTAAGGAACGAGCCTCGCGAAACGGAGTGGCTCTTGCAGCGTGTCTCACTGGCGACGGTTCGAGGTAATGCTTTCTCCATCATAGCGGCTGGCAGAGGATAGGAAAAAAAATTGTTTATAGTTACGTTGTTCCGGAATTGTCATCATTGGTCGACTGAACTTGCTTTGTTTCAATGACTTTTGTTTTGTTATAAAGTAATATATATTTATATTTTTACGTAATAAATTGTAAAATTGATTTTTCAAAGAAAAAAAACCTGGGGAATGAATTAAGGCAACATTCCTAAAGCATCAATTTTCTTTCCCTTCCAAGCAGGAAAGAGTTTTTTTTTTTTTTTTGTTAAAGTTAATATTATTTTAACATTGTCTCTTTTCCGCAGCAAAACTTATTCCTTGTCAACACAAGTTAAAATAAAATCAGCCTATCCTTAGAGATCTTAAATTGTTGAACAAGAGCTTTGGTAAATAGGATTCTTCACCGATGCAGATGCTTTATGAAACTTAAATTGATAGTCCAATGAACACTCAAAGCCCTCCCCAACTCAACAGCTTGAGAACCAACCTAATGGAAGGGGGAGTACTTAATATTAAAAATGAACATCATGTTTCTATTGTTCAGATAAAAAAAAAAAATTCTCAATTGCCTGACCCTCTTCAAAATTATTTGAGTTTATATTATTGACTCCGTCACTGATCAGAATAAAATATTTTGTCTTCATTAACAACAACAAAAAATAACTCAATGTACACAGTTATTTTTAAACCTGACTTGTTACTCTCTTCGCAACTAAGGTACACTGAACAAACAAATCAAAAGAAAGTAAAAGCATTAACAGTTTTATTCATCTATTATGATTAACTCTCGTCTTGACTGATGTGTGGCAAAATTGATAACAGACACTTAGCTTTTAAAAGCCAAGTTATTTTAATTTACATTTTAATATAACATTTCTTTAAAAAAAAAATTGATGCGTTTACATCATCAGTAGATAACAGCAGCAAAAGACAACAAAGCTTCAGAATAATTTACATTTACCAACAAGAGAAACATCATCCGGTCATTTGAGAGAACTTTTTACAAACTTTTGCTTCCAAAGAACAACAAGAACTAAACAGAAGCAAGATTTCGGTTTGTGTTTCTCTTGTTTACAATTACAAATATATTTTTTTTTTTTCCACAACACAAATCATCATGATTCAAAAGGGTGTGTGTAGAGAAGTTTTACAAGAATTTACATTCTTTTTCACATGTCCATTGATATCCTTCCCATATACAATAATTAATGACTTATTCCAAATAGGTAATGTATACTTTGTCCATTTAATGAAAAGATTTTCTCTAAAAGTTATCAATTTTTTTTCTTATGCACTGATGACTATTTTCTTACACTTTAGTAAAAAAAAAAAAAAAAATTACCGCCTAAATGGGAGAAACAAACAATTACAAAAAATTTGTTCCTCCTCAGATAATCATATTGCAAAAATATTTTAGAGGGAGGGGACAAAAAATTTATATATTTCTGGGTATGATAAAAATTTTGGAAATACCAAATGAAAGTAATAAAAAGATAATGGAAAGAGGACTGAAATGACCCCCCCCTACTCTGTAATATATCTACTTCAAAGATTTAGATGTATTGGTATATATGTTTAAACTTAAGTTTAGTTACATTGAAAACTGATTTCAAACTTATATTGGATATATATATATAAAAGGAAAACTTCCTATAGAAATTAAAGACCATTTGCTGAGCGCCAGCCAAGAAATTGGAATATTTAATGGCTCCATGCTTTATAAGGTGTCTTCAGTATGAAAGCCATTTTTCACAGATCTAAATATCAACCCTCAAGACACAACATGGGTAGCTGAAGATTTGCAAATGATAACAAGATGAAGAGATTTACAGGAAAAACACAAACCAATTAGAAATAGCAGAATTACTTTTGTCATCTAAGCACACGTTTGTTAGAAAGGAAACAATTTTGTCACCATTTAAGTAATGGCCTCTTTTTGTTCTGGCAGATAAAACAAAATTTTGAGATAATTGGATTTTTTTTTTTTTTTTTTTAAATCACAACTTGGATTTTTTTTTTTTTTTTCATGTTGGAAAGACAAGTCAGTCTTCACCTCTTCACTTGGAACTCCATAAATACAATCTTCATTTGACATCGTTCAGAAGCTATAATCAGAATTTTTCTTAATTCTGAACATAAAAAAACTTTTGTGAATCCAGCATAGAAAGTGCTATTGCAAACTTAAAATTGACTTTGTTCTTTTTTTGCTATCATTCTGCTTTTATGTTTATCACAAACAACAAATGTTGATTCATGTGTAGCCGTTTGATTGAGGAAAAAAAAAAAAAAATACAAAAGACTTGCCTTGGAATTAACAGTCGATATTGAGGTTAATTTGGTGATCAGAATACTGACCCCCACCCCAGTTGTTTAAACAAAATATTATTTCAGACCAAATTATCAAAGATGCTCTAATATGGCTAAGTTTTGTGCAATTTCTGGCCTTGATTTTATTTTTCTTTAGCAAAGTCTAGGAATTTCAAGAGCCAATTTGAAACTGGTAAAAAGAAAAGAATTATGTCTCTTTCCTCCTAATTAGGAAAAACTTTATTTTCAATACATAATAACGTTCCAGTGTTGAAAGAAAGAGAAGAAATATGAGAATGGTGAAGCTGAGACAAGATGGGAAGAAAAGCAAAGATATTGAAAATATTCATTTTTTTTTTCTTTATGAAGAATTCCTTTTCAAATGTAATACAAAAAAAAAAAAAAAATTCTAATTTTCATTTAAAAACTGAAAACAGTTCATTCAACAAAAAAAAAAAAAATAATGAAATGAGTGAAAATAGATTGCAGTACTTTTAGCAGCTCAAACAAGACTTGTGACCTTTGATGCATATCAGTTTCTTCAACTAAATACATCACAGGTCAGGTGTGAAGGGTTATGTAGTTTGAAATGTTTAAGCTTAAATTTTGATACCAAATTAACTTTCAGTCAGAGAATCACTTTCCCCATTTCTCTCCTACAATAGCTCAACTCGTTTCTAAATTGAAAATCAAGTTTGTCCATCATGTGACAAATAAGAAATCATTAACAAAATTGATAATAAAATTTATCCATAAAAATGATTTCTATAATTAACCATTTCATATTTTTACTTTACATATTAAATCTTATTTTGAAGAAATAAAATCATTTTAATGTGAACAACAAATTCATCTGATTAAATAACAGGAAGGAAAAAAAAAAAAAAAAATTCTCATTTGTTACCATTTCTCTGCCTCTCAAGTACTTCCTTAGTCTGAAGAATATGATTTCTGACATGAAAATGTTTCCTCTAAATAACCTTCCGGGTGAAATCCCCACCCTTTTTTGGTAAGACTGAAACTAATAAATGATAACAAAATTGGTTCCTATGAACCAGGGGCTGACTAACCAGAAAAGATCAAATTTTCCACAGATTTGGATAGCTTCATCCATTCGTCTAACAAAGAATAATAGTCATTACAGTAGTACATGCGTGAGACCACATTATGTCAAATGGCACTGTTCATTGTGAGTAGGCGAGTAATAACTACTCCAATTTTAGTTTGTATTTTTTTTTTTTTTGTTGCAAAATGGAGATCCTGAGTGAAAAGTTTCATTGCTTAGTTGAGGTTGGTGATTCTGATATGTGATTTTCTTTTTGATTTTTTTGGTCTTGTTTTTTTAAAAAAAAAATGTCATCAGTGTACATGTATGTGGAGGTCCTCATCATCAAAGTAATCATTGACAAGTTAAGACTCAGCTGCTGGCCGCCCAGATTATCAAGCCTAATATGACCACTATGACCAGCACCACAAGTGCTGATATACACAAATTCCGCCGTGCACGTTTCTGCAAAGAAACAAAAGACAGTTACTGAGAAGAGGAAAGGTAAACAATAAGACAATTACGATGAAAACTTTGAAACCAAATAATATAAGGACATGCATTTTGTATGAAAGTGAAAATTTTACATAACTGAATTCATATTATGGTAGAATTTCATATTTTATAATTTATATGACATATTTGAATTTAAACAAGGCATAGTATTATGCAAACAATTTTTTGGAAATCTAACAATTTTTGATAAGTCTCCCATCAGATGACATCCTAAATCTGAAAGTTTAGGAGTAAGCAATGGAAATCAGAAAATGACGATTTGAGCAAGAAGGAAGAGAAATCAACAAATTCTAGTAAACAAAAAAAAAAAAAAAAAAAAAATTCATATAAGAATTTCAAATAACATTTTAATTATTACAAGTGTAATGTGTAAACAAAGATGGTGTATCAAGCATATGGAGAAAAAGACTATATCGCTAGATTAAAATAACTGAGTGATCTTTATAGCCTCATCAGTAAGGCAGCTGTCCTGGAAAGCAAATTCAAATCTTGCCGTAATGTTTACTATTTCTGATTCACAACTAATGAAGAATTGTGGAATAGGAATTATTATAAAAAGCAGGAAAAATTAAAATGAAAGAAATACAAGTCAGAAATTAAAAATCATTGAAAATGATTTCCCCAAAGCAGCAAGATGATTATTTTCATAGTCTAAGTCATTCTAATATGGCACTTGTGAAATCAGAATGTTGCCTCTCCAATTGCTTGGTTTAAATGCAACCCCACCAGCCTTTTTTTACACAGACAATAGCTTAAAGTCATCTAAAGATTAATGCTTATTTGCATTCTCAGAGAAAGCAAAATGCACGTCTCCACCCACACCTAACAGCATTTTTTGCTCCCCATCTCCAACCTGGATCTTAGTTTTTGCTGTAGACATCAAGTAGCACCTACTTCTTCTACTGTGGTGAGTGGGGGGAGTGGCTGATGCTGCCCCGAGAATAGGTACCTGGATCCCTCCCAAGGTTAATGTCCACATAAAGGTGGAGAGCAATACAGCAGCTCTAAAACCCACAGAATTTAACGTATCCAACAAGAGTCTCCAAAAATTATTGTTTGGGAAAAGAGAGAGAGAAAAAAAATAATAGCTGCTAAAATTCCAATGAATTTTGTCACCATTGGGTTATCTTGCTGATCTGATTATTGTAGAAGCAGGAAGCTTAAGTAGTGGATGAAACTGTCACTTGATGTTTGATGCTGTGAAACATTTTTGCAGTCAGAAATTTTTTTTTGCAGAAATTTCGAGAGAGAAGGACGCAGAGAGAGAGAGAGAGAGAGAGAGAAGGACAGTGCGGAGAGAGAAGGACAGTGCGGAGAGAGAGAGAGCAAAACAGAGTTTAGAGAAAGAGTGAAAAGAACAGTGTGTAGAGAGAGAGAGGACAGTGTGTAGAGAGAGGACAGAGTGGAGAGAGAGGACAGTGTGTAGAGAGAGGACAGAGTGGAGAGAGAGGACAGAGTGGAGAGAGAGGACAGAGTGGAGAGAGAGGACAGTGTGTAGAGAGAGGACAGAGTGGAGAGAGAAGGACAGTGCGGAGAGTGAAGGACAGTGCGGAGAGTGAAGGACAGTGCGGAGAGAGAAGGACAGTGCGGAGAGAGAGAGCAAAACGAGGTTTAGAGAAAGAGTGAAAAGAACAGTGTGTAGAGAGAGAGAGAGAGGACAGTGTGTAGAGAGAGGACAGAGTGGAGAGAGAGGACAGAGTGGAGAGAGAGGACAGAGTGGAGAGAGAAGGACAGTGCGGAGAGAGAAGGACAGTGCGGAGAGAGAGAGAGCAAAACAGAGTTTAGAGAAAGAGTGAAAAGAACAGTGTGTAGAGAGAGAGGACAGAGTGGAGAGAGAGGACAGAGTGGAGAGAGAGGACAGAGTGGAGAGTGAAGGACAGAGTGGAGAGTGAAGGACAGTGCGGAGAGAGAAGGACAGTGCGGAGAGAGAAGGACAGTGCGGAGAGAGAGAGAGCAAAACAGAGTTTAGAGAAAGAGTGAAAAGAACAGTGTGTAGAGAGAGAGGACAGAGTGGAGAGAGAGGACAGAGTGGAGAGAGAGGACAGAGTGGAGAGAGAGGACAGAGTGGAGAGAGAGGACAGAGTGGAGAGAGAGGACAGAGTGGAGAGAGAGGACAGAGTGGAGAGAGAAGGACAGAGTGGAGAAAGAAGGACAGTGCGGAGAGAGAAGGACAGTGCGGAGAGTGAAGGACAGTGCGGAGAGAGAAGGACAGTGCGGAGAGAGAGAGAGAGCAAAACGGAGTTTAGAGAAAGAGTGAAAAGAACAGTGTGTAGAGAGAGAGAGAGAGAGGACAGTGTGTAGAGAGAGGACAGAGTGGAGAGAGAGGACAGAGTGGAGAGAGAAGGACAGTGCGGAGAGTGAAGGACAGTGCGGAGAGTGAAGGACAGTGCGGAGAGTGAAGGACAGTGCGGAGAGAGAAGGACAGTGCGGAGAGAGAGAGAGAGCAAAACGGAGTTTAGAGAAAGAGTGAAAAGAACAGTGTGTAGAGAGAGAGAGAGAGGACAGTGTGTAGAGAGAGGACAGAGTGGAGAGAGAGGACAGAGTGGAGAGAGAGGACAGAGTGGAGAGAGAAGGACAGTGCGGAGAGAGAAGGACAGTGCGGAGAGAGAGAGAGCAAAACAGAGTTTAGAGAAAGAGTGAAAAGAACAGTGTGTAGAGAGAGAGGACAGAGTGGAGAGAGAGGACAGAGTGGAGAGAGAGGACAGAGTGGAGAGAGAGGACAGAGTGGAGAGAGAAGGACAGTGCGGAGAGAGAGAGAGCAAAACAGAGTTTAGAGAAAGAGTGAAAAGAACAGTGTGTAGAGAGAGAGAGAGAGAGGACAGTGTGTAGAGAGAGGACAGAGTGGAGAGAGAGGACAGAGTGGAGAGAGAGGACAGTGCGGAGAGAGAAGGACAGTGCGGAGAGAGAAGGACAGTGCGGAGAGAGAGAGAGAGCAAAACGGAGTTTAGAGAAAGAGTGAAAAGAACAGTGTGTAGAGAGAGAGAGAGAGGACAGTGTGTAGAGAGAGGACAGAGTGGAGAGAGAGAGAGGACAGTCTGAGTGAGAGTAAAAAGGGCAAGAGCATAGAGAGAGAGAGAGATGAAATGTGAGTAATTCAAAGCACATTGATAATTAAAGAGATATAGGGTGAGATCATATGAAGCCCCTGTTACTTGCTATGGACAAAAAACAAATGTGAAATAAAAACAAATAAAAAGTGGTGTACCTAATTTGTTCCAAACACAATACCAAGAACAAGTGCAAGAACAGCCAAAAGAACAATAACAGTAATCAAAAGACAGCATTTTTTCCTTCGGACTTTTGACTGGAAAAGAGAGACAAACACATCAGTGCATGGGCGAAACAATTATTATATGCAGTTGGCATGCCATAAACAAAAACTAGAAAGAAAAAAAAACAAGCAGCAGTAAAATAAGGTAAAAGGAAAGTCAACAATATCTAACAGGTTTAAATAAAAAGAAAAAAAAGCATATTAGAAACAAATCATTAAAATGGTGCCAGTGCAAACAAATAAAATTATATAAAAAAAATTGTGAAAGATATGCTTGTTCTTATCTTTTGTAAGAATTGTTTTGTTTGTTTCTTTTTTTTTTTTTATTGTATCTGGTTGAAAGGAAAGTAGTTGTGCTTTCTAAATGATCAAATTTATTTAGATGTTATGAGAATGTTTCTTCCAACAAGATAAAGACTAAATCTAGGTAGTTTTTCATAGACTCACTTTCAGAATTCTATTGGATTTGGGGAAAAAAGTCTTAAATCTAAAAATGAATAGCTTTTAACAATTAAAACAATTTTTTCAAGTGATTAATTTTTCTAATAAACTATAACTAATAATTATAGCTTAATTGGAATTGTTACTGAATTTATCAAATGACACGTTTTCTAACTGCAAAATTCTAAAGTCACTATAATCCATACATAAGAATCATCTTTTTTTTAACAACCAAGGACAATTTATGCTATTGTAATTATTTGGGTAGGAAAGATTATCATCAAACTAGTTTATCGATGTCATCAAAAAATGTTGGCATTTTATAGTTTTTCAATCGTCGTCGTTGTATTCAGCTCTTTCATAGAGAGAATAGTTTTCGCTCCTTGCTCAGTAAACTTCTTTAATAAACAGTTCATCTATGGTATTAAAATGCGCATAAGGTAGATAACTCCAGTGTCATGGTAGATAACTCTACAGCATTATCGATAGACAAATTTAAAAAGTTTTCAGTTCATTTTTTCCTCCATCAATTTATATTGCAAATATTTCAAATTGATAAATTTTGACAGCAGAAAATCACATAAAAAGCAATCATCATTTTTATTTACAATGGTCATGCAATCATTCATAGCATTATAAATTCCATTACATCTTCAAACCAAAAATGAAGTCCCAGAAAGTGTTTCCACATTTAAAATTCACTATTCCCATTTACATTGTTTGGATTGCTGTCCTAATCTTTGACATATTCATGACGTTTTGGTCGTCGTACACTCCGACCATCTTCAGGTGATATATGTTGATACCGAAATTCCAATGTATATCATCTGAAGAAGATCAGAGCATACGACTGGAACGTTGTGAATATGGCAATAAAGACGAAAATAACAGTCCAAATAGTGTAAATAGTTACAATATCTCATCTCAGAAATAGACAGGTATTCACTATTCCCTATGATAAAGGGGGGAGGTGTGATATTCTGGAATAAAAATGATTAAACAGTTATTTGTTGAAAGATTGTCATTAATCAACTGCTTTAAGAATCTGCTAGATTGTGACAAATTCTGTTGTTGCTGACACAGAATCAGTAGGACATTATTGTTCTAACTGCATTATGACATTGAAGTTGAAAAAGCACAAGAAAAGTACTATGAAGGCAACACAATTTAAAGTGGGGTGAGGCAGTTGCTCATGCAGATATTGAGGACAACACTGGAAAATAATAGATGCATGAAAAAAATAAATAAATATATTCCTCCTTACTTGATACTCTCTAGCTTTGGTCAGTTGGACAGCTCCTTCTTCCACTTGAGTCTGGGCAATTTCTACATTTTGCTCAATGCTGTCTATTAAAAAGAAAAAAAAATTGTGAGACCCACCCTAAAATAACCAATAAAGATAGTGCACAAACATTGATTTTTATAATGATTTAGAAAGGCTGATTTTCAATAATTGTAAAAAGAAATAATTTCTTTATAATCTTGTGTCTCTTTTCACATGCATTACTTTTAATTGAAGGGTCGTCTATGAGAACTGTTGGTTTATGTTCCTCAGGTAGGATATGATATTTGCTGGAGGTTTGGTTTATTTTGTTTTGTTTCATGGCAAATCAACCTCAATAGGCTATTTAATGCCGACAAAGTTTTTAGGATAGGTTGGTATGAATAGAATATTTTTCTTTGTAAGAAATCAGTTTGTGGATCAGGTTTCATTAACATTTTCGTAAAGACTTTTTATAGACAGTCAAATATATTGCTGCTATTTTTACTATAAAAATCTATTTTATACTTTCATAGTATTTTGACACCAATTTAGGGGTTAACTATTTGCTCGTAGCTGGGACCCTAACAGGTGCTACCACCCCGGATCAGAGTGGACCTGGGAACAACAGCAATTAAGAGGCGGTTCCTTGCTTCTCAAAACCTGATCAGAGGTCTTACTGCTGGATGTAGTTTGTCATACACCTCCAGAAAATCGTCCTGGGTAACTAAATAAGTTTCAAACACAGCAGAAAAAAATACACAGCTGTTAATATCAAATCAGTTTGGTTGCATCAAAGCAATTTAGTGTTTGTGTGATTTGTAGGAATGTTCTGACAAAGCTTTATGCATGTTCAAAGTAAAAAAAAAACATTTTAATCATTAAATACTACTTTTCCTATCATTTCACAAGCAAGGCACTAAAGTCACTAAGATGCAAAGGATTTACTGAGAGTGAAAGAAACAGAAAAGACAATAAAAGAACAAGGTTCCAGGAAACAGAAGATGACAACTGACACTGCATTTAAATTTTTGAAGATCTTCCATGACAAGAAAGCAAGAAACCGGAAGTGAATTCTACAAGCAAGAAGTGCAAGAGGAGAAATTATTAGGAGAGAATTTATGGTTCCATCTAGCCATTTCAACTGTAAAATTATGAGACTTATCTTCCAATCTAGTACTGTGCTTAAATTCATAAAGTCAAGGTACCAAAGAGGAAAGTTCATCAGAACAATTACCATGGAAATTGTTATAGAAAAGACACAGGGAGGCTACATTACAGCTGTGGGGAAGTGACTGAAGCTGAGATGTCAGGTCAGGACCAATAACATTGCAGATTCCTCTTTGGATTTTATCAAAAATCTCTAGATAGATAGCAGCAACACCAAACCAGATGTGGCAGTAATATTTGATGCACAGACGAATGGTAGACTCATAAATAGCAAGATATAAGAAAAATTGTCTAGCATGACATAAGGAATCACCATTCATAGCAGAAGACTTAGCAATAGATTCAATATAATTGTTCCACTTCATGTTAGTGGAAAACGTGAGACCGGCAAGGTGGAGCAAGGAGTTGCTATCCTGGAGGTTAGCATCTGCCATGTTTGTGGAATGCAAAAAAAGATGATTTAACAGATCAGTTTGGTTTTGGAGGCATTAAAAAAAAGACTTCTTGCTCCATATAACAAGAGATTGAAGGCCATTTTCAAGAATAGCTACCAATCAGACTTAGTATTAAGACAGGAGTAAATAATTGTGTCATCAGCATAGATACTATAGATTGAGAACTGATGACATTGGGAAGGTCGTGGATGAAAAGGAGGACTTAAGTATAATTTGAATCACGTCCTACAAATACAAAGACTATACAAGAGTTTGGATTTATTTAATACCATGACCCTTCAAGATGGTAGCAATCAGGACTTTATAAAGGTTCCTTTTCTTTATTATTGAATTGGCCTGATTTCGGGGAAAGATAATGCAGTGGTTTCCTGTTGTCTTCTCCACAGATTCCGTTTCTTTATTATCTGTGTATTGCGAGGACTTCTTGGGAAAGATAGTGGAGTGGTTTCCCGCTGCCATCTTCATAGTTTTGAATTCAGAATTGTCCTTCTCTTAGACTAGTTACCACCAAGACTAGAGAGTTCAGTCTACACTGCCATTTAACTCATAGCTGAGTTTGCCCACAGAGCTAAGATTTCAATAATCTCTTTAAAATTGAAGATTTTTTTCTATTCTGTTAAGACAGTAAAAAACCAATAAATACAAATTCTTAACAAATGCCAACTTTATATCCAGGACTTTTGAATATGGACACAGAATAGCAGCCAATTAAGAAAATTAAGTAATTCCTTTGGTATGAAGCTCAAACTATATTTTGCTCCTTTGCAATATTCATCTAAATAATAAAGTTGACAGAACATAAAATCCTTAAAAGGAAGTTCAAATTCAATTCCTGTTGGAAAAGAGGAAACATCAAATTGTCTTAGATTTTCCTGGAGCAACCAGTTCTTACGCACACATGTATTTTTTACAGTTATAGAAAAATCAATAATTAAAATTAAACAAATATATGAGGAAGGAAAAGAAAATTATAATTTTCCTGATAGGCGACACTGCCCATACAAACTTTATGCCAACAGAATTCATTCATAATTAATCATTGGAATAATATGCTTTTGTACAAACAAACAATTACTTTTCATTTCAATTAACTAAAAATGCAATTAAATATATTTTCATCATTTACTTACCGATTCCTTCTCCTTGTTCATGAACCAAGACGCCAAGTTCTTTGAAGATTTGGTTTACATCTTTAATATCACTCTGGCAGAAAGAAGTAAAAGAAAAAAAATTGAAACTGATAAAAGTCATAGTAAAAGGTCAAAATGACAGTTTGAAATTACAGAAATTTATAGGATGCACTGGAGGAAAAATATAGCATGCCTTGGAGGGAAAACATTTTCATGGTATTCACTGAGGGATAAAAGTATGCATTGTGGGGGTGGGCACAATGTACATTAGAGAAATTTTTATAAGCTCTCTGGAGGAAAAATTAGTTTTAGAGTAAGATGTAAAAAAGATATGCCTCTGACCATCAATTTAAAAGACATTTCAATATTTAATTGACAGGAAAGCCTCTTAATATTTAGTACCTTTTCTATCTTAAAATAATTTTGGTTGCCATGATGTTCTTTTAGAATAAGCAATGAATAATGTATAATATCAATGAATAGAATGCAACAACAAATATTCTGTAATTTAAAAAAAAAGAACTTTACCAATAGTAAAAGATGTTATTAGCTTCATATAAATTTCGGGGGGGGGGGGGGTTAGATTGCAAGACCTCCAACAAGTAGCATTGAAAGTGAAAGTAATGAATTTGCATTTAATTTTAACAGAAATTCATTTAACTGAAACTATAAATGGTAACTGACTTTATCCCTTCAAAATATTTTCTTTACATTTTTAACTAAATTCTAGTACAATTAACAGCGAGAATAAACCCATTTCCTATAGTTTTATTAAGGAGTATTATGGCAGTATTGTTATTCTCATAAAATATTAACTAAGTAACAACTTACTTTGTGTTGCTCTAAATATCAACAGAAATTACTTTTTAAATGGAAATCAAATCGTTTAGGAGGATATCTTATATTTTGATGACATCAAGAATATTACTGCTTAAAATTTTTTATATGGAAACCTTCAGAAATACCAACTTTATGAACATTTAAAAGGATGCTGATGTGTGATGTAAAAAAAAATATATATAAAAAGGTTTGGTTGTAAAACGTGATAAAAAAATGTTATACTGAAGAACAAGACAAACCTCTAATTTTCTAATGGCTTCTTCTCTTTCATGAATTAATTCAAGGTCCACATCTTCTTCCATTTGGAGCACCTGTCTGGTTTGGGAAAACCTGAACCCACACAAAGACAAGAAAATGTACAATTCTTCAGTTTTAGATAAAATTGAACTTGGTAAAAAACAATTTGTAAAAATATTTCTGTTTCTTGAGATTACCAACTTTTCATCTGTTAAATAGAAAATACAAATTAAACCAAAAAAGTCTAGGTAAATAAAAAAAAATTTATTGTTTTGGAGGAAAGATATATCAAATACAAAAACGGTTTCTACAATAATCTTGATTTTTATAAATTCCAAGACAGAGCAGAGCAAATATTTTAACCCAATTCAATATTTTTACTACCCAACTTTGCCAATTCTGTACTTTCAGCAAAATCATAACAGACCACTGAACATAGTTAAATAAGATTTTTTGGTTTTAAGTAATTATTATTAATAAGCCCTATAAGAAGGGGAACAAGAGAAAAAAAAAGAAATATATTTTAATAGACTTATTTTTAATCCAACATTTTTATTGCTTCAAAATTATTATTAGTGGATACTCATATTTTAAATAGACATACTGCATATATATTAGTCTGCCCATTTGAAAAATCTTAAGAAAATCTGCTCTCTAGCAGGAATTGAACCTGCATATTTTCTTTTCTACCACTAGACATATATACAAGTATCCACTATAATAATCCTTGAATTAATAAATATACATAAACATGCACGTGTGTGTATATATATATATATATATAAAGAAAGGGGATAGATTTTTTAGTATCCATTAAAAATAACATTTAATAAAAATATTACATATACATACATACACACACACACACACACATCTTGGAGAGTTGTTTGTGACTGTAGGTTCACACTTTCACAATCTGCAGACAAATTGAAACTATCACAGTTCAAACCAATCAGTAACACCAACAACAAAAAATGAATACAAATAGGAACTAACCTACAAAAAAAGAAAAAAAAATAGTACAACACTAAACCCACCAAAACACAACCAGCAACAATAATATTACCAGCACCACCCTCACAAACACAACCATAACAATTAACATGGCCATCATGACAGATATAACCATTAACACTCCAAAATTATCATTTTGTGACTACTACCATTACTATCACTATTGGTAATGTTTAAAACTTTTAGAACCATTACTTTATAACAATCACTATCATTAGTACTGTTTTTTATCATTATTATTATTACCACAATTATTATCATTATTTATTAGTTTTTGTTAAGTGTTGTTATCACTGTTGTTATTTTTACCATCATTATTAGTGGTAACATTACCATTAATCATAACTAATAACACCAATTAGTATCAATAATAACATCACAGCTAATATTACCATTAACATAATTACAATTGTTAATAACACAGCTGCAGTGGTTGTTAGAAAATGTAAACATCATCGCCATTGTCTACAGACAACCCAACTTAACCCACATGGTGGTAGTCGACCCAATTCAATGAGTGTGGGTATGCACCTACATATATGTAGGTGTGTGTGTGTGTGTGTGTGTGTGTGTGTGTGAGAGCATGTCTGCTGCTGCAAACAGCTGATCTGAAAAATGTTAAAGCCACCCCCACATGCCTCCTGCTAAGAGAACACGCTACATTTATGAAACACTACAATCTTTCACATTGAAATAGAGTGAAATTATGTATATCCGTGTGCTCGAGCAAATAAAAGTGTAATTGCGCCTAACCCAAGATAATGAATATAGATGTGTATGCATGAACTAACATGTATGCACCTGTATGCAAGTGTGTCTATGTATACGTGAGTGTCATCCCAGACAAACACAGAACATGAAAATTAAATAAAGCATAAATAGATCTACTTTTGAAAAAATAAACCAGTTTGTCTGAAGATTGCAAAAGCATGAAACCTAAGGTCACAAATAACTCTCCATGCAATCACATTAGCTATATCATGGATATGGAGCACTTTCCACTAAATACTGCACATTATATATATAAGCTTAGATTGAGGAACAGCATAATAAAAAATACCCAAATGTTGGACAGTTTTTATCTTCTCCCAAAACTAAAGCCACTATACGAAGCTTAGAATGGCTCATGACCAAACAATAGACATTCACTGTTATATTTAACACACACACACACACATATACATATATATATATATATATATATTTTTTTTTTGAACGATAAAAATTGTTAAAAAAATTAATTAAAATCTTCAGACATACTGGGTTGTAGATTAATATTCTTATGTTTTTATTATTATTATTATTTCATTTAGATTCCTCGATTAGTTTCGCCCAACATGGCCATCATCGGGAGAAAAAATGTTTCTGCTTGCTGGTAGCAGTAAACTACAGAAATGAATGTCTTGATGGAGAAAATGAACTTTTGTCTGTAGTTTTCATTTGTTTTTTTATCTTTTTAACATGAGTTTATTAACATTCCTTGTGTTGGTCAAACAGTCTCTTTTAAGTTGTCATTTGAGATAAGAGCTGGATGGATTCATGCTAGTTTTGTTTTCCTCGGTCAGTTCAGCAGTTTTATTGGTACCTGGAGAGGGGATGGTAAGTGTGTGTTATTTAGTTTAGTTTAAAATGTCAGATTTAAAAATAAAATCCATTAATTCTCCTTCTGTCTCTCATATATATATATATATATATATATATACATACATATATATATGAGAGACAGAGGGAGAATTAATGGATTTTATTTTTAAATCTGACATTTTCTTACTTCAAATGATACTTTTAGTGGATATCCATATTTGAGTATTTTTTTTTTTTAAATATTGTTTGTTTCATCTACTGGTCAGCACACTTGAGAAAACTTAAAAACGTGCCCTCTGGCAGGGCTTGAAACTGTGCCTTTCTTTGCTAAAGGAACCACCATTTGACCACTTGTCTACTGAGATGTTCCATATTTATAGATAAATAAAACCTCTGATAGACAAAACATTTTGTTGTCATTTTTGTGAATGTTAACAGGTCTCTTCAGCCTTGCCCCCAGCTGAATGGCACCCTTTTCCACAAATGTGATATAAATTGTTCATATTTAATGCCATTTCATAGTTGGCCAGTGTTCTGGTACAATGACTTTCATATGATCATACATTTTTTTACCTGCAAAGTTGAGCAATATGGGATAGAAGTACAGGTGTGGTATCGTGTGACATAAGGTGATAGGAGTTAATTACCATAATGTATATGTATTTACAAAGTCCTTTGGGGGTGGGGAGAGGAACTGTGCTGTGTGACAAGGGAAAGGTAAACTAATAACTCAAGTGGAAATCAAAACCAAAGTTTAACTCCATTTTAGCTTTTATATGCAGCAATCACTATTTACAAATTAGGAGGTTAATCCAAAATGAATCCAACAAGATTTGGTAATTGCAGTTGAGTGTTCTAGCAAAATGAACACTATGAAAATAGAATTTACTTCAAATAAGCAAAAATATGCCACACACTGCACATTTTTTTTTTCTGGGAAAATCAGATAACTTACCCAGGACTCACTAAATGGTCGTCACTTTTTTTCTCCTCCTCTTCAAATGCCTGAAAGAAATGACAAAAGATCAATTATTCTTCACCAAGAAGCAGAGTCAACATTAGTCAATGAATTTTGTACAATTATACTCAGTTTCTGGCTTTATTTTAAATAGCTAATAATTACAACCATTTATTTATCAAAGTAAAATTTTATTTTTAATTTTAAAAATGAATTCATTAGTCATACCTATAATAAGTTTTCAAAATGTTAATTTTTTTTCTATTTTTTTTTTTACACCCCCCCACCCAATCAAAATTTAAAAATACAATTTGACATTGTTGTAAGATTTGACTAAGTAATTAACAATTTTTAGCTACTTGTGAGTTGCATTTTTTTCAATTCCAATTTACAAAAATGCATTTAAATGAAATTAATTTAAATTGTCAATGTGTATGCCATGTATTAAATATATAAAAATATTCTAACCGCTACTCCATAGCCTGAATGTGCCCGGGCACGAGATACACTTGCTCGTTCTTTCTCAGCAACAGTTCGTTGAACTGTTTGGAAATTGTTTAGGGCATCACTAAATTCTGTGCGCAGACGTTCATTTTGCATTTTACGTTGCCGCTGAAATGTAGAAAAGAAAAAAATAAATAAATGCAAATTATTAATTAGTAGACAAAAATATATGACTCGCAAAACCAAAAAAACTGAAGTGTAAGCATTATAAATTTCCTACTTGTTGGCCAATAAGATTGTTTATTTTTTTATTTTTTTGTTGGGTTTTACAGCATGTCAACCTCTGATGGGTCACAATAAGATTGTAAAATAAAAAAGAATTTCTCAAATTACACTTCATCCAATGCATAAACTAAAGTTTAACCTATGTACCTAAAAAAAAAAAAAAAAACCCGCAAAAAAAAAAAAAAAAGTTCCCTCTGTAATTTATTGTTTTCAAAAACAATTTTTAGAATGTTAATAAAACTCAAATATATGAAACTGGTTTTATATATTTCCTTTATTCTTGACAATTGACAACAAAAATATTAAACACAATTTATTTATTAAATTTTTTATTTACAAGAACAATTTCATATTTCCAACTTTTATAAAAATATATGAACTACAATGCAATATTTATCATTATAAAAAAATAACTATGAAAACATTTTTTTTTATTCATTAATTTATAAAACTGTCCGTGAAGCAGAGAATAAGAAAATTTAAATTCGTAATTAATTATGAATTTTAAATAAATGCATTTTCCAGACATTTCTCTCATTTGCACTCACACAAATTCAATAAAATAGTTTGCAAGCATCTGGATTCATACATTTCTTTCCCCACACCCTCACACCTCAAGAATTGACACAATTGTTAATAGATTGTTTAATTACAACAATAGTGTTTAATAAAATTTTGTTATCTATTCTCAAGAAAAAAAATAATGTATCTAGTTCCATATATTTGGGCCTTATTAAAATTCTAAAAAGAACTTTTTAAAACAACCAAAATTGTCAAGTGAATATACAGTAATAGCAGTGACAAGAGGAAAAAAAAATAAAACACCACCCTTTTGATACACTGTTTTTTTTAGGTGGGGTACAAAATGTTAAACTTTGCCATGTATGGATGTGAGGCCAAATACAGAAAATAAAAAGGAGTTTACAATAAATATAGAATGAGGAAAAGTACATTATTATTATTTTTAATCAGATAAAGAATGGGGGGTACTTAAAAGCAATGGTAAAATCAAGACAAAGATTTAATAAAATCAATGAATTGTTCCTTACTTGATCTGAGGCAGAAGGTGGCTGGGGGAGATGAGCAAGTTCCTTCAAGAATGATGTTGTCTCTTTTGCCAGTTGATTGGTATAATGCTGAGTTTGGTGCCTGGAAACAAAGAAATGGTATTTTGACAATTTTCGAATTTGGCGGGAATTTCATTTTAATCTGAACAAAAACGTGTCAACCCCCACCCGCATCATTCAGTGTGTGTGTGTGTGTGTGTGTGTATATTTTTCATAATGATGAATCCAACTGCATTAAATTGAAGCAGGTCATTTTTTATTTTAATTTGTAAAGTTGAATTCACTTTTGGTGTACAGTAATTTGATACAGCAACCTCCCACTCCATAAAAAACAAACTCCATCATGGGCAACCCTGGAACTTCCCTACACAGATATATATATATATATATATCTACACAACCACTTCAGCACCTTGTAGACTATGTTATGTCAGAGATAAAGAGAGAAGCTACGTTATTATATTGCTACCTCTCATTTTGTGAATACACATAATATCCAACGTCGATAGCATGCCTCAGAGCTTCATGCAGACTTGCAATCTTCAGGTGCTGGATACAGTCTGACCGTTATGAATTTCGCATTCTCATGGTGATGATTTAAAATTGTGTGGTAGGATTTGTTTATTTTATTATTGTTGCCTGAAATATAATTAATTATTTATAATTTACATTGTTCTAATTCTTAAGTTCAAAAGATGAAGAATTAAAAAAAGAAAAAAATAACTTTAAATGAAAATTTGAAATTATAAGTAAACATGTGTCAAGGGGGATAACTCACTTTTTTGCATAAAAACAAAAACTTAATACTTACGATGTTAATATAATAATAGAGCAAGACTATATATTTAATGTGTTTAGAACCTAGCCTTATACTTAAAAAGGTGAAATTACATATACATAAGTTATAAATTAGTTGAGTACGGTAATATAAATGGATAGATATATAAAAAACGTTATTAATGATGGGTTCTATTATGTGTATTATTCACTAATATACACTTAATAGCTCCGTTACATAACATTGAGCACTGTATTAATAACACCTGAGAAAGAAATAAAGTGTGTGTGTGTGTGTGTATGTATATATATATATATATATAATATATATATATATATTCTACATTCAACACCATCACTTGATAAGACACCAGAAGTGTTGAAACAAAATGGCTATTTTTGTAGTGATTTTATAACATGTTATAATTTTTGAATATATATATATATATATATATATAATAAAAGGTAAAAGACAATAGGAAAACTCTCTTCTTAGCCAACGTGTTTCGTCCAATGTGAACTTTTTCCAAGGCAAAAACGAAGTGAATTTATTGAAAACAAAGTAACAACAAACAAAATGCCCTTAGCAAAAAATTTAAAAAATGCTATTATATTCATATTGTCAACTGAAAATTACAATAGCATTTTCTAAATTATTCTAGTTGCTAAGGACATTTTGTTTGTTGTTAATAGCTACTTTGTTTTCAAAAAATTAATTTTGTTTTTACCTTGAAAAAGTTCATTGGACGAAATGTGTGAGCTAATAATACAGTTTTCCTATTGTCTTTTACCTTTATACATAGTCTTTTTCTACAGGTTAACGCTGAGAAATTTTTCATATATATATATATATATACGTCACACATTATGAAATGGACAAAGTCCGATAATTATTTTAAGAATGTATAAACATAAAATTGTCTTAAAATATACATATGTACACACACACACACATCAAGGAAAAGCTTAACACATCTCAAAAAAAAAACCAAACACTTTGATTATCCTTTTCACTTATGGATTTGATATTTTTATATATATATATATTTTAGTTTGGTTAGCTACTTGTTTCTGAGTACACCTGTCTGCTAGGGCAGTTAGCTAATCCATGTTGCAGATGCCTGCTCAGATTCATCTATGTATGTTCGATACTAACAGTGTTTATACTGCAATGATGCTGAGTGCACCTCAGTTACATTTTCTGAAAAAGTGCACATAATCCACAATGACTTATGACTCTGTGCTAGCACAACCATTGATAGCTTCCAAACAGTTCTGTTTACTCAATTTCCATCACAAGGCATGGGCCAATACATGGTATGGTTTCCAAGCACTTTTCAAAGCTGCTTCATGCTGGGATTGCCTCCCCCAAGGCTGATAACATCAAGAAGTCACCTTCTTGAGAAATCACTCATGGTGAGAATCAAACCTAGATCTCATGGTTGTAAGGAAAATGTTCTAGCCATTTGGTCACACACACAAACACACACACACACACACACATATATATATATATATGTAAAAAATATTTTGCTCTACTTTGTATTGAGCACATTTTTCTAAAAAAGTAAATGCTTCAAACTGTGAATTTTTACTCCATTTGTTCTTTCTTTCATGTGAGAGTGTGTGTGTATATAAATAAAATTTGTCACTTAGCTGATTGATATTATATATTCAGCACCTCAACTCTGAAGTTTTGTAGACAAACAATTTTGCAATCGTTCTGTCCACTCATCAGGAGATTTCAGCTGTGTGTGTGTGTGTGTGTGTGTGTGTGTGTGTGTGTGTATAGTTTATATAGAAATTAGCAGAGGCAGAATGAGTGTTTTTGAAAAAAAAAAAAAAAAACTTGGAATGTCTTTTGCAATCATTTAAATTCACTTTTGATATGTTTAGGTTTAAATTAAAATTCTAATCACTGCTTTTTAAAACTAACATTGCCAAAGAGTGAAGATAATTAAAATAAAAGCAGTGTTGAGGAAAAAACCGTCCTTTTGACAGTTTTTTTTTTTTTTGTGTGTGCATGAAGGTTAAAGGTTGCTGGAACTATTTAGTTATTCTTATCACTTTATGAAATAAATTCCCTGTTGGTTATTAGACATGTCTCAAAGTATTTACTCTTTATTATTCTTTTGAACATTAAATAAGCAACTGTGATTTGTCCAATGGAGGATGTCCTACCAAAAGGCAATTTTGGTTCATACTTTAAATTACAGAAAATTTTTAGCATAAAAGTGTTTGGAGATTCTAGCATTCTTATGAAATAATCTCATAAAAAAAATTGAAAAAATCCTTACAGTTTTTCTCGTAAGTCTATAGAATCCCTAGGTGTTCCAATTTGAGCAGCCATTCTCTGTAACTGGGCAACTGTAAAAAGAAAGAAAAAAAACATGTTAATTTAGTTTTGATTTTTGACAAATTGTCAATATACTTTGATAAATGATATGAACTTGTCGTGATAAATGTTCGTCAGGATGGTGGTGTAGTGGATATAGATTTTGATAAATCAACATCATAAGGACAAAATAACACAATAAACAACATATCTGGTGTCAGCCCAAAATAATGTACATATGAAGATGGCCAGAGAGTTCTCAGTTGAAACAGTTTAGAATAACATCTATAGTATTCCAGATTGGTTCTATTTAAAGAACAGTTTTACAAATCTGCTTTAAGACCAACAAATGGTCAAGGAATCTTGTTTATTTTTTTCTATATTTTAAACCATTTTCTTGGTTTTAGGTAAAAGATTTAATATAAATTGCCCAGTGTCCAAGTACTTGCAACTTTCATAAGTCATTATTAAAGAGATTTTTGTTGATAATACTGTGACTTTATGTACATATCAATTTTCTTCACATTTTTTTTTTTTTAATGAAATTTAATGTTTGCACCTGAATGAAATTTAAATCTAAATGAAGTTCAATATGTTTGCATCTAAATCTGATAAAATTTTAATGATAATTTCTGGGATGAGGAGTTGTTATTTACATTTGGACTAGTGTTCTCATCTTTGTTATTATCCCAATCTTTCAATTGTTTCTGCCAGCCTTGTTCAGGTGTCTGCTGACTAGAGTAACCTTCAAAAAATTTTGAACTGAACCCTTTATTTAATCAAAAAGGTTCTCGTTCTACTGTCCATGGGCATCTTGTTTTTTGTTTTAGTACTGCTCAATTATTTCTCATCCCATGTAAGTCTGTACTATTCAGCCCAGGGATTGAACTCACTATGTCACCAAATTCTTAAACAAAGACTTTAATCTAAGAGGCTATTGTCCCCATGTGACAATACTAAGCCCTAAACCTAATGTTCTTCTACCCTGTCTGCTAGTGATGGTGCTGTCACAGCATTCACAGTGGCTTCCTTTTGTTACTGATGCTGAGGCCATCTTGCAATTTCTCTCTTTATTTGGCTTGTGTAATTTTTCATGGTTAATGCTGTTATTTGTAGCAGTTTTCCTTTTGTTTATAGTATTTTTGTCAGAATCCTTGTTTTGTTGCTTGGTGATATGTGATTAATTTGAAATATTATGAATATTCAAAATAAGAACAACTGTATGAATAAATCAAATAGGAAAAAAAGTTTGGTATAAATTAGTAACAAGTTTCTATTCCTGAACTATTTTGGTTTGCAGAAATTGCATAAAACGTCTAATTTTTAAGAGAGAAAAAAAAAAACAAAAAACAAAAAGGGGACAAAAGTAAAAACGTCCATTCAACAATCCTGCTTTAAGTTTTCTAGGCCATTGTAAATATCATTTTGTTAATGCAATCATGAAATGTTAACGTATTCAAGTTGGGAGCAGAAAATTTAATGAAATCCCCAATGCTGATTTAGGTTTCCTTAATGAGCAATCTCAACATCTGAGAAAAGGTTAACTTTGCTTAAAGAATGTCATTTCTGCTTGCTAACAGAAAGGCAAAAGCATTTAGTGCATGCCCCACCATCTGGCTGCATTTGAATTTGTTTCCATACAGTTAATCTTTAAGAGCAGCAATACATGCCAGTCCAATGATATTTTTGTTAAATATTAGAGAAAGATTCTTATATTAAAGCAGACTTATTTTCAATATGGTGTTCCAAAATCTCAATGTTCCTCGTCTTAATCATTTACCCAAAAACATTAACTCAACCAATTTGAACTAACTATTAAATTTACCTCTTTTTAGACATTTTATTAATTACATCCAATAATAAATTAAAATTTAAAGTATGATGAAAATCAACAAATAAGGACTACATACATTTTTACTCAAGACAAAACTAAAACTGGTAAAGTGTTTGCAAATTATTTTCAGATAGAATGTATCAGTAAAGGAACAAAATGAATAAAAAGACAAGGAAAACTATTCTTAGCCAACACATTTCATCCTGAGAGACTTTATCAAGGCAAATGTAGGATTTATTTTGATGCATATGTTTATATACAAAAGCAAGGATGTTGTTGTTTATCAAGGCTTTTAAATTTGAGAACATTCATGAATATTCATCAGATGGTTGTATATAAACACGTGTAACAAAATAAATCCTACATATGTCTTGATAAAGTCCCTGAAAGAATGAAACACGTCAGCTAAGAATAGTTTTTCTTTTTATATTATATATATATATATATATATATATATATATATATATATATATATATATATATATATTACATAAAAATGAAATTCTGTTACCCCATTCAGATGGCTATTTCAAACCCCAGAATATTCTTCCTCGGGCTTGTCAATGCAAAGACGTTTTTTTTTTGTTTTTTTTTTTAAATGAATTTTAACTTTTTTTTTTTAGAATAAGAATTAAAGAAGGAGTGAAAGAAGGAAGGAAGGAAAGAAAGAAGAAAAAAGAAACAGAAGAAAGAAGAGGAACAAACAACAAATAAGGAAAATGCATTAAAAGATAGATAGGGAGACAAAAGAAAACCAAGGTAGTTAGAAAAGGATGGGCAGGAAGTAATGACAGACAAGTCTAGACAGAAATTAAAAACAGTTAAAGATTAACAATGACCTATATTTTAATTGACAAGAAATTCATAGGTTTTGCTCAGACTCCTAGTAGCTTTATGGGTAGATGCAGTTTATGTTTGGAGGAGAAAATTAGAATTATTAAATTTAAGAATCAAAATATTTTACTAAATAAAAGAAGTGAATTGGTTTCCAAGTGTCGCCATAGAAGAAAATTTCAACTGATGTAATATTATTTCAACCTTGCACTTTTCACATTCACTTATCTTCTATATGTGAATATTTCCTATACGTAAATGTTTTTCTTTTTTAATTCTTTTCATATTGGTTTCTTTATATAGGTTACCGTGTTTATTAGGTTCTTGTTATTCACTTATTATTTTTTCTATTTTTCCTTTGTTTTATTGTTGGTTATATCTCATATTTCTTTTATATTAGTAATTTTCTCAATATAGACCTCTTCTTGTTTTTATGAAATTTTTTTTTTTTATAGCTATTTTATATGCTCTATAATAAATATATTGAGCTCTCTTTTGTGGATCAGTTTTAATATTTTATATTATTAGGATCTACTTTGATTACTTACTGACAGATTATATATATATATATATATATATATATATATATATATATATATATATATATATATATATAAGTAGTAATGTTTTTTATTTATTTATTAATCCAACAGATGTTATTACTTAAATGTTATATTTTTAGTAGATGCCCATATTTGAGCAGATGCTCTGTTTATTTATTAAACAGTATATTTATTCTCACCTACTGGCCTGAATATTAGAAAAATCTTTTTGTAATGCTCATTTGTAGGAGAGATGCTGTAAAGCACAGATACAATAATAGTAACACCTTCAAACAACCCTTGGTCAGACGCCGCTAATTCCCATATATATATTTTTCCTTTATCTGTAACATGATCTAATTATTTCAAGATGAGGTTGACTGTGCTTGTTCTCTGGTGATCCATGTTCAAACACAAGTGTTGGCAGTGATGCTTTATTCCTATATGATACCTCCCCTTTGAGGTAACTTCCTCTGGAGTCTTTATTTCTTCAGTTTCGGTTCAGTATTTAGAAATTCTGTTGCATGAGTGTTAACTGTTAATAGTTTGGAGCACTCTTCATCTCCTAGTATTTGTAGGTAAGTGTCTGACAGGTCCAATTTAGAAAAAAATTTGAAACCATTTAATTTGGCAAAGATTTCCTCTGGACTTGGTAATGGGTAGTTATATTGTTTTAAAATTTCATTTAACCCAGTTGAAAATCAGCACATACACGGATTTTTTTTTTTTAATGTATACTGTTGCCGATGCCCATTCAGAATAGTCTATTTTGAGATCACACCTAATTTTTCTAGTCTGTCTAATTCCTTATCTTGGCTTAAATGTCAGTGTAACTTTCTTTTTATGCGTCATGTCCTTTCAGGATGTAGGCAATCATGGCTCTCTTAGTTTCTCCTCCTTGACTCCTCCATATCCATAGTCATCGCGAATGTTCTTGGAACCATGTGTCGGCTATTACCTGGTCATTGGCTGTGCACCATTGGATCCATTGATCTCCACGTTCGTTGCGGGATCCTAGTCCGAATCTTCCTGCTATATCCCCTGCCCTTTCTCTGCCTACTTTGGTGCTTAGATGTACCCATGATAATGATGACTTCCTGTGATTTGCATAGAGCCTTGGCACTGTCCAGCACGGAGTAGAAAGATTCAATGTCCTCTTCCTTGCTTTATGCTGTCTGTGCATACAGTACTATAATAGCCATGTTGAAAGACTTCCCTTTCAATTTCACTACCAGAATTCTTCTGGAAAGTTGGTTGTATCCTGGAATGCATTTCTTAAATGCACTATCTAGTATTAGTCCTACTCCTTTGTTGTTGTTCTTGCCACCTGCATAGTTTATCCTGTGTTTGTCACTGACAAAATCACCGTTGTTTGGCCATCTGGTTTCACATACACCTACAATGTTGATGTTAACTCAGTTCATATCGTGTTTAACATTATCAAACTGGCTGCAGTTGTTCGATGTTCGGACGTTCCATGTCCCGAGAGTTATTTTGTGTTTGATGCAAGCAGTCGCAGGATAACAGTCCAGTGACACCTGTCACTCATGTCATTCCTTTCTGGGCAAGGGATAGGTTCTGAGGACTTTTATCTCTTTTACGCTGTTTATGCTAGCAGTTGCTGGATGATGGTCAGGTGACACCTGTTGCGCATGTTGGCCCTTACTGGGTGAGGAGCTAATTCCCATAGACTTAACCCCCTTCATGCTGTTAAGTTTCACATTATCTGAGTTAACCATGATTTGTATTGGGATTGGTGTGGAGTGGTTTCCCGTTGCCTTCTCCATGGTGACACCACCTCTAGTTAGCTGACTATTGACTTAGAGTTCTTCCACCCTTTGTTATGTCTTTTTTTTCATCCTACTGGCTTGCTAACGAGCCGCCTCACATGGAACTTGGAGTGGGGTAGTCGGTTTAGTCGCCAACATTTCGACTGGAACACTTACCTAAAACAAGGTGGGTGTGTGTGTGTGTGTGTATATATATATATATATAAAAAAAAAACAACTTTTTTTTTATTAAGTTTTAACTAGTATAAGTCCCATTGCTCCTTACTAAAACAATATGCGATTATCCAGCATTGTGGAAAAAAGTACATCTTTCTACTTACAAATGGAACTTTGTGTGAAATCTTGCTATATTCGAATCAAATGGTTATTTATTGAAATCCTGACTTTAACAAGATGCGTCTCCATTTCAAAGACCATCAAGCTGTGGTGAGCGTGTGTGCATGTGTGGACCGAGCTGTGTCTGACATGTGGACGGCAACGTCTCCTTCATCAGCAGTTGAGAATGACAATTTTGCGTTTCAAATAAGTCAAAATGGAAAAAAAATAAAACAAAATATATATTTCTTCACTTTTCCTGCCTTCTTTTATCTAGCAAGACAAGACAAAAGTCCCACTAGTTGCCAGAAACCTGAATAAGCTTCATTTACATGTGCTATGTATGTTTATGACGATTATTTTAAATCTACAGATAACCTAACTAGTGTGAAAATTAGGCTGAATGTTAAAAATTAAGTTACAAAATATATGAATAAATAAATACAAAAACAATTTTTGCTTAGCCATTCTTCTTTAGCTTGCTTACATTTGGTCCTTATTTCATTGTGCAATTTTCTGTACTTCATTCTGTATCTTGGCAGAATTTTCCGTCTCCTTTTCATCATGTCGAGAGTCTCATCAATCATCTATTCGTTTTTTACATTCTCTTTTAATTCAAATTTAGCTTTAGTTTTTGTGCATGTCCCTAGACCTTCCGAGAAAACCTCTGGAAAATTCCTTTTCAATTCATTCTTTAATTTTTCAGTTGTCGTATTAGCATCAGAAGTAACAATATTTATTTTGTTGCAAAAAGAGTTAATTGGAAGGTCCCAAAAATCAAATAATGCAATCCAGTCTGTTCCAAATAAATTAGCAGTATTCTTTAATACAAGCACCACTGCTTTCTTGGTTTTTCCAAAAAAAGAAATGTTACAGGTGAATTCACACAAAAAGTTCAATCTCTTTCCTGAAACTCCATGCACAACTTTATTAGAAGTCAATAAACTGAGTTTACCCATTTTTCTCCATGTCTGTTCATTTATGATAGTGATATTAGATCCTGTATCCAGTTGTAATTTTATTTTTACATTATTAATTTTCACAAAAAACAAAATTTCCTCTTTTGAGATGTTTCTAACTCAGTTAGATACATGTTCGAAATCTTGTTAATTTTCCATTTATGATACTTCTCGTTACTCCATGTATTTATCATGTTCACACACATTTTATTTTTCTTACATTTTTTGTATCTGCAACAAGTACTTTTGTGTCCTAACCTCCCACATTCGTAGCATTTTTTGTTGTTGAAAAAAATGATTACTTTTCAAATGTTTACATCCACAACCATGACAAGTATTAGGTAGTGAGGGGGGTTTATAGTCTTTTTTTTACTGTTCTGCTACAGTCTTTTCCCTCAGATAGTCAGACACTATGTACTATGTATTGAGTTTTAGATTTACAATATGTTGACAATCTTCCACTATTTTCTGGAGAGTTAATTCGGGATCCATTTCTAATTTAGCAAGTATCCTGGATCTTATTTCCATGTCCTTATTAAAAGTTAAACCCTGTACGAATATCAGGCATTTAAATAAATAAGTTAATTCATTTAACTTGAACTTTTCACGTTCTCGATTCACAACTCTTTCATAAGTGACAAAATCTTCATCATCGCACTTTACTAAGACATTGCCATCGTGTATTAAATAATGAGCTCTTATCACCAAAAATCTTTGATAGTATTACAACAATTTTATCAAAATTTATCTCACCTGGTTTTTTTGGCAAAATATAATTCTCATATTTTTCATGTTCAGCAGGGGATAATTTCCTTAATAATAAACAAACTTTCTTTTCATAATTCCAATATGAACAATCACTTTTGAAGATCCCTTCGTATTTTCTATAATAAGCTGGAAAAGTTATCCCTTCATCTGGATTGTATACAAATTCGCTGACTGAATTAGCAACAGCAACTGGAGTGAATGAATCTGAAGTATTATCTTCCATAGTTTTAGCAAAAAATTAAACTTCTGTTGTAATTATTGTTCACGTGGTCGTTTTTGTTGCTGCAACTGTTGTTCTTCTTGTTGCTTTTGTAGCATCAACATTTGAATCATGATAACTTTTAGTTCTTCTATTTTGCTGCACTCTGCTGAATATTTTGCAGATTAATCTTTGAATAACTTCACCTGGTTATTTCACTATAGTCCTGCAAATGTGAGGTCTCTTTGGTGAAGTGGTAAATATTACTGAATATCCTATTACGACACATAGGATATGTATACTTTATTTATTCCTCATGTAAGTATCAACGAATATTAGTCACCACTTTTGTAATGCCCGTTTGTAGGAGAGACTTTGTAAGTCATAGATATAATAATAGTAACACATTCGAATAATACTCGGTCAGACACTGCTAATTCCCTTATATATTTTTTTCCTTTACACATCACGTGATCTAATTATTTCAAGATGAGGTTGACTGTGCTTGCTCTCTGGTGATCCGTGTTCAAATTCAAGTGTCGGTAGCAACACTTTATTCCTATATGACAAATCTTATTAAGGAAAGAAATGCAACCTCTGGCAGGATTTGAACCTGCATCTCTGTAGTTTTCTAATAATTAGGCCGGTAGACAAAAACTGTTCTTTAGCTTCTCTCCTAGCACTTGTTGAGCATCACAACTCTGTAGCATCACACGCTGTAGTATCTGTTGATATTTCTTTTGATTTGTCTATTAGAAAGGAACCTCCTATTTGCAAAATTTCTTTCTGTTACCAGCATACAGATTACGATTCATTTTGTGACTTTCTGCAAGGTCAGGTGAGTTTGGTGAGTATAGTAGGACATCCTAGCCAAACAGTACCAAAATCTGCAAGAAACATGAGGTCTGGTGGAAGATGACACTCTTTCATCAAATGCTGCCTTTAATCAGCCAAATTGGAACAGTACTTGTCTGAATTCAATGTCTAATTTTGCAGAAGGAGCTTGTAATACACAATGGCCTTTCAATCACATCAGATATTCAGCATTACCTTCTTCATATAAAGACATGCTTTTGGAGTGGATAACAGTGGCTCATTGCATTTTCCCCAGCAACCTTTTCACTCCACATTGTTGTAAACAATCCACTTTTCATCACCTGTTATTGTTCTTTTAAAAAATGGGTTATTTTTCTTGTGTTTAAGCAGTGAATCACAGAGAGAAATGCAGTCCATTCAATTTTTTCCATTAAACCATGAGGCACTCAAATATCATAGTAATTCATATAACCAAAGTGTTTTCAAATGTTTTACAATGCTCATGAAATTTGTTGAGTATCTCTTTGACATCGTATTTCGGGTGACCTGGTTTATTTTTAATCAGCATTTCAATTTGGTAATCATTAATGATTGCAGGCCAGCCAGAACATTCTTGGTTTTCCAGATCAAAATTTCCACATCTCAACCCAACAAACTACTTATGAACAATATTCTCAGCTATAGAACCATATCCATAAATAGATTTTTTTTTTTGCTGTTTGTACAGTTTTTCCTTTCCAAAAATAAAAAAAAGTAAAGGGGCATGAAACGACGAAAATGCATCTAATTTCCCTCCATTTTCACTTTTAATACAAAAGTATTTAAATCCACTCCTGAATCATATAGAAAGATGCATTGAAATATCACCTTTCAGAATGCGTATATGTATAAATTTCAGTAGTCATCAAACACTAGAAAAAAATCAAAAATATAGTTAAGCAGATATATTTCATTTGAACAGGAAAAAAATTATAATTTGATAGGTACAAATTTACTTTCTTTTTTAACCACTTTCATAAATAATAAATTATTCCATATCCTATAAATTATTAAACATACCATTCTGAACCATTTTTTGAATGTTGCTGCTAACCGTCTTTGAAAGTTTGGTAAATTCTCCTTCATTGTCGCTGTCTGAAAGGAAGAGAAAATATATTTTTGAGAAATGAGAGGAAAAAAAAACATTTTAGAAAGAAAAATTAAAAATTGTAAGGTGATTAATTTAAAAGATAATATAAAATATAACCATTCATTTTTTCAGGACCACATTCAATTAGCATTGGAATTATAAAAAGATAAGTTACATATTTAATATGAGAGTTATGTTAATATCAGAGTTTTTCTAGTCTGTGAAAGTCTCTTGCTTTTTAAGGATATAAAACTTTCAGGAAGTTATCAAACAAAATTCTACACTAATCAAAATGATTGTCAAATTATGATTTTCTAAAAGTCAAAAATTTATTTAACCAAAATAGCTTTACATTTCCTTATTCTAGATTAACAAAATAAAAATGCTGTGCATGTTTAATAAAATAATATTTTAATATAGAAATTGGACCTAAACAACAATTGCAAAATAACTGGAGTTTTTTTTTTATTAAATATTAATAAAGAGTTCAGTTTTTAAAGCATATTCATATGGATACATTTTTAACACAATAAAAAAAAAAAATGTAAGTATTGTTTCTTTGGATTAAATCTAGTTTTGATCTTTTTTTTTCTTTTTTTTTGTTGTTGTTCTTGATTACATTTCATGTGTTTACTGTCTGGCCTTTTTTGAGTGTTTGAAACACATGATATCTATGTATGGGCTACCCCCATTTGGTTTACAAAGATGCATTCAGGTGGTGCTGGTTAACAGCTATAAAAATGGGACACTTCCTGTCATCTTTCTTTTTTCTCTCTCCCTTTTCTTCATGCAATAGAAGTAGTATCTGCACAAGACTTGTTCCCAACATGAGGATATTTTCCACTAAGTGACTGAGAACTCTCACACATGCACACAAGAATGTATCAATCACACATAGACATGTATGATTTTGAATTCCTAATTAGACAAATAAAATTATGTAAACTTTTACAAAATAAGGAAAAATAAACCTCTGATGTGTCGTTCTTCAAAGATAATATTGTGTTTATTGTGATGCAATGTAAAGTAAAAAGGTTTGGTATTTCCCCAACCCTCATTTTATGAAACTGATGCACAGGTTTAAGACAATAAAATTCCATCAATCAGAAAACATGCTGTATTCATCTGAAAATGATTCAGAAACTTTTACACACTAGAAAGATATACAACTACCTACAGCATCACATGACCAACACCTAGACAATGAGAAAGTTATAACAGAACTTGGAAAGAGAGAGGGGGAAAAAAAAAAGAAGCCAACGCAAAAATGATCACAAGTTGTTACTTACAGCTGTAATTTTGTCCGCTAGCAGACTGATAGGATGAATATCCACGCTCATGTTCACCTCGTCCATACAATGCCATGATGTGTTGTTAACAGGATTGCCTTTTGTGTACAACTAGAATAGAAAAGTTATACATTGAATACAGTATTTATTAGCTTTAAAATTAATTAAAATTCAAAAGAAAAAAGTAATTCAATAACAAATACTTAATTATTACAATTCAAGAGACAATCAGAGTCATTCCTTTAACTTAGTAAAACAATTGCCTGCAAATTCACTTGTATAGGAAAATGTGTGACTAATGTATAAAAATGGAAACCATTTCCCCCCCAACATTTTGCATTTATTTTCGAACATGGAAACATTTTCGAAATTCAAAAATACATAATAAAAATCAGTGTTTATTTAAGACTGTCAACAAATGAACTTTTTTCAGGCTTTATATAGATTATGTAAAAAGAAAAAAAAATTATTCACTTTAGATTTTTAAATCTACATCTTGTTTCCTAAGTGTTTCTCATAGATAAACAAATACAGAATATGATGGACAAAACAAAATATATATTTAATTTGAAATTGCATCAAGGTAAGCAAAAGTATCACAATAATTATGTTCATCCCTCCCTTCATTAGTTTGTTATGCCCTGCCAACACCTTATAAATAAAGGATTCTGCTGTTTTGATGCATAGAAATACAAATGTCAAATCAAAGGCACTACTTGGTTTCAGTGAAAAAAGAAAGTGTTTAATGTCTCCTACCAATAGCTCATAAATAATGGAGTAATCCATTTTGATAACGTGAGAAGACTTGGTTTCAGTGAGAAACCTTCATTTGATCATCTTGGACAAAGCTTCTATGATCCCTTCATTTGCTCTTCATGCTACTGATAAAGCTTTGTGAGATATCACTGGCACTGCTGCTGTTTTTGGTGGTAAAGTTGTGCTCTTGGGAGATTTTTGGCAAGTCCTACCCATATTGCCAAGAGGAAGTCATGAGACAGTTATTGAAATCTGTATTAAAAATTCTTCTCTATGGCTGATTTTCATCCAATAAAGTTTAAGTCAAATCATCAGGACAACAGATCAAAGGGAATTTGCAGCATGGCTCTTGCATCTTGACAACGGAACATCAGCAGCTTTACAAGACCCTAATTTTGCTGTTGATGACATAAAAGTGCCTCAAATTTCATGCATTGATGAGTCTCTGGTGGATGATATCTTCAACAATACATCTGAAGAAGAGAGAAGGAGCAGAGTAATTCTTTTGCCAAAGAACTCAGACTGTCTCCTGATCAATGAAGAAGTTTTGAGACAACTTCCAGGTGACTGCTGCACTTATTATAGTGCAGATAAAATTTTAACAGATGATCCTACTGAGGTTGAGCATTACCCACTTGAATTTCTCAACTCTTTGGCACCATCAGGAATGCCTCCTTATAAACTGAGTTTAAAACCCAGCTCAATAGTAATGCTTCTTTGTAACATTTCTATCCAGGATGGATTCTTCAATGGCACAAGACTGAAAGTGGTGGCCATGCATCAGCATTCAACTGAGGATTCCTTGAGTAGTGGCTCCCTAATTGGAAGACTTGTCCTCATCCCCAGAATAAAGCTGGCTCCAAGCGACTTAACTTGCCATTCACCTTGGAGAGAACCCAGTTTCCTGTCTGATTGTCATATGCCATGACTATTAACAAGTCACAGAGGAAGACATTTGAGAAGGTGTGATTGTTCTTACCTCAGCCAGTATTCAGTCATGGGCAAATGTATATGACATACTCTAGAGCTTGCAAACTCTCAGATGTAAGGGTTAAGGTGATGGAGGCAAACAGACAAGGAAGGAGAAGAGGGTGAACTTTTACTAAGAATATTGTCTGCCGAGAGGTACCGACTTGAAGGAGTGGAGTGTTTCCAGAAATTCTGGAGACCCTTTATTGCATTAGGTATCTGTCCTTGGTTTATATGTATATACACACACACACACACACATATATATATTAAATGAATATATTTCAAAAGAGTAAACTATTTATATGTGGCATGTATTATATAGTTTTGTACATATATAGGTCTATTGTTTTCTGTATTCATATCGGAGGAAACAGCATTGCTCTATGTTGGGAGTACCACAGATTCATTGGCAATCCTTGCACACATGGTAGACACTCCCAAGTATCTATGTGCTGTTTATTTTCCCAGCCTAGGAGTAGTGTATGTTAAAAAATGATAGATTTAATAGCTAAACTATGTATTTGTAAATGTACCTTTACAAATATATGCAATTTTACTATTTGCTAAGTATCTCATTCTATCACACACACACATATATATATATATATATATATATATATATATATATATAGAGAGAGAGAGAGAGAGAGATTTTAATTGCTCTTCCTTCATTGCATTATTTTTATACATACATATATGTAGAAAAAGTGGTTTACTCAACATTCTATAAGTCAGTTCATGGAAATTTCATGGGTCCTGCTAGTTTCTAAAAATAAAGCATGGGAAGTATCCTAACATAAAAAAAATAATGGAGACATTTTTATTCATTATTCACTTATTTTGTTAAGTATTTATAAAAAAAAAATAATGGAATCATTTTCTATAATTAATAATTATGGATAATGTTGATAAATCAGGAATAAAAAATGAATAGTTATTCCAATGCGAATGTACCAAGTAGAAAGGTCAAGTGGCTATTATGGTTACTTAGCAATTCAAAGCTAGAGATAGTAGACCAATTGTAAAAAAAGTAATTTCTTGAGACTGTATGTTCTGATTCCGTTTACTTTCCAATAAAGGACAATTTTTAGTCAATGATGAGAATAGTCTGATGATGTCTACAAAATTGTCTTATTTATCAATGTTTTCTTTCTCAAATCTTCCTTATTTTACACTCTTTTATGCCTTATAAACAAGTATTGAGAAGTAAAGTTTGACTCCCATCCCATAAAAAAAATAGTGCACCGTAAAGGAGTGAAAAACTTAGAATTCATGGCAATTATTTTTCTATGTTAACAAAGCAGTTAAAAATTATACAAACTTCTCAGAACAGAAATAAAAAATTAATTTAGAGCAAACAATATACAAGGAATGCCAAAAAAGTACTGGCCTCACCATGAAGGCATAAAAAAAAATTAAAAAAATTCTGATAGTAGGTCAGATTTAAATCAGTTTTTGGTAAGTGGTCAAGGACAGGAACTTTCTGAGACACCACCATAGTTATGAATAAATTTAAAAAAGAAACAAAAAGGTTTTTCTTTACAAGATTGAAAAGTGAGTTTTATTCATTGAATGAAAGAACATGAAAAACTGGAATTTTTAATCTGTACAGATTTGAATTGTTTTATGTGAACTTTAGAAGATTCTAACAATTCTCCACTTAAAACAGATTGAGAAGTAGAATATATATATATATATATATATATACACATACACACACACACCCACACACTCTCTCTCTCTATGACAGACTGAGAATCATTGAATAAAGAAAGGAGTTAAAAAACAGATACTGAACATTTGGATTGGAATATTTTCAAACAATGTTCACATGACTGTAACAATATTAATGCTCCATTTGGTTTGTTTTGGTCTGGTTAATGGCATATCAACACCTCAATGGGTTATTTAATGCTGACAAGATTTTTAGGATAGGTTTGTATGAATAGAATGTATATGCTTTGTGAGAAATCAGTTGGTAGGAGATCAGGTTTCATTGACGTATATTTGTATAGAAGATTTTTGTTCAGAGTAAAATCTATTGCTGGTAATTACCCCACCCCCACCCCAGTGTATTGCTTGTATTTTTACTATCAAAATATATTTCTATACTTTCATAGTGTTTTAACCCCAGTTTTAAGGTTTACTATTTGCCCACAGCTAGGACCCTAAAAGGTGCTACTAGTCCAGGTCAGGGTGGACCTTGGAAGAATAGCAATTAAGGGGCAATTCAATGCTCCTCAAAACCTCCCAATCAGAGGCCTTGCTGCCAGATGTAGTGGATTGTCATACCCAGGACGGCTCCTTTTGGTTTCTTTCTCTAAGTAAATTATCTGTCTTCATTATGATTGACTTTAAATTATATTTAAGGGAAACAGAAAGAGTAATATTTCAAGACCATTTTTTTAATTTGTTCTCAAGTAAAAATTTATCTGAAGGATTTCTTCATATTTGTTGCCTGCAACTCTAAAAAGAAAAAAAAAGGCTCTTTTACTTATTAAGTATTTTTAAATTTTCTTTATTACTTATAATAATAAAGATGAAAAATGTAGGTTAAAAAAAAAGAGAAGAAAAAGTTACAATTTCAGTAGCTTTAGAATATAGCAAGAAGTTGAAAAATTATTTTAAAGTGAACAAGATCTGGATAACAATAACATTAAGATAAATATTAAAAATGTTATTTTTGGTTTCAGAATTTTTAAGTTGTACCAGAATATTGAGTGGTTGAAGCATAGCAAGTACTTGAGGATAAAAATGAATACTATTTAATTGTGAATATTTTTATTTTGATCACTTCACTGTAAGCAAAGCAATAAAGCCACAAAGATACATGGAAATAATAGAGAAAACGTTATTAACAAGAGAGGACAATAAATGTTCAAGGAGACAGAAGATAATGATTGACATTTGAATTTCTAAAGATTGTAGTTGACAAGAAAGCAAGAAGCTGGAAGAGAGTTCCACAGGCAAGAAGTACAAGAGAGAAGAAACTATTAACATAGAACTTACATTGAGCAATTTTAACAACCTTGTAGCAACATTATGTATTAGTGTTAGTCATGTTCTGGTCAGTTTATCTTGCTTTAAACAATGGACAGTGATAATTATTTTAGCCATTTTCACCTTAAAATTCTTATGATTGATACTATTAGAAATATTTACATTTAAGGAAATCAAGGTTATAAAATTTGTGTTGCATTAATCCTTAAGTTAGCTGGACCTACATGTCCTGAAAATCAACTTGAACACCATTATAATCCCTTGTTTCCTGTTTAGGAAAGGGTTCCCAGATCTTTTCCTTTTCTCTGGCCTCTGTAATAATACTGTCGTAAATCTCTTGTGACGTGTGTGGTTTGTGGCAACATCTCTTCATACTGAGGGTACCAAGTTGACAGTTCTTGGGTTGCTGTTCCTGACTGATAGTTAGGAGCCCTAACTCTTGTGTAGTGTCTTGAGTGGCTACTCTGATCAACAGTTGTATAATATCAGGGGGCTTGTAATGCCAAGTTGCAGCATGAATGGGTATCCCTGCATGTACCTCCAGTGGACAACACTTAGGCCATATCATCTTGTAGGCTGTGTCAGCTCCTTTCTGTCCATGTCACATATGATGACCTATTACTTTAGGCCTTTTCACTACCAACATGACTCAAAATGACTTTAACCATCATAAAAATAAACCTAAACCAGCTCTAAAAAAATAATAATCACCTAAACCTTTTAACATTTCCTTTCCCAACATCTGTGACATTCAATCCAACTTCTGCAGTGTTGAATTGTTCCTTGTGGAAAAGTCTCCTGATATACTAGCTCTCTGCGAGACCAAACTTAACTCATCAATTCCCTCCTCTGACTTCTAGATTTCTGGTTACCTCTCTCTCTTTAGAAAGGACTCTAAAATCCATATGGCCTGGGATTTTATGACAGGGACCAACTCCCACTGACTAGGGAACTCTCTCTTGAATCTCCAAGACCATCCATACATGTGTCTCCATCTATTCCTCCTCAATTCTGTTAGCTATCTCTTCTTTCTCCACCGTTCCCCTTCCTCTCAAGACTGGTGTACTCGATAGCATTTCTGATAATATTTACAAAGCCATCTCTCTACATATGTTTGAACATATATTTGTGTTCGGTGACCATACCATGTGGCTTAAACACTTTGTAACTGACCTTCCTGGCATACAAACCCTTAACTTTTCAATCACTCAATCCTGCACAAGTGGTTGACTTTCCTATGCATTTCCCCAGTAACCCTGATGGTAAGGCTTCTCTTCTCGATCTGTTTTACCTCCATCCCCAACTCATGGAGCTCTGCCCTCTTGGCAACTCTAATCATGCTGTAGTTCTTGTTAACATCTTTCTACTCCTCCCCCTACTAACAGAATATCTTTCTGTTATCAATGTGCAGACTGGGACTCTGTTATAGTGAAAGACACCTAGTCTATAGGTAATAGACTCTCCCACCTATTATAAGTAGGAGTCAGTAGGTAGTCGAGGAAGGAGTAAGTTATCAGTGACCACAACTCGATTACTCTGTGTAACACTTATTTACAAGTTCCTAACGTTTCTGTACGTTTACCCCATTTAGGACGCATTTAGTCCGACTACAAGTTCTATTGTGGAAATAACTCCACAACAGACTCGTTCCGTGATTTCCTTTGCGATGTCCCCTGAAATGTGGTTTTTCATCTCCTCATTCAAAAATGAGCGTCTGCGGTCTCCTCCTGGGTAAAAACAGGAATCGAGGCTTTCATTCCTGCAAGAAAATACAAAGTTAAATCACACGCATATCCTTGGTTCACAGCCACTTGCCCAGCTGCTATTGCTCATAGGAATCACTTCTTCCAACTGTACCAAAGTGACATGTCTGATCACAAGACATCTTTGTGTCTGCCCGTAATGAGTGCAAGAGTGTCCTCAATGAAGCAAAGCTACTATTTGTTAGAAAAATGAAACAATATATTGCATCTTGTGAGTTTGGTTCTAGAGATTATTGGCAGCTCTGCAAAAGCATGCTGAACAACAGCAAATCCACAATACCTTCTCTATTCAATCAATTTGAGGTACTGATTTCCTCAGCTGATAAGACTGAATGCTTTGCTTGGAAATTCTCATTGAATTCAATGCTCGACATACCCACACCTGATTTTGCCCCTAAAACTAGGACTTGAGTGATATAAACATAACCCCATCAATGGTTTTGGACATTGTCTCAAAATTAGACTCCCATAAGGCTAGTTGCAGAGACATGATACCAGCCGTTGTCCTGAAGAAATGTGCTCTTGAACTGGCACCAGTCCTCTCCAAACTATATAACTATTGCCTCACTGACTCTTGCTTTCCAGCCTATTGGAAGACCTCATCTGTTGTCTCTGTCTTTCTCCTATCACTCTTCAGCAAAGTCTTCAAGGCTTTAATCAATGACAAAGTGGTTAAGCACCTTACATCCTATGATCTGCTCTCAGACAAGCAATACGGTTTGTTTTACTCAGTCCACCGCTGAAGTGCTCACGACCACAACTGATATTATATACTAAGCACTTGACAATAACGGAGAAGCTCAAGCCATAGCTTTAGATATCTCGAAAGCATTTGATAGAGTTGCCCTCCAGTTCCTTTCAAACGAACGCAGGTGTTCCCCAAGGCTCTATCCTGGGTCCTACACTATTTCTGATCTTCATCAATAATCTTCCTGATGTCGTCAATTCCCAAGTTAATATCTATGCAAACAGCACTATTATTTACACCTCCCTCAATAGTAAATCCGGCATTGTTGACAAAACTAACCTGGCTGTAGGTCTTGAGAAGGACCTCCAATCTGTGGTTGACTGGGGTAGGAAATGGCTTGTAAACTTTAATGCCTCTAAAACGAAACTGCTCTCATTTACCCACCATAGAGACCCCCCCCCCCCCCGATTAGGATGGCGGATGCCCAACTCTATGAGAGCACCTGCTTGGTCTCACGCTGTCCACTGACCTGAAGTGGAACAATTACATTGAATCTATAGCTTCATCTACCGCAAGGAAAGTTGGTTCTCTGTGTCACACCAGAAGGTTTTTCTCGCCTGAGTCCATCCTTCAAATCTACAAATTAACCATTTGTCCTTTCATGGAACACTGCTACCATATATGGTCTTGTGCTCCCGCTGTTCACCTCTAGGTCCTAGACAAAATGCAGAGACGGATATGCAATGTGATTGATCTTGATCTGGCATACCATCTACAGTCACTATCTCACAGACATGATGTGGCCTCCCTGTCTTTTCTACAAGTATTTTCATGGCAAATGCTCTTACAAGCTAGTTTCACTGGTTCCGAAACTGCATGAATTTAAGTCTGCTACTAGGTTGGCATCTCGGTCCCACCTTTTCACTGTCGAAATGGCTAAATATAGCAATCTCTTCTACTCCAACAGCTTTTTGCACCTCCCATCAGTGGAACTTCCCTTCCTATCACTTGCTTCCCTGATAGCTATAATCTTCAAAATTCAAATGTAATGTCAATTGACATCTTCTGATGCCTTGACCTTGATCCCTGTCCTCCTCATTATCCTTTTCCAAAACACTCCTCTTTACTCATACTCTCTGTAGCCCCTTGCATGCTAGTGGCACTCTCGCCTTGCTTGGGGTGATTTGCTTAAAAAAAAAATAAATAAATAAAATAAAAAATACTACTGATGTCAGTAGGCAACATACAGCAGCTATCTCACCCCACAAACAAGCCAAGGCCCCATTATAATCACAAACAAGTAAAAAATAAATTCTTAAAAAAAATGTTTTTGACATGACATCAGTTAAAACAAATTGTAATAAAACTGAAAGAATACAGCTAATCCTTGCAGTATACTAAATCATTAAATAGTTGCAAGATAACCATTAAAAATACACCAAGTTTTCAGTATGTAAATTAACTACAAAGAATTAGTTTATTTGCCTCAAACAATGATTATTATTCTTTACATTTGATTTATTATATAAAATGTACCATAGCATCATTGCATAATGAAAAATGACTTGAGCAAATTGTACCCTAACCCTCCAATTCCATAGAAATGTGTTTTAATTTGCAGTTTATATAAAAATATGAAATGTAACAAGAAAAAAAATATAATGAATGCTCAGTCAATACAAATAGTAGAAAATAAAAGAATGAAACAAGTCTAAGAGAAAATATAAACATTGGCGGATTACTTTCCTTAGGCTAGAAATAAATAAGATGTTACTATTAGTAATGAGACGATTAATTGGAATCAGAAATATCAGAACTTTTCGGGGTATCAGAATCGGCATTAGAATCTGAGAAAGTTCCTGTCCCTGACCACATACCAAAAACTGATTTAAATCTGACCTAATATCAGAATTTTTGTTTAATGCCTTCATGGTGAGGCCAGTACTTTTTTGGCATTCCTTGTATATTGTTTGCTCTAAATTAATTTTTTATTTCTGTTCTGAGAAGTTTGTATAATTTTTAACTGCTTTGTTAACATAGAAAAATAATTGCCATGAATTCTAAGTTTTTCACTCCTTTACGGTGCACTATTTTTTTTATGGGATGGGAGTCAAACCTTACTTCTCAATACTTGTTTATAAGGCATAAAAGAGTGTAAAATAAGGAAGATTTGAGAAAGAAAACATTGATAAATAAGACAATTTTGTAGACATCATCAGACTATTCTCATCATTGACTAAAAATTGTCCTTTATTGGAAAGTAAATGGAATCAGAACATACAGTCTCAAGAAATTACTTTTTTTACAATTGGTCTACTATCTCTAGCCTTGAACTGCACTCGACTTTTCTACTTGTATTTGCATTGGTAAAACCATTCATTTTTATTCCTGATTTATCAACATTATCCATAATTATTAATTATAAAAAATGATTCCATTATTTTTTTTTAAATACTTAACAAAATAAGCAAATAATGAATAAAATATCTCCAGTATTTTTTTTATCCTAGCATACTTCCCATGCTTTATTTTTAGAAATACTTATAAACTAATAAAAGACCAAATGGAATGTCATTTTTAACCATTCCTTTTAGTGCAAGAGAGGGGTACAGCATGAGATGCATTCTTAGCGTTAACGCAGTTTGACTATTAACCTAATGGGATGTAATTATTTTATCCCTCTCATATATAGTTTGATTTTTTTTTTTTCATTTATTCCTCCTCAGGACCAAACGAGATGCAAGTTTTATTTTTTATAAGTAGAAGTGTATTAAAAAAAGTTAAAAATGAGTATTTTTATCCCCCTTTTATGTGGCATGATTAAACTATAGTTTTTTCACTTTTAACAAGGTTTCAATATTTTAAAAATAAAACTAGTAAAACTTCATCTACTAATAAATAACTGAAAAATCAAATGCAAAATATACACATTTACAGTTGTTCTCATCCTTATGAAGATTTCAATTATTTTTAATCTTATTTTTATTTTAATGCTTTGTAACAGTTGAATCCCATACCTTATAAAATGATCAAGTTGGATATCAGCGTTATTTAGCTTTCTACTTCCTAATATTTTTTAAAATTTATTAGGAAGTTTGCTAAAATTGCTAATATCTCTTAAAAACAAAAAAAAAAAAAAAATCAATGGATATGTTTTTACTGTGTTGTTGCACTTTTACTCTTTTTTTTTCTTTCTTTTAAACACTTTGATTCTTTTTAGAAATTTTTTAGTTGTGAAAAATTTCAGACAGTAAAACTTATTAGTGATCAAATTTATTTAAATAAGATTGAAGACCCTTTATTTTTTTATTTAAGTTGCTGTGATAATTCGTTTTTAATTCTTATTAAAAGGTCTGTAATCAAATTTAAAATTTGCATTTACTTTATTCACTGTCCTCTTTGTACTTTATCGAAATATATGCAGGAGTTAAACCACAATACATAGAATGATGCTTTTCTGTTTTATTGTTGCTATGTATTTATATTAGGGTGTCTTTTATTTTAGAAGTACATGCTGAAATTGAATTGTCACTCCTAAATTTGTTCCATTCATTGAAAAATGCCACATATAAAATTTTAAGGAAATTTAGAGAGAGTGCTTTGCTTGTTAAAAATTGAAATATATAAAAAAAAAGGTGGACAAAAAATAGACCCTTTATTATTTTAAAATTAATAGCAAACCGTTATTAATTGAATTTTTACAAATTATACACATTAAAAAAACTAGAAACATTTTTTTATCTAACAGTGAAAAATTTAAATTTTAACTGATGTTTATTATTTTCAGACCCCAATTATGGCAAGTGGATCCAATGTCAAGCAGAAAAGTGCAGTTTGGAAGATTGTTAAGATTTCTGATGATAACCAAAGTAATATGTCAACTGTGCAATATACAAATAACTAGAGGGGCAAAAGCTGCCTTCTTCACCCAAACAAATGTTGAAATACAAATACAAAGCATTATTATTTAGTATTGGAGATAACAATTACCAAAAAGAAATTGGCTGAATGGCAAAACAGGAGAAATGATAATGTTCTTACATTATAATTTAAGAATTTTAGGACTTAAATACGAGTAGCTAGGTATTTAAGTGATTTAAAAATTGTTCTCTTTATTGTTTAAACTCTTACCCAATTTTTTAAATAAAAAAGGATATCTAACTTTCTTTCATAAGCTTTTATATTTATTTTTATACTAAATGTTTTATTATTTATATATTTTGTTCATTAAGTTTCCCAAACCAATTGTAGGGCCTGAAAATAATGAATTTTAATCATTGTAGGTATCAGAAAAAATATTGGTATTGTCCCATCACTAATTACTATACATGGAGAGACAAAATGAAAACATTGGCTGATTATCTTCCCTAGGCTAAAAATAAATTAGGTTTGGGGAGCTGGTGAAAAGACAGTTTCCCCACAAGCAATTATTTTGTTTATAAATGTCATACGATTGCATATCATAAAAAAATTTGTAAGAATCTTTAACTCATTTATTCTTTGAGGACATGTTCACACCCTGTGCATGCGCGCATACACACACACAATTGGTGAATATGAAAAGGTTTATTTGAATACAAACCATTCATTTAAAGAGACATCTGAAATGTGTAATCTAGGAATACCATTTTCTTTTTAAATGTGTTTCATGTTCACATGACCTTAGAAATAAACTATGAATAAATTTATCTCGTTTTTCTATTCTAACAAAAATGTCACCAAAATATCCTGCTTTGTGAAAGTTTGCATGCAAATCACTGTAGTGCAATCAATAAAGGATTTCATCATCATCAGTTCCATGACAGGGGTGGAGGTCATAGGGTTATTACACAGTGGAGCACCTGCAAGTTCTCTTCACATATTGGTGGTTCAAAACCAGAGAGGTATTCATTGATGTGAACCATGTCTTAGGTAAGTAGACCTAGTGGAGCCCATCAAACAGCCAATGTCCTCCAAATTGAAGACTTGCCTAGGTCATGTCTACTGATGCCATAGGAGGGAACACATTGCCCTTCAATCTGTGAAGCCTTCCACCCAGCAATGCCATTACTTCATACAGAACTAGGAAGCACAGGCTACTTCCTCATTGTGTTCTTAATTCTTCCACACCCAGTAAACCCTTGTGTCTTAGTACTTTACTGTCTTGCATGGGGTGAAAAAAAAATTCATTAACTATAAAGATAGATATTTTAATAAATGCATTGTGTGCTAATTAATGTGTGTTGCTGTAAAAAAAACAACTTGTAACTCTACATGTGCTATGCATCATCTCAACAATTCAATCTATTCTAAAATATCTGTAGTTTTGGTTCAACAGAATTGTTGTTATTGTACAGACAACTTAGAAAAGATGCGTGCACTGTTATTATGATTGTGAGTGAAAAAGAGGAAATAGAATCGCATTGAAAAGCCTAAGAAATAGAAAAACAGCTGACACTGGAATGGAAACTTGAAATCTGTCATGAAGATGGGAGAACATTTGCTAGAATTAAATACAACCAAGACACAAGTGAATCATCAAGAAGAAGCAAAATAAAAGCAGCTGACAAAGAGCAATGAATGACTTCAGTTTCTTTTATAGCCCAAGCAATAAGGAAGATTAGTAGCACTCATTAATTGAAGTTTGTAATTAGTAGTGATTTTGACTAAACTAATTAAAAATTCAAACAAAAGCTAAAAGTCTCTTCAATGTTAAAAAAAAAAATAAAAAAATACTGCAGGGGGAATGCAAAGATTTTTTGTAAAACTAAATTTAAATAATGTATACAATGTGAACAGAGAAAAATTGTTGATAAAAGTGCACACAGAGGAATGGATTTTGAAAAATGCCTTTCAAAATGTTATTGATTTGTTTAACGGCACATCAACTCCATATGGGTCATTTAATGCTGAAATTTAATTTTCTTGGTAGCTTTGAAGTAATTAAAATTTTATTCTGCTTTCACAATTGAATACATGGTAGATGATACTCAGCTTTTGTGCAGAGACATGTTTGTGTGGACATAATTATTAGGTGGTGATATGTAGGTTTTATGTTGCTTTGTTGAAGTTATATTTTGGCATACGGTTTGATTTCTTTAAGAAATTGTAGGATAGTACATGGATTAATGTCATGAAAGAATTCTTTCATGTTGGTTGTTTTTGTTTAGTGGCATATCAACCTCTATATGTTATTTAATGCCAAAATCAAAATATTTTGAAAACAATTGTATGCCTTCAACTATAGATAAAACGATATTGTTGGTTGGTTGATCATGTTTGGCTGCATATCACCCTCTATGGGTTATTTAATGACAAAATCTAAATATTTCGTACATAATTTTACACTTTCAGAGTATGCTTTTTAGATATATAGTTTGTAGATCGTAAACTTTGTTGGTAAATTTATCATAAAAATGTACTGCTGATTTTTGTTTGGGGTTTCACTATTTGACAACACCTGGGACCCTAACAAGTGCTACATCCCCAGGCAAGGGCGAAGCTGGGAACAAGAGCAGTTAAGAGGTGGTTCCATGCTCCTCAAAACCTCAAATCTTCCAACCATAGGCCTTACTGCCAGGTGAAGTTTATCGTCATATCCAGAATGACTTTAATCAAGATGGAAGATTTTGAAAGATGATTTTAATGATATGGAAGTGCACCATATGATTTAAAATCAAGCAGAAAAGCATGGATTGTGAATGACAATGCAAAGAACAGAGTTGCCTGATGAAAAAAAAAAAATCATGGCTTACAAAAAGGGAAGATTGGTTAAAAAAAAGAAAGAAAAAAGAAAAGAAAAAAAAGTTATTTTCTGCTGCCCTGATAAATATGACCACAAAATATGGACTTGAGACTTAGACAATATACCACGTCATCTGTTCAGCCTTTGCAATTTAAATGAGAACAAAATTTAATTTTTCTTTCATAATATCCTGATTATAACCAATTGATCAAAGCTATTATTGTAATATTTAAGACTTTTTTTTTTTAGTCACTAAGTTACAACTAGAGAGGATTTATAGTCTCTTATAAAAAGTGTTTGAAAAATTAAATAAAAAAATACAATTTACATCATTTGGGTTTAAATGAAAGCAATTCACTTTGTTGCTATAGAAACATTTTCAGTTGCTTTCACAGTGAATTTCATATTATTTACACTATTATCCTCATTTTTGTTATTACAACATTTTGGCTCTTGTGTCTTCTGGCATTCATTAGGCACTTGTCAATCCACGTAAAGGATTTAGGGAATTCCAAAGTGAAACTCTTCATTTAATCTGATAATGGAAATAATGGTAACTCCTCCTCAGAGAAATTCACAAAGTCTCAAAAGATGTCAAGATTGGACAAAATCTCAGATTAATATTCATAACAAGAATGAATCACAGAATCAATCCCAAAAAACAAATGCTTTGATTGAGAAAGAAAAAAAACTTTAGCTGAAATTTGGATTATAATCCAAATGAAAAGTAAAACGTTATTGCAACTAGGACTAGCATCTGTGGCAAGGTTGAATAACAATCTCAAATGTTGGCTACGAGAGCAACAAACATGGGCACTTGCAGTTTTATGGCAAAATTTAAACAAGTATTGCATTAACAGGACTATACCAAACAAAAAAAACAAACAGTTTTGTCCATTACCCAGACAAATGATGCTATACTAGATGATATCATATACATTCAACTATACTGAGAATTGTCCAAGTAATCTGGTTATTTTTTATAATGTATTTTTGCTGAAAGTAAATAGTACATTAATATTATATTAGTATTTTATGCAGTATATTTATGTCTATAGCTAATCGTTGTCATTGTTGGAATTCATTGCCTAGTATTGGGATGCTCATGGACATTTCTTTTTGTGAAATGAGTCCTAGATCATATCTGAAGAGATGTCTGCAATCACCATGTTGTGTAGAAGGGTTCAAGAGATGAAGAGCTCTGGCTTTTCTTTGGGCTCTCAGTTTTTTTATTTGTTTTCTGGTGTTTTAAAAGGATGTTTTTTCATAGACTGCTCTTCTCCAATTAGTAAATAGCAGTTATGTTAAAAATTTAAATAAGGCTGGTAAATAACCAAATACATATAAACAAAATTCAAATTTTATTTCTTGTCAGTTCAGAAATGCTTGCGACATTTGCTGATGTGCATTGAGTTGGTGTCCTCCTTCAGGAACCAGTTGAAATTACTCATTGTAGTTGAGCTGAATTTGTTTTGGTACCATAATAGATGTGTATCCAAGTGAAACCACTAACCATGCCGACCACTTATGGCACCCAGATCCATTTAGAGAATACAAAAAGTGCATTTTAGAGACATCCAGCATTTTGTTTATAAATATGCTATTAATGTGTTGCCTATTAAGTCAGTAATAATTGCTTATGTGTATGGAACCCAAGAACATTCCTTACAACTAACATGAAGGAATCCCATTGTTGCATTCTGTGAAGTCTCTGGGTCCCCACACTACTACATAAAATGGTATCAACGAAAACGACCATTTCTTTTTCGTTTTATAAGGAGAGAGTGGTGACAGCTTGGATTCTAAGAGGTAGCAGGATGAATGACATCAGAGAAGTGCATGTCACATGTTGACTTGGCATCCCTCCATAGGTGGTGTTAGCCAGTCACTAACCTGGGTATAGGAAGCATATTGATGCTTTAGAATTCTTGCAGCCCTCTGTTGAATTCATGCTGTTTTGGACTTATAACCAAAGCCCAGGCAAAGGCAATCCATCACAGAATACCATGCCCACAAAGCACTCCAGCCAATCACTGAGCTTCCTTGCCCTGGCCTTTGCATTCTGTAACACCATGCTAACAGCTCAAGTAGGTATAATGAATATACTATTAATATTCAACTTGAAAACAGCTGAGGCACATATATTAAAAGACAGACATACAAGGAACATTGTGAAGATTGATTCTGAAACAGCCATCTCAATTTAGACAAGTATCATTTGTTTGGACAGTAACAAAGTTTTTATTTTTGTAATTAATATGATCATGTACTTAACACAAAATCCTGACATGTGAGGAGAATTCTGATGATAGATTAACCTTTTGCCAGTAACAAAATCTGTTGTCCAAAATTATCAACACTGCAAAAAATGATTTTCTTGGGTTACAAGCAAACACCTGAGGAATATTTAAGAAAATACTTTCAATGCAACTATTAAAAGTAAATGGAATTACTCAGATTAGTTTTGTGTTACACTAATAGTGTCAGGGAATTCTCTGATGTCTGCAATGTTTTGTATTATCATAATAACCTACATTGCTGTGATAAACTAAGCTTTGTCTTGGGTATTGCTATATCAGCAACTGTGTGTGCACGCACACATGTATGAGAGAGAAGATATAATTAGACTACAACAAAATTCACCCAAAATTGTTATGCCAAATATTATTCTGATGCAGTAAGATTTCATGAAAGCATAAACTTTACCGAAGAGAATAGCTGAAATTCATCAGGCTTTAAGAGGAATTATCTTCTTTTGTTTTCCACTTTATAGAGACAGTTAAAAGAATAGCCAGAATAAAGCCTACAAACAATATTAATGGGTATTCTGTAAGAACTGATAGTATGGTCAAGAGCAGTGTTTCCCCAATGTGGGTGTTAATGCAACTTTGTCAGCTGTTATGTTAAAAGATGCACTTGGAGTTTTTATTTCATGAGGGGGGGGGTGAACATACTCAGGGGAACAGTGGGCATTTATTCTTTTTTTTTTTTAAATTTTCAAAAATTATTTAATATTAGCTACAAAAGGAAATTTCTGAAATGTATCTAAAGCTGTGATAAGCTACCAAACTTTCCATCATTGCTTTTCCAACTTCCTATATGGATGAATAATGTTTCAACACAGTTCCACAGATCCTTATTAAAAAAAGAAACCACCTGCAAATTTTAAAATGAGAAGATCTACGATTACTTCTAAGCAGCATGGAACCTAGAGTAAGAGCCTTAGCCACTATGCACCAAAGTCAACCATCATATTGAAAACATTGAAACAGCTATCAAATGAACCTAGAGTAAGAGCCTTAGCCACTATACACCAAAGTCAACCATCATACTGAAAACATTGAAACAGCTATCAAATGAACCTAGAGTAAGAGCCTTAGCCACTATACACCAAAGTCAACCATCATACTGAAAACATTGAAACAGCTATCAAATGAACCTAGAGTAAGAGCCTTAGCCACTATACACCAAAGTCAACCATCATACTGAAAACATTGAAACAGCTATCAAATGAACCTTGAGTAAGAGCCTTAGCCACTATGCACCAAAGTCAACCATCATACTGAAAACATTGAAACAGCTATCAAATGAACCTAGAGTAAGAGCCTTAGCCACTATGCACCAAAGTCAACCATCATATTGAAAACATTGAAACAGCTATCAAATGAACCTAGAGTAAGAGCCTTAGCCACTATACACCAAAGTCAACCATCATACTGAAAACATTGAAACAGCTATCAAATGAACCTAGAGTAAGAGCCTTAGCCACTATACACCAAAGTCAACCATCATACTGAAAACATTGAAACAGCTATCAAATGAACCTAGAGTAAGAGCCTTAGCCACTATACACCAAAGTCAACCATCATACTGAAAACATTGAAACAGCTATCAAATGAACCTAGAGTAAGAGCCTTAGCCACTATACACCAAAGTCAACCATCATACTGAAAACATTGAAACAGCTATCAAATGAACCTAGAGTAAGAGCCTTAGCCACTATACACCAAAGTCAACCATCATACTGAAAACATTGAAACAGCTATCAAATGAACCTAGAGTAAGAGCCTTAGCCACTATACACCAAAGTCAACCATCATACTGAAAACATTGAAACAGCTATCAAATGAACCTAGAGTAAGAGCCTAAGCCACTATACACCAAAGTCAACCATCATATTGAAAACATTGAAACAGCTATCAAATGAACCTAGAGTAAGAGCCTTAGCCACTATACACCAAAGTCAACCATCATACTGAAAACATTGAAACAGCTATCAAATGAACCTAGAGTAAGAGCCTTAGCCACTATGCACCAAAGTCAACCATCATATTGAAAACATTGAAACAGCTATCAAATGAACCTAGAGTAAGAGCCTTAGCCACTATACACCAAAGTCAACCATCATACTGAAAACATTGAAACAGCTATCAAATGAACCTAGAGTAAGAGCCTTAGCCACTATACACCAAAGTCAACCATCATATTGAAAACATTGAAACAGCTATCAAATGAACCTAGAGTAAGCGCCTTAGCCACTATACATCAAAATCAATTGAAAATATTGAGATAAGCTATCAAATAAAAAATTTTTTTTAGAATTTTAGTCATTCGCATTTATAATAGAAATAAAAACAATATTAAAATTATTTTTGCACCAATTCCTAAGTGTTATCTTGCTACGAAAGAGGAATTCAGTATAATATTTGAAATTTAATTTGACACGGGGTGCTGACAAAAAAAGTTTGTGCCCAAAGGAGGTGTTGGTTGAAAAAAAGTTTGGGAAACACTGCTCTAGAGAGTAACAAAAGATACAACAGTCAGAAATATTTCTGACTGATGTAGCTGTAGATAATCAAGACTCATCCATAAAGTAATATTGTTCTAACAAATGGACTATGCACATCAATTGCAATATTATATTTAAACACCAGAAACAATGTTGAAACAAGTTTATAAACATAAATAAAACAAATTAATGAACCACTTAACCTTTTATAGCATTAGAAATATACCTATTTAAATCTGATTTAGAGGGCAGCAACCTTCACAACTCAGTCCCCAAAACTTAGGGGTTTCTTTCTTTTTAAGAGACTAAACAAAACATGACAATATTCACCAAGACAAAGCTTTGTAATTTTTAGACGTTATAGCTTTATGCATTACAAACCAAAGCATAAAGATTAAATAAAAATTCATTGAAGAAGGATTTTTTCCCTTACTCCTAACAAACTCTTAAGAGAAAAACTGATATCAAAGAATTAGATATTGTGTATATAAATATTTTTCACACAACCAAAGAACAGCTATCGAAATACGGAAATAAAAATAAAAATAAAATTGAATATTGCTGCTATATCTGATCTGGTTCTCTTGCTATATATTTAGAGAAGAATCTGCAATGCTGGTTCTATCCTGGTATCTCTGCTTCAGACACTTTCTCACCACCATAACAGCTATCCCATGCCTTTTCTATAAATACTTTCATGGCAATTGTCCTGATGTTAATACTTTCATGGTAATTGTTTAGACTTTATAAATTTAAATGTACTACTAGGTGGGCTGAAAGGTCTCACCATTTTACAGTTGAAATAGCTAGGTGTAACCGTAAGTTCTGTGCTAACAGTTTTTCTATCACACTTCTTGCTTCCCAGTCAACTTTGATCTTCTAAAGTTCAAATGCAATGTCAATTGTTATCTTGTCTTCTTAGTTCTTTTATTGTTCTCTCTCCTTAATAACATTTTTCTTAGTGGCTTTATTGCCTTGCTTATGGTGAAATGAAAAAAAAAAAACTGACTGGGATATAGGATCTTTTTTTAAGAGTCACAATAAGGGCTATTCACAACACTGAATTTATTGGGAATTTGTTAGTATGTACATGTGATCACATATTTGCCAGTAAAAGATTTTGCAAGTTGACTTAAATAATTTGATTAAAATAAATTATTTTTGTATTTTTTGTTATTAAAGACTTGCTCGATTACATGTGTTGTGTACACACACACACACACACACACATATATATACTCAACTATAAATTAAAGATATTCTTAATAGTTTTCTTTTTCTCATATTCTTTCACACTTAGTAAGTAACCCTTTATCTTGGTGGCTTTATTGCCTTGTTTGTAGTGAAATGATTAAAAAAAAAAAAAATTACACATTTCTTTTAGCTTTTAAAGGCCTTCAGAGGAAAATATTGCCGTCCGAACGAAATTTTTTTTTCTTTTTTAGAAGAGTATTTTTATCCGCGCTAAAATTTTAATATTTTTTTTTCAAAAGGTCTACAATGATTCCGAAATGTAATTTCCAGATAAATAGCCTTGCAATCTAACATTTCTAAAATTTTTTTCGTCCTTCCCTCGCTAAAAAAAACAAAAATCAACAACTACATTTGCTTTTAAAATTTAAAAACAAGACCATCCATTACACTAGTAAAACATTATCACACACAGGTGATTAAATTAAAAATATCTAAAAAATGCTATAGACAAAGAAAAGTAAAATTAATTAAAATAAACTAAAAACATTTTTGTTCATTTACTACCGACTGCCAACAATTCCTTCAACAAATAATTTATTAAAACAAAGACACAAACGATTATTTTTCCATTTTTACTAGTAACACACTAATTGTTTTATTTAAATTATATATACGACCAGAAAATGTATTTTTTTTCTGGATCAACAACTGGTCAATATCTTCGTGCGATGACTGCTAAATATGAACTTAAAAAAAATCCTGAAAGACTGTTTATAAATTATTCCCAGTCTTCTATGTGTTTTAAAGGGTCCTTTTTTTTAAAGGTGTTACTTCGATATTTAATAAAATGATTAGGAAATTAAACTAAAACAACAGTAAAACTGAAAACAGTGAACACCTACAAAACAGGTGATTTCGAGACGAGTGGGCGGGGCCCTTTTTATGTCGCGGCAAGAGAAAAAAATAATTGAGAACTTGTCCTTTTTTGCGGGGGTACAAATTCTAACTAAAACAAAAATAAAATTACAGTGTTTTGTAAAAAGGTGTCTATTTATTAATTAAAGAAACGGGTGTTGTCTTTTTATATCCAATCGCTAGTGTATGAAAAAACGAGTTGGGTTTTTAAAATGAACTTAAAAGATAATTTGTTTATCTTTTGTGCAAAATGTGAAGTGTGGCAATGTTGAGGCCAAAAAGACGTAAACGATTTAAATTTTAAATATATTTTTTTTAACATCACAAAGTGTGTCACAAGTAGTTTAAAGATTGAGTCATAAAACAATTTTTATCTGCCTAAAAATAAATAACGTTAAAGGGGGAAAAAAGTTGTGAAAATATAAGAAAAGTGAAGAGAAAAGACATGTTTTGTTGTTTAGCAGCAAGCAGGAAACGAGGGATGGGAGACAATTAAAAAAAAAAAAACAACCCGAAGGACTTGAAAAAATAAAAATGTAAATCCGGGATTTGTTTACAAATCAAAGTGTAAAAACAAAAACTAAAAATTGAAATTAAATTTGACATCCGTAATTTTTCATCCGGCATGTTTGTTTGTTTTTTTAGGGGGAGGGGATAAGTAAACTAAAACAAAGATTACATCTCTTTTCGCAACCCAACCCGGAAATAAACAACTAAAAAATAATAATAAAAAAAAGTTTTAAAATTGTATGTAAATTCAAATGAAACATTCACAATAAACATGTTTAGTGTTTAGTTTACTTACTGACTCAAATGAAAAAAAAAAAAAATAAAATTTTTTTTTTTAAATCTTAAAAAAAAAAAAAAAAAAAAAAAAGCCCTCCTCCCCCATTCTATTGACAAACATCAAAGAATTTGAAGTCATAAAAAAATGCCGAAATTATCTTTAATCTTTCAATAAATCTAGGTTAATTAGACATCGTAGGCGGGTTTTTTGGTCATCCATATTTATTAAAAGGAAAACAAATATTTTTAAATTAGATTAATTAACTTGTTTATTTTTATTTATTATGGGGGTCGAATTTTTCAGTCACTTAAGAATTATCAGTTTCTTTGGGGGGGAGGGGTACAAATTGTAAAAAAAAATCATTTAGACTTCTCATGATTGCATAACAGTAGTAAAAGAGAAAACAAGGAATCAAAAATAATTTTAGAAATTAAAAAAAAAAAATCTACATCTCAAATTGCACTTGTAAAAAGTTTTATAAATAAAAAGCTCAGTTTTGAACTGTGGATGTCATTATTAAGAACATGAAAGAAAAGAAACACCTACACGAGAGGAAAATGTTTTTTTTATTAAAACGAAAAATGTGGTTGTCAATTGTCATAATAACACTAGGACTACAGTACACAGTCTTTCTTGGAAAGACAGAACCTTTTTTTTTTTTCTAGTCTTGTAATAAGTGTATGATAGTTTTTTTGTTTTAAAAATACAACAGATCATTTATTTTATTTTTATTTAATCTTTGTTTTAACTTGAAATAGTAAAATTATTAAAAAAAAAAAATGGTCACCCATTTAAAAATAAAATAGTAAATTAAAAAAGTTTTTCTTTATTAAAGTAATAATTACAAACAGTGTCTGCATCTGTTTGACAATTAACAGGTGATAATTTTTTTTTATACTTGTTAACAACAAGCAATATTTTATTTGCCTACTCCTCCAGTTGGCCTGGGATGTGCGATTGTAGAAGGGATTATTAGCAGGTGTGGACATAAAATGGGGGTTCAAATGACAATTATCATGTCATACTAAAATGATCCCCCATATAAACATCGTTCCACAATGATACTTTTTTTTATGTATTTGTTGGGGCAAAATAAATGACCCAGTTTTAATAACGTCAAAATTAATAAAGAAACAAAACCGAACAGAAACACAAACCGAAAACAAGTCTTAATTTTATTTACAATAAAGTCAATTTTCTAAAAAGCAAACCAAAAAAGGTGGAAAGCCTTTTTCTTTTTTTACTTCCTAAAACCAAGCCTATCTCCTGGAATGCGTTACATTTAAAAATGGGGGATCGGTTGGTAATGATTTGTTTATTGTAAAATAATCCCCCACATTAAATTATATCCCTACATCAACTAACTAGAAGCTATATTTACTACTAAAAACGTTAGAATAGCCTTACGGGGTGAATACTCATAGTCATAAGACATTTTTTTTTTTTTTGTAAGAAATGAAAAAGGAAGTAATTTCGAACTAATTAAAAGTAAATAAATAAATACTGGGACTCCATAAAAAAAAAAAATTGGACATAAACCTAAAAAAAGAAGCAAACTAACCCATATGAGTTAAGAAAGACTGGGTGCATGTTTGACAAGAGATAATTAAAAAATATTATCTGAAATCAATTGTTTCCAGACTAAAATCAAAAGAACTTACATATCGCCGTTCGTCAACAACACAACTCTAGCTAGTAAGTATAATCACCGAATCGACGTCACGCTGTAAGATGGGTGGCACTAAAATGTCACTGGAAAAAGTGAAAAACGATACAATCCACTTTTTGCAGGCAACTTGTTTGATTTTAACATCAAAAGGGAAGAAGAAAAATAATTTTAAAAAAATCTAGTACACTGCTGTTCTCTAGACCATATTTTAAAAAGATTTTGTAAATTAATTTGTCAATCTTGAAATGAAGATGCTATCTGCTATTAAATTTTAAACGTATAATAGCATTTCGGGATGTATTCGAATTTCAGTGTATGGGTTTTATTCGCTAATTAAAACGAAACGAAACTCAGAACGTTTGTCGATAGCACCAGATGTTGATTTATGTGAAATGAGTACTTTTATAGGGTAACAGTGCCGGACCTGTTACCCTTGGTTATATTTTTTAAGGTTCTACTTCTGATATTTTTCTATCAGCATATATTTCATGACTTTCATTTCGGGTTTTTCTTCATTCCAAATTCTCCCTACACATATTTTCCTTAACAATTATCCTCTATTTGAGGAATTTTTAACAATCTCAGAAATTTTTTTTTTTTTTTACTTTTCACTCAGCAGTAATTGGTTATCAGCTGTCTGGAAAAACACTTATTCTCTCTTCCAGGAATTCTTAACAATAAAGATCAAGGGATAGCTATTTTGTTAATTAATATATTTAATAACAACAATAAACAAAAGATGATACCCTTTTTTTTTATTAATGAGAACGCAAAATTAATTGGCAAAAAGTATAGAAACAATTTTTTTTTTCATAAAATAGATATCCAATTTAATAAAAAAATATTCGCGATTGTATTTTATTTCTTTCTTCCAGATACACTGATAAATAATTAATAAAAATTAAAAATTAAGGAAAAGTGAATAATTTTACATTGCAATTATATATCATTTCTACATTGTTTTGAAAAAGATGTAATCTAAAGATTATAAATTTTTTTTTATAAAAAGTAAACAGGTCCACTTTTATTTTTTTCAAGAATTATTTTATTTTCCAACATATTAGAAATTAAACTGGCTTGAAATTAAAAAATAAAATGCCTCCTTTAGTGTTATGACATCTTCAAAACTTAGAAATTAAAAAAAAAAAATAATTTAACAAAACTTCCAAATACTTACAAATTTATTTTTATTTTTTGCAGTATTATTTTTGTTCTAAAACATCCCGACTTAAAAACATTTAAAGCAAAAAAAGGAAAAATATAACATTATTTATTTGAAATTGATTATTTACAAATTTAAGACATTATTGGAAAATTGAAAAAATATTATTTCAAAATAAATTTGTGATCAAAATCTTAACATAAGTTTTTTTAAATAACTTGTCTCACTAGTCACACTGTACTTTGTATGACCATCACCGATATAAAGACAAATTTCTTTTAACTAATTAGTAGCCTTGTTTTACAATTAAATTATTCGATATCAGTTAAAAAAGCAATAATGATAGATACTATCATTTTTTAAGTGAAAAGTTCATTTTTACATTGTCATTTAAAATTAAAAATGTACTTTACTTTTTAATAGCTTATGATTTCTGCATAATAATTTACTTTACTATACTTTACATCTGTTGACAGCTGAGTAAAAGATATTTTAGAGATCCCAGTGATGGTCAATTTTTAAAAATCATTAAAAATTGTTCAGTTGAAAATTCTAGTCAGCCAATGTACACCATTAAATTCTAAGTCTCAAACAACTGGATAGTTTTCCATTTTAAGTTTAGTCCCTTGTTCTTGTATAAAAAATCAGGGTCATTGCATCCCCACCATCACAAAATTCATTTGTTCAGCCCCTACCACATGTGAAAATGATGAAAATTAATTTCAGTATGAAAATTCTTACTCACCTAGATTGTGTTTTTTTTTGTATATGTTTAATTATTGCAGGGAAATGTGAAAAAGTTAATAAAAAATTTGATAGACAGAACTTGTTGATATTATTCAACCAAACATGTTCTAAAGAATTCTTGCTGTTGAAATAAACCTATTGGAAAATCCCCATAATTCTATTTTTCACCAACTTTGTCCTACTCCGAAGCAATTCTGTGGTGAGAAACAAAAACCACCAGTTTACAAATTTCTGGAGAGACCATTGAAGGCCCTGAACTATGTAAAGTCTTTCACATATCTTGGTAGCAAAGTTAACTACAGCGGAACTTTAGATGATGAAATCATGCATCGGATTGCTAAGGCTACCAATGCTTTCGGCAAACTTCGCCATTGCTTGTGGAATGAGTGGGGTATTCGACTGGATACGAAAATTCGGGTTTACAGAGCTGTTGTCCTTGCCATCCTTTTGTACGGCTCAGAGTTGTGGACTCTGTACAGGTACCATATACTCCAGCTGGATGTTTTCCATAAAAGCTGTCTGCTTGCCATCTGTGGAGTTAACCTTCAAGGTAAGACATCTAATGTAGACCTGTTTAACAGGTGTAATATTGGAGGAATTGAGGCTTTTCTCATACAGTCTCAGTTATGATGGACTGGTCATGTCTTTAGAATGTCTGATGACAGGATACCCAAGATCTTAATGTACAGCCAGTTAGATCAGGGCTACAGGAATATGGAACGCCCATGGCTAAGATACAAAGACAAGCTGAAGAGCAATTTGTCAGCTGTCAATATACCTCATAACATACTCGAGCGCTTAGCCCTGGAGTGGGTAGAATGGAGATCAATATGTTTTAGTGGACTCAGTAGTTTTCAATCTGCTTGTCTGAATCGTCTTCAAGAAGCGAGAGAAAGCTCTATAAGGTCAAATTTGAAGGGGTAGGAGATGGTAGTTATTATTATTTTGAACTCACTACATTTATATATATATATATATATATATATATATATATATATATATACATACACATACACTGTAGGTAAAAAGTTCAATGACATTCTGCATTTCTTTTAAAAAAACTTAAAATGAGATATTTATTTTTTTTAAATAAAAGATAAAATTTCAGTAACTACAGTGTATCTGCTTTTATTTTGAAAAAAAAAACAAGCTCTTAGCTATACAAAATTATCATACAACAGTATCGTATTTTGTTTTCATCAATAAAACTACCGCCTGCTTTAAAAATTCTTGGCATTCTTTTCAATAGTCTTTGAAAAAAAGTAGATGGCAGCCCTTTGCAAGCATTCTCCAAATACTGAAAAAGCTCACTCTCACTCTTTGGGTATTCTCTTCATGTATGAGTGTATATGTGTAGATATATATATGTGTATGTGTGTATGCCTATATATGTATATATGTGTGTATATGTTTGTCTATAGGTAAGCTTTTCTGTGCTTCTGTCTGTAGTGAAGAATGTGTGTACACTGTACACATATATCTGTAGGTAGTTCTTATCTTCTTTCACCTAATGTACTACAGGGCGTATATATATATATATATATATATATATATATATATATATATATATATATGTGTATATAAATATATATTTTTATATATATTTCTGTATTTAGAATTTTCGTTTTTATATATTAGATGGTGTTATTTTTATACATATATATCTGTTTTAATGTCCTTTATTTCAATATTGTTTGTTTCTCTGTTATATTAGACCATTTTTATCTATGTATATTTGCCCATATAAGTTATATTTTAATAAGTGGTTAGAATTCGTTTAATAACACTTTCAATCTTGAATATTTCTTGGTTGTTGTATTGGAGTATCTATGTCAATGTATGTGGGTGTATGTACATGTCTTTATCGGTGTCTATGTGTATGGTAACTTGCATGCACATTTCATTGTGTATGTATGGGGTTTTTTTTTTGTAAAGGGTCATGGTGATATTTCCCGTCTTGTAACTTTTTTGTGTGTGTATATATCTAAATATGTCTGCGTGCTTATGTATTATAATCTGATTGTGTATGTATTGTCTTTTGCAAGATGTCATCATCCACTGCCTATGCATAGGGATTCAAATGTATCCATGTTGTCATGAAGTTAAGAGCAGTCGATCTTAACATTTATTCCAACTTAATTTCAATAAAAACAAAATAAATAGAATAACATATGTATTTTTTTTCCTCAGTAATTTTATAATTTTAAACTTAATAGAGATTAAATTTAGATTTTAAAATGAATAATTTTTAATTTTAATTTCAAATTTTATTGTATAATTTAATACTTATTATTTAGAATAAATTCTATTTTAGTATAACCCCAACTTTAAAGCATTTAATAGTTATTATAACCCTACCTCGTTATCAAGTTTTTTGAATTCTCGTATACTTGTATTTTGATTGGTCATTCCAGCTTATGTAACAGCATTTCCCCTTGTGAGGGGTGGTTAATTAATTTGAACCTTTTAAAACCCTTTATTCTACATTCAACATCATCACTTGATAAGACACCATAGGTGTTGAAACAAAATGGCTATTTTTGTAGTGATTTTATAACATATTTATGTTATAATTTTCAAATAAATAATTATATTTGCTCTACTGCATATTGAGCACTCTTTTAAGAATAGTAATTGTTGGTTATTGGAATTTATTCTGTATACACCAATCCTATACTTATATATATATATATATATATATATATATATATATATATATATATATATATATATATATATATATATACTACAAGGATGCACAGTGGAGTAGTGGATAGTGACTCAGATTGAGGAATTCGGAGAGCTAATTTTGAATTCCAGTCAAATCCATTACATTCACTTATGTGCTAATGCCCTTGGGAAAGGTATGAATCCTCTTCTTCTCCCTCCAGCTAAATTAGTAGGACAGACCGGGTTTTATAGCCTTGGATGGCTACTGGTCTAGGAGAAGGACAACTCTGAATTCAAAACCTGAGGAGGGTCGTTTAGGGACCTTGTGGCATGTAGTGCACCAGGTCTCTGTATTCAGCCCTTCAAAAAGTGTGGTTGGTTCTGCACAAAGCATTTACCACAATAATCAAATCATATGTGCTGGTGTCTGGGCTGTCACTTAAGCCTCATACACGGAATACAATGAGAGAGTCCACCACCATATATATATATATATGAGTAAAGCAACAAAGTTTTTAAATGTTTGTAGCAGTAAAGTGTTACATGAAAAATAATAAATTAAAATACTACAATTAAAACATCTTTTTAAAAAAATTCTAAAAAATTTTTTTTAATCACATAAGTTACCCCCCTTGCTTAGATATATATATAAAAAAAAAAAAAAAAAAATGCAACCCCTGGAATGGTCTCAGATGAGATTGAAAGTATTTGGGAAAATAAAAATTATTTGAAAGAAAATTATGGAATTTTTCTTTATCAATTTTCTACTGCAACCAAGAATTTAATTTGTGGACTTGAAAGGATTAAAACTAAAATAAATAGACATAATATGTCTAAATTATTTAACCAAACATGCTTATATATATATATATATATATATATATATGTGTGTGTGTGTGTGTGTGTGTGTGTGTGTGTGTGTGTGTGTGTGTGTGATACGCTGCTTTTCTTTAAAAAAACACCTTACAATGAAATATTTTTGGATTTTTTTAAAATCAAAAGATAAAATTTCAGTAACTACAGAGTATTTGCTTTTATTTTTTAGGCTTTCTCTAGGCTCCTCCTACTACCAAAAATCTGGATTTATATTTATATATATATATATATATATATATATATATATTGATATGCAGGCATAGTTAAATTGTTAGCGACTGGGAATAAGAAATTATTTAATCAAGTTTGAATTCTGGGTAAGTATTTTATTCACTTTTGCACAAATACCTTTGGGAAAGGTATGAATACATCTCTCTTTTCCCAGCTATGGGTTAAATTGCAGTGTAGACTAGGCTCTTTAACCTTTATTGGCAATCAATCTAGGAGAATGAAAATTCTAAATTCAAAACCTGAGGAGGGCTGTTTGAAGACTTTGTACCACACTGTGTACTAGTTTAAGAATATCAGTTCTTTGAAAAAGTGTGGCCTGGTTCTGCACAAGCTTTCACCACTATAATCAAATAATATGCGTGGATAGTCTACTGTAGATTGATTACATAAATTGTTACCAATGTTACTAAAAACTGAATGCAAATCACTTGATAAGATCTATACGATGTAAGGGAGGTAACTGTAAGTTTCGATTTTTCCATAAACTTTTGACTCTTTACTTAATATATAAAATATCTTATCAAAATGTTTCTGAATCCATTCCCAAATTTAATCAGCCGTTCTATAACCTACCCTTCCACAAAATGTCATTGAAGTTTATGGGCAACTTTTGGAGATATTGTGTGAACAAAGAGACAAACATGGGCAAATAAACACATTCTCGCCATCTTTGTGGGCAGATATAATTAACTGAAATTTTAAATTTGTACCAAATATTAAAATTATCTGACACAGAATAATTATAATTTCAAAACTTATTTAACCTGGAAAAACAATGATGATAATAATGACAATTTAATTTATTTAACCACAGAATAAGCTTCCTAATATTAGAACACATTTAGGAGTTTTGTGGCATAAATAATTTCCATTTTTGTTAATCAACTTTATTTTTCAAAGACAAAGTACAATTACATTTCAATCAATTATATATTCACCACTATTTGAAGTGACTTGTTGCCACTTATTATGCAGTTCTTTGGTATCTTCTGAATAAAATTCTATCTATAAATGCACAATTAGCAGTTCACTCCATTAATGGATAATATTCCGATAATCCTACTTACCTTTCTTCCATGGAACCTTAGTTCTGGGTATGATGATAAACTATATCTGGCAGCAATGTCGCTGATTAGGTGATTTGGGGTTTTGATTAATTGCTGCTGTTCCCAGGTTCACCCTGACCTCGGGTGGTAGCAACTGTTAGGGTCCTACCTATAGGCAAATAGTGAACCCCTAAACAAAAATAAAACACTATGAAAGTATAAAAATATATTTTTATGATAAAATTTCCAACAATACAATTTGAAAGCAAAATGACCAGAGATACATAATATAGTAAAAATACCAATAATACATTTTATCTGTAGTTGAAGGCATACAATTGCATTCAAAAGTTACTTAGTTGAAGCCATAAAATTGTGTTCAAAATATTTTGATTTTGACATTAAATAACCCATAAAGGTTTTGATATGCTGCTGAAAAAAAATCAACCAACCAAACAATCAACATGAAAGAACTCTTTTATAACGTTAAGCCGTATAATATCCTACAATTTCTTAAAGAAGTCAAATTGTATTCTAAAATATAACTATAACATCAAACACACATATCATCACCTCTAGTAATTATGTCCACGCAAACACATACATGTGCAAATGCTGAGTATCATCTACCATGTAGTCAATTGCAAAAGCAGAATAACATATATCATATTTTTATTACTTCAAAGCTCACCAGAAAATTAGATTTTGGCATTAAAATGACCTATAAAGCATTGATATGCCATTAAACTAACAAGTCAATCAATCAATGGAGCTCAGGCTTTCAGTGAAGATTTATCTTTGTCAATTCATTACCTTTTGCATTGAACAGTGTCAGATGTAATCCATGTTTCATCACCTGTTATAATATAATTAAGGAATCCTTAGTTAAGATGATACATTTGTCATTATAATTGGTCCCCCAAAAAAGACATTACTTATGACTTAACCTAATCAAAGAAAATTACTTATAACTCAACCTAATCAGTAGCATAGCTAGAGGACGAAGGCTTTCTGCCCTGTGATACTTTTATGGAGGTAGCATTTTTGGGTCCGTTCTATAAGTCTGTACAGGCTGTACTGAAACAAAAGTGGTTTTAATCTCAGGACATGAATCACAGTTGAAGAACCTTTTTGATTTTTAATAACTTAGATTATGGCATATGTATTTAAGCTTGTTAAGACTGTTGTCTTGGCCAAACAATAAACATTATCCAGTGATGTATTCAGGGCAATTTTATCATTAATAATCAATAGGATTCTTCAAAAGAGCAGAGAAAATTTGTTCGGATCCATTGGATAAAAAACTTGAGCAGCAGAATATAATAAATACTCTGCAAAAGAATGGATTTCCTAAACAATTACCAACAACTAGACAGAATGAACAACAATACCATTGAGGAAAATATAGACTCTAGTTCTGAAAATGTTTTAACGGTGAACATACTGTATGAAGAAAACACATCAGAAGCTCTCAAACGAATTTTAAAACAGATAGATAGATATATGAGTTGTATTCTCTTTCAACACAATAGGAAGGATGCTCATCAGATTAAAAGATGAAAGAGCATTACAAGTAATGGCAATCTGATCTACAAAATTAATTGCATGAACTGCTCAACATGTGGGCATGACTTCAAGATCATTGAAAGAACGACTGGATGAACATTGAAGACTATGTGATAAGGTAATTTCAAATGATAACGAAAAACAAAAATTAGAAAAAACTTCAGCGATTGTATTACATGCAATTACAGAAGGTCACCGAATTGACTTCGGCCATCCAGAAATAAAATTGACGAACCAAAAGCATTTGAATCAAAGAAGAGTAGCTGAACAAATGGTGACAGCAACTACAAAAAATGCCTGCAATAGGATAGATGCATCACAACTCCATCCTGTCTGGACATCTTTGCACCAAAGAAAAATACGATATGGGAGAAAAAATATCAATTTATAAAGAAAAAAACAAAAATCCTTTTTTTTTTAACACCTCATCTTGCTATTATGTTGTAAACGGCATCAACTTGGTTTGTTTTCCTTGATTTGAATTCTTAAGCATTTTGAGCTTCTTTGCACTGTTTTTACTCAAATTAAGGAGTAACCAAGACTGGCAACTGCTAGTTGAAATATTTCCATAAAAATAAATCATTGGAACTACAAGTTTTTTCTTTTAATTACAATTTTATCATTGTTGATAATATGAAACCAGTGAATGGACCCAGAGTGCATTCTTTTAATGCCATAGTGTGACTGTATGTGGGAGACACAGGTTGGTTGTTATCATATAAATTTCAGTTATCTTCCTTGACAGAAGTTAGTTAGAGAGCATGTGTGAAAACTTTTTTTATTTTATATATATATATATATATATATATATATATATATATATATTACAGTAGCTTAAGAAAATTTATATGTATTGTCACATCAAAACAACATGATTTGTTATGATTAACAAACTATTTAACATGTCAAAATGCTCCCCTTCATGTTCGATACAACACTGAACACTATCAGCAACACTTCTACAAATCATTTGACACATTTCTACATTAATTTCAGAAAATCTATATATACTGCTTGTTTTAATTCAGGAATTGTTTTTGGTTTGGGCCTGTAAACAAGATCTTTCCGTACATCCCACAAGAAAAAGTCTGATGCTGTTAGTTCTGGTGATCATAATGGCCACTTCATTGCATCATATCATCCTATCCACCTCAGCTGGAAGAAAAAGAACATTACTTTTGGCATACACTAAATCAATCAAGTAAGAATTTTGTTTGAATTTTGAAAAGTTAGAAATCCACAAAATTTTCTTGTTATGTGTATTTACTTGTTAAAGTGAAATTCAAATAAAATTCTCACTTGATTGATTTGAACAAGAACTATAGCATTGTAATATTGAATGCTCCAAAACATATATTCAACTGTCAATATATAGCATAATTTAAAAAATCATCATTCAGTCTACACATATTAGTATATAGAGTTTTAGTATTTGGTCATATATAAGAAAATTGTGCCCTGAAGATGACAATTTGAAATTGTCAAAAGTACTTGGCATGTGTCTTCCATCTGACACAACTCGAATATAAGGAACTTATTATTCAAGGAATTGATAGTAAGTTAATGTCTCATTAAGTCCTGTTAGTGAAGTGATTTCGCCATTAATCACATTAACATTGATATTTAATTCTTTGTATAAATTGTTTCTTTATGATATAAAATATAAGATGCACACTCTAATATATATATATATATATATATATATATATATGAGGAAAAGTCAAAAATTATCTGTACTCTTGATATGTTATGGTGAAAGTGTGGACAATTTTTGACTTACCCTTGTTTGTGTGTGTGTGTGTCTGTGTGTGTGTGTGTGTGTGTGTGTGTGTGTGTGTGTGTGTGTGTGTGTGTAGCCAAACCAAGAGAGCCAGACAAACCTACCAAGGTTTCACCTAAGCGGATTGTCAAGGAACTTTCCCTGACAATCCGCTTAGGTGAAACCTTGGTAGGTTTGTCTGGCTCTCTAGGTTTGACTAGGTCTGCTCCTCCTGTATTGAGCACTTTTTTAATTAGTTGTTTACTCATGTCAAGGTTTTTTTCTTGGGGCTTTGAACCTGTAAGCTGTACGATTACTTTCGACAGACGTTCATGTTCCTGGCTCTTTCTTTTTTTAAAAACCTTTTGATTTGATTATTGGCAAATCAAGAAACCGAAGGTTTTTCGAGACGAGTATAGTTACCTATACTTATATATATATATATATATATATATATATATATATATATATAGCAAAGGTAATAAATCTGTTGGCATATATTCCAAGGGGATCCTAGTAATATAAAATATTAAAACTGATCCACAAAAAGAGCTCAATGTATTTATTAATACAGAGCAAAAATTAATACACAATAAAATCTAAAATCACCTCATATGGGGAATAAGCTTATTTGAGCAGATGAAAATATGAGTTGTCTGTTTTGTCAACTCCAGTATATACCGGGGGTTGATATGACAGACGACTTGTATTTTCATCTGCTGAAATAAGCTTATTCCCCATATGAGGTGATTTTGGATTTTATTGTGTATTAATTATATATATATATATTAAGAAGGAGTCACTGTGTAATATGTTGTATTTTTTGTGTGAGGACTAGGGTTTTGGGGAAGGTCGGCAAACAGAACAGTTGCCCCATGTGGCACACTCTATCTAGTTGAATTAAAGTAATAAGTCACATATGCAAATTAGTATGGTCAAAAGTTCTAAATAAAAGATGTATCAACAGTGTTCAAACTCCATATTCATACACTGCATATACTCTTTACTTGTTAACATGGGTCTGTGCCATCATACAGATGTCAGCTACCATTCTGCAATACATTATTCCTTACCTCTTGCACCTGCTGATGCAATACAACAAGAGTTATTGGTGAGCTAAATTGAACAACTTAGGCTTTGTCCCATTATGTTTTATACATGCTCAGTTGGAAACAAGTGCAGCGATTGTACCAACTATGTAAATATCTGAAATATTTTGTGGAGCATGCTGCATAGCAAAGGCATCCTATTTTTGATTTTTTTTATCAATTTACTCCCAAGCAAGGCAATAACACCACTAAGATGCAAGGGGCTACTAGAAGTGAAAGATAAGGAAAAGACTTTCAAAGGTACCAGGAACCCAATAACAGTATAAATTTCAGAGTTTAGGTAGAGATTTTAGAAGTATAGTGTTTATGTAGACTTTAGAAGGAACCAGAAACCCAATCCTAAACAGAAAACAAAGGATAGACCTTTACTCTTCTTCGAAATACAGGAGAGGAGTGTGAACCAGACAATAGGTGAGCCTATCTACTCCTTTTGTGAAAAAATAAATAAATAAAAAATAAATAGTAAAATATCAGAATTTAGGCACAGACATTATAAATACAGAGCTGTGTTGGTAGGTATTATCCTGATGGTAAAGCACATTACCTTCCTATTGTAGGAATGGTAGCAGAACAGGTTGAACAATGTTCTGAGCAGACATTTTGCTGTTCAATATTCCCTTCACAAACACCAAATGGTGGGTAGGAATTGTCTCTTATGGTATCTTGTTTGTCCTGTGTGAATATACACTGTAAGATATTGTTCTCTATGTCTATATTGCAAATGCAAATGGGAGAGATTGGAAGAAAGGTTTATTTTCCCATTGTATTTCCCCCATTATGGGCCTTATTATATCTGTTATATAACACCTTGGGCATGTGGCTGAGTGGTTAGAACGTTCACATTATGACCATGAGACCTAGGTTCAAATCTCACCATAGTCAATTTATCAGGAAGGAGACTTTCTGATATTATTGGGCTGGAGGGGTCAATCCCAGCCTGTGGCACCTTTGGAAAGTGCCTGAAAAACCATACCACAAGTTGACCCAAGCCTTGGGGAGACAGATCCCTTGGGGGCCGTCGATATCTGTGCTAGCACGAAGTCACAAGTCATTGTGGCCGAGGGCTTGAGCATTCTGACCTTGTTCAAATTGTTGATCATGCTAGATAACACGCTCTTTCCCAGAAACTGTAACTAAGGTCTGCTCAGCATAGTTGCAGTATAAACCACAGGTGGGCCCTGTGGGTGCTGAATAAACACAAATGAGCCTGAGCCTGAGCAAGCATCTGCAATAAGAATTGTCTAGCCGCCCTAGTAGATGGGTATCCTCGAATATGAGTGGCCTGCTATACATATAACAACACCATATTTCATAAATGGAACAGAATGGCTAAAAGGAAAATGAACTACAAACATTCTTTATTCTCAGAGAAACTTTTATATCACTAAGACATACACAAAACTATATACATGTGTCCCATACAGAGAAAAATATAACATATATCTACAGAGCAAGCAGAGTGAAAGGAGAACGAAAAGATATATCTTACATATATGGAGATTCTTCTGTGTTTCCGGAGAAGCCATGTTTCGGACTCCAGATATAAACTCACCAGATTCATCTACTCTGTCCCAAGTGAGGAATATATTCTGCAAACTGGAAACACTGAGTTTTGAATTTTCCCAACTAGCCAGTGATTTCTTTATCTGTGAAAAATATGTTCCCAAAGTGAAACGACACCATAAACTTCTAAGCTGTAGGATTTGCTGAAGGAGGCAGATTTAGACTCAGCCCAGGCCCCTTGGCCCAGGCTAAAAAAAACAACCATTCAGTTTAGCTGCTGTAAACCAACTGAATGACTGACCTCTTTACTCATTGTATAAAGTGATGTCACTAAGTAGCCATCACAAAATTATTTCAACCAAAGGGAGATAATCGCTTTTGTATCCTTACAATCTTTTCGTGAATGAAAGCAGAATGTAATCCTCTTATTGAACCCTACAAATTACTATTCGATTCCCTTGGCTAGGTTTTCACATCTCTTGCACCTGCTGGTTCAATACAACAAGAGTTATTGATGAGCTAAATTGAACAAGTCAGGCACCATCCCATCATATTCCTTGGGAAACAAGTACAGTGATTATGTCAGCTATATAAATTTTTGGAACATTTTGTGAAGTATGTTGAGTAGTAAGAGTATCCTGTTGGTAGGCATTATTCTGCTAGCACAGTAACTTGCACTTAAATCATTGAATGTTCTTATTCAGTCATTTCATGTCGCTCATGAAGACCTCTTTCAAAATATAAATTTGTTTGTTGTTTAACTCCTTATAGGTCATTTAATGCCGAAATTTAATTTTTGGTGGGGGAGCTTTGAATTAATAAAAATATGACATATGTCATTCCACTCAGTGCATACACAACTATGATGGATGTGTTGAAAGGCTTTCCTTTCAGTTTAGTGACAAGAGCATTCATATTTATTTTTGTTCCCTACATCAATTTCCTATGCTATCATGGCCCTGGACATTAAAAAAAAATTCCAGTTTTCTTTGCTTTCAAATATATTTTGAGCGGAACAAGAAAAGACTTTGATAAACTTTTCCAGCTCCTCAGTCACTTGATCAACATTGCATAAGAATTAATTTAGGACAGATTTTAGGATGAAGATCAGAAAATTACTCAGAAATGTACTCTGTGAGCTAGACAAGATATCAGGCAAAAATGACTTTGGTTTTGATTGAAAGTAATTTGATCAGAATCTTCCAAAACGTTTCCCTAGTTTGAGAAGGCAAATACAGTGGAACCTTGGTTTATGAATTTAATTAATTCCTGAAGACTGTTTATAACCCGAAACATTCATAAACCGAAACTATTTTCTACAACGGAATCAATGTAAAAATGAATCAATCTTTTCTTGTATTCTTCAATTGTCTGTGATTATTGTTTTTTTAAGAATTGTCACTTCTTTTTCAACATCAGCTCCATTGATTGTCTCTTATTTTTGAGAATAGCACATATTGTTGGTTTTGCCATACCAAACTGAACAGCAAGATAAGAGACACAGGCACCATTTTCCTATTCGGTTATTATGTCTTTCTTCACTTCTTATTGTGATTCTGGTCATTTGTCTTTCCACTTTGTTGTTATCATTATCCTCTTCTGGCACCCAGGGTGTCTTATTTAATAATTTATTAAAAAAACACAGAACACAATTAAATTCAAGAGAATGATTGATTGATTTGTCTGTATCAACTCCTTATGGGTCATTTAATACCAAAATTTAATTTTCTTAGAATCTTTGAAGTAATAAAGATATAACATACATTATTCTGCTTTCACAATTGAAAACATGGTAGATGAAACTCAGCTTTTGTGTATATACTGTTTGTGTGGACATAATTAATAGAGGCTGTGATATGTGCATTTTGATGTTGTATTTTTGTTGAAGTTATATTTTGGAATACAGTTTGATTGTAAGATATTATATGGACTAATGTCATGGAAGAGTTCTTTCATTTTCAGTTTGGTTGGGTGATCTTTTTTGGCAGCATATCAACCTCTATGGACTATTTAATACCGAAATCTAAATATTTTGTACATAATTTTATGCTTTCAAAATAAAGCTATGTTTTTTAGATATATAGTTTGTAAATCATAAAATATATTGTTGGTAATATTACTATAAACATGTACTGTTGATTTTTGTTTGGGTGTTCACTATTTGCCTATAGCTTGAACCCTGACAGGTGCTACCACATCGGTTCAGGCTGGACATAGGAACAACAGTAGTTAAGAGGTGGTTCCATGCTCCTCAAAACCTCCAGTCTCCCGATCAGAGGTCTTGCTGCCAGATGTAGTTTATCGTCATACCCAGGACTACATTGGTAAGGTTTATACTAGAGTCAATATAGAAGAATGGGTCGAGTTTATACTTGACTGTCAAACCTCCAATCTCCCGATCAGAAGCCTTGCTGCCAGATGTAGTTTATCGTCATACCCAGAACGAAATTCAAGATAAGTTATGGCAAAATTGAACAGGAATGTGTATGGAGTGAAAGCTACACCAGAACTGATGCTTTCCCACCGATACTCCCAGCTTTTTGCCCACGTTGTCGCCAGCTTGAATGTTTGTTGCTTGAGACACTGTTTGTTGCCAGAGATGTATTTTTGTTTGGAAAGCTTGTTCATGAACCGATTTGTTCGCGATAAGAGTTGTTCATGACTTGAGGTTCCACTGTATCCTGTTTTGTTCAATTTTTTTAACTCTGGCATGCAGGTTTTGACTTAAAAACTATCAGGTTGTTGACATGATATGCGCATGTCTGAGAGTGCTCTTATTTTAGCCTTTTGATTCCAGTCACCTCATGGGAAAATAAGGCTTGGTGAATTTGACATTCACGGGGCATATAGAAGACCCTGCGGAAGAGGAAAACAGCAAGTAACTTAGCTAATGAGCTTGTGTAAATGGATAACAAAACAAGGAGTGGTAGAGATAGCACAAACGTAAACATTGCTAAGAGCTACAAAGGATAGGAAGTTGTGGTGAGCCATGATCGCCCACATTCTGATGTGACATGCACGTGAAAGAAAAAAATGATAGTTTTAGTTCAAAATCAGAATTCTATTCATTTGTCGCGGAGCGCTCATTTTTTAACCTTTTGGTTTCGGTTTGGGGCATATAATAAAAATAGATAGCCTAGAGAATTTGTCACTTACAGGACATATTGAAGTCAAGAGGGGAAACTGAGTAAACTACCTAAGGAGCTTGTGTCAATGGATGACAGAACATTAACAGGGAAAGATAGTAAGGGGTCAAACATTGCTTACTACTACAGCAGCTTTTCGTTGTAGAGATGAGGATATCAATTTGTCTCCCTGTAGTTGCTATTAGAATTTATGTAAAAAAAAAGAAAATGTCCTTCAATAATAATTTAAAAAATTCATACAAAAATAAAATAAAAATTATACAAAAATTTGTTCTTATCAATAAAATACAAGAATTTATTTAAAAAGTGTTTAAAAAATGAAAAATGAAATATTTTATTTGAAAGATCCGTTTTAAGTAGAATATATAAAAGCTTGTGGAATCTTCCACGTCTGCCAGTCACTCCGGCGGGGAAATGTACTCTTCCCTGTGGTGATTATCGTGACAATCAAACATACACTACGTGGAAATCGTATGACAAGCATCCATTAGTTAATCTCCTCAAAACTAGCTCGCTGATTGGTGGGTTCCGACCAATCAAATCGCCTGCACGCGACAAAACTGTTTTTTCCCGCTAAGGTTGAGCCAGTCACGTGATACACCATCTTATATAAACAAAACACGAGTGGTTCTCTGCCTCTTCTTGTCTCCTGTCTTTTTCGCCACTCTTGCGTCTCATCTCTTGCTGCCAAAATGTAACCTTCAAGAACTCCCGTCTTGACCATGCAGTCAGACGTTAAAGAACATTACAACATTCACGCAAGTATAACTCTTAACTCTTCTGAACATCTTACCAACTTGTACAATTCCTAACATGTAACAGGAAGTCATTCTTCTAAACTACAGTTTAATAATTAATTCTGCCTTTATGAGCACAGGTACAAATATTACCAAATCTAAGAGACATAACTCTATCAAACCTTTAGCTTATGTACATGTACACTAAGACCAATAAATTCAATTGTTATGTTTTGAATCATTATTTTCTGTCTTGTATTAATTGTTGTGGATGGAAGATTATTGAACACACCAAATTTTAAGCCTTCTCGCCATTCAAACCTTCTGATACTTTCTAACACTTCACACATCCGCAACAAGCTCTCCTTGTTCTATAAAAGTGAATCCTTTTTTGACAAATCTGTGCAAAATGAGGATCAAATGAAGTAAAAATCAGAGAATCTTAAAAGCTTAATTTTTTTAAAACTCAGCCCAATTAGTTGGTAAATCCTTTGCTTGCTAAAAAAAGTAACTCCTAGAAAAATTTGCTTGCAAACGTATGGAGCCTGTCCTTTTGCATAACTTTCGACTTGTGAAAGCTTTCTGAATATATTGACTTGTGGGGATTCACTGAAGTGGTGAAACATCTTAAGGGGTGGTTTTGTTAAGCTACAACTTATGTTCGCTTCTTACGGATGTTTGCTCACAAAAGCCGCAAAAATAACCACAATTTTTCGCATACTAATTTTCAGTGTTCAGCATTGTCGATAACTTTCATTCAAAAGAAGCTTAGTTTCAACAAAAGCAACAGAGATTTCATCTGATTCCCAAATGTCCCTGTGAAATAAAAAAAATATGAATAGTTCAATAAATCATGGCTGCTGTTGCAGAGGCAGAAAAGAGTAATCTGGAAGACAGAACCTTGTTTTTGTTGTTGTTACTGTTGTAGAGGTTATTTCTTTCTTTGTCTTGGCAAACGTAAATCAAAGCATCAAACAAAAGAGTACATTGAGTAGGGTGAATAAATTTATTTACGTATATAAAAAGACTGGTAACTTCTGTCTGTTGGTGTTGCTCAGGCATCAGGGAGATAGAGTGGTGAAATTACAAGTGAAATGGACATTGGTGGTAGCTGTCGTCATCGTCAATGGCATCTCTCTCTTTCAGTTTGTCAGTTTTGACATTAAACCCTGGTCCGTGTCAGGTCTGTTTGAATTTGGGTAGTCAAATTTAGTCTCACAGATCATAATATATTATTAATTTTGTTTTGGTTAAAGTGTATTGTTGTGGATTCCGGGATGAAATCCGATATCAATAAATAACAAACACCAGGAATGAGTAAGGAAAATAAATGTATTAACGTAATAATACAAACTGGTAATACGGGTTAGTAGATCCAGGAATGCGGGTTAGTAGCACTAATATATATACAGTCTTGGTATTGAAGTATCGCGGTATGACTCCTTACTGAGTCTACGTGCTCGCTAACTGTGACGCTTGCCGCCGTCTCTGTGTGTGACTTACTCTACTACTACTGAACTCTACTACTCTTCTGTCGTTCCGTCTCGACGGTATTCGTTCCGTCTCTTCGGGTATTCACTGGTACTAGTATATGTATACACTGGGTGACTCCATTTGTGTAAAAAGGGGAGACCCTTAACATGTATGTATGTATGCAGAAAATGTATTTACACAGTCTGCTTTGGGTCATTAAGCAGTTAACATCTGGTTTATATAGAAAATGTAAGAGGCACAACACTGCTGACCAACTCATGCAGAAATAATGATTTGTACAGACTTTATATATAGTTAAAAAAATCCCTTCAACCACTGAGACAAGTGGTGAGTTTCTTTCAAGCTTTGAGAACTTTTTTTTCATTTTACATTTTTTGCTTTTTGTCCACTTTTTCTAGTTTAGGTTCCAGTTTCTTCACAACCAGCGCTTGTCAGTGAATCATACAATGGGAAATTTGGGTTCTTGTTTGGGTTCTTTTTTGCCAATACGACAAAGCCATTTACATGACCATGGTCCATGATCAAACATTGCTAAGGCACTATTCACTGACACAACCTATTTCTTCCATTCCAAATTTACCCTAAGAGATTTAGAGTCGATTTTTTCTTTTTCAAAATCATCTCCAGGAAGAGCTGAAGGCAACAGTATGTAACCCACCTAACAACACGCTTGTATAAATGGATAGCAGAACAGGAGTGGGATAGAAAGTCAGAACACAGACGTTGCTAAGAACTTCAAAGGATAGAAAGGTGTGGAAACGGTTAAAAAGCCAATAAAAATAGAATGTAAACTTTGATTTAAAATCAGAATTCTTTTCAGTTGCTTTGCCTTGCAATTGATTGTTTAATATATTCAAATGACTGAAGATTTAAGCCGACCAAACAAAATTGCTGAATTTATTAGCAACTAGCAGCATGGCCCGGCGTTGCCCGTGCTTGATTAAAAAATCGTACGACTCATACAGCAATCGCTATCACTTGACTTAAAAAATATTTTGCCCTTCCTTGCCTTTAAAGGAGTGCCCTTTGCCATGCTGATGTTGCTACATGCCTTACTCCTTGCCTGTCTCACACTGCGATTTTTTTCTAAGCTCTATACTAAACATTAAATCTGTTACGAAAAAAGAACTAAACAAAATGAACACAAAACGATCAGCTTTAAAAAAAGGACTCGTAACTGGAAAAACCGAATGAAAAAAGAATGTTAACAACAAATACTTTTTCACACCCAACCCAGTTCTGCGGAATCAGAATCAACGTTGAGTTTAAGCAAGCGAATGAGCCAATTGGAGTAAAGTGCCATGCAGATTTAAATTTTTCCCACTTGTGACGAATGCAGCTATCGATTTTTTTTTTGCATGCTAGCATGCTAGTTAACATTCGTGTCAGTCAGCTGTTGGCTCTCACGCTGGCCAATAGAACCTTCCTGCCTATTCGTGGCAGCCAGCTATAGGCTCTCACTCTGGCCAGTAGAAAATAACTGCAAACTACATGAAAACTACCGTAGAAGCATGAAAAAATCAATTATTTCCACTATCGATGGGAGTTGGGAAATGCAAAGTCAGTCTTGGCCTTTCTACTAACTTGGAGCATGTGCATGTAAATTTTGGTGCAAATCCGTCGAAAATTGCGGCCGTGCATTCGTTACACACACACACACACACACACACACACACACACACACACACACACACACACACACACACACATCCTGCCTTTTATAGATAGAGATTCAGCGGGTGTGGGCACTAGAAATATCTCAAATTAATCTTTAACATTCCACACTTGATTAAAAAGACATTGCCATGAGAGATCCACCACATATCCATGTAATCACAAATGCAGATGATATCCATTTGTCTAAGATTTTGACACATTTGATTCCAGTCTGGGACATGATAAGAAAAGAGGGCTTGGAGAATTTGACACTCGCAGGACATACTGAAGGAAAGAGGAGCAGAAGGAAACAGTATGTAACCTACCTAACAACACGCTTGTATAAATGGATAGTAGAACAGGAAGTGGGATGGAAAGTCAGAACACAGACGTTGCTAAGAATTTCAAAAGGATAGAAAGCTGTGGAAACGGTTAAAAAGCCAATAAAAATAGAATGTAAATTTTGATTTAAAATCAGAATTCTTTTCAGTTGCTTTTCCTTGCAATTGGTTGTTCACAAAATTCAAATGACTGAAGATGTCAGCCAGGCACTAGCAAACTTTTTCAAGCAGTGGGTCTTGAATTGACTTAGCAGATCGGTATGCGATGAGCCATAGATCAAGAGGATATGTGGCTCGTCACAAAACAATTCAATGTAAATTTTCGTAGTAGGTACCCCAGCTATTTTCACTACAGAAGACAATATGTGTATGCATATACTTTAGAAATGGTAGGAACATTTTATTTTTTAGAAAAAACTTTTTTATAATTAAAAAATTGGAGTCTTGGTATAACCTTATCACTGATGACGGTGTGATTAACATGTGTGATTTATTTTTAATTTATTCATTTAAAAATAAAAACATATATTTCTTCCTTAGAGAAAAAATTCTTATCAACTTTTTTTGGTTCAAAAGCAAAAGACGTTTACACATATGATCTTCCTTAGTGAAAATCGCCAACGGTGTAAAATGCTGACATTAGTTTCTTCAAAATTTTACAAAATTCAAGAAACATTGAACTTAATTATTATTCATGTATGTGGTTATGTATGAGAGATTGCGTGAGTGAACAAGTGAGAAGGAAACAAAATATAATTTTAAGAAATATTATTTTCCTTATGAAATTAAGCTTGCCATTCAGAAAGACCAAATGAGCTGCATTCCGCAGTTTGCATATGACTGATGTAAGCCAACCAAACATAATTGCAGAATTTAACAGCAATTTGGGGGTGAAAGAACTAGAAACATCTTGAATTAATCTTTAACATTCCACACTTAATTAAAAACAAATTGTCATGAGAGAGTCATCGCATATACATGTAAAATAACACGATAAAATAGTCAGGCTTGGCAGCTTCATAGAAGTCACAAAACAGGCACATGTTGAAAGCATTGCCCTTTTGGAAATTGATTGTTTTGATCAAAGTAATCCTGACTTTTTCAAGTTTAGGTTCTAGTTTCTTCACAACTGGCACTTGACAATGAATAACTTGCATGCATCGATTCTATTTTGCCAATGCGACAAAAAAAAAAAACATTTACATAACCAAACATTGCTGGCAGATAAGGGAACAATATCCAGATGTTTGGTTTATTCTGGCCCACACATGTTTTCAGCCATTTTTACTGCTATAATTTTTTTTGGTATTTGTGAGTTATCTGTTATCATTTTTTAGAAAGTTAGATGTGGTATTTTTTTCAGACTGCTAATCAAGTTTAATCATCGATACAATAATGTTGATGCAGATATCGGAGTCCACATTCAGAATATCGATGACTAAGGTTTAAAATGAACTTTTAAAAATGAAAAATCTTTGGTGAAGCTTTTATTTCAGTTTTAATATTTCCAATCAGCAAAATACTTTGCTGTATTTCAAAACTCATTTAAATTGACTGTGTCGGAGTTAGCTCCTCCTCAGTTTCCTTAATCCATCAACAGGGGTCTCTCTCCCACGAGTATAAATACTGGCTGACCTTTCTCTCTCTTTTTTTTTTCGACTGAGGCGCGGAGGCGAGGAAAATCTTTCTCTTTTTCACTTAGGCCAATATGTGACATCTCACAGATACAGCGTTTCCCATATTCTGGGAACACGCTAAGGACAACACACGTACGTAAGGAGACTCAACACAACGCACACACATAACTTCTCCATACAAACACTATGTAACTTTTCATGTCATTGTAATTTGTTATTAATATATATTTGTTTGCATATATGTATCAGTCTTGTTTGTTTTCTTTTGTCTTCTTTGGACTTAATTAATGTCCGACATTCTCATGTAGCTAGACCGGCCAGCAGGAAAGTTTAACCTTCTGATGTCTTATCACACCTCACCACCACGGTCTGCTACAACTGGAATGAGCTTTTTAAATCGCTAAAAATCATTGATTTTAGCACTATTTTTAGCCATCTATCAACACAATATAATTCTCTTTATTAAAAAAATCTTTCAAAAATAAAATATACTTTTCTGAAACTTTATTTGAGGATTTTTAACTGATTTAAAGTTTTTATTAATCTGATTTGAAACAAATATTACTTTTACTTTTTAAAATATTGTAGAAATGCATTTTTTAACACGGAGGCAGATGTTTATTTAAAGTGTTGACAACTAGACTAACAGGCAGAAGTTAATCTATTTTTCTAAGGGGGGGGGGTCATACCTGTAAAATTATTTGAGGAATATAACGTGAGCACAATTTTATATAATTTTTAACTACCTCGTAATCTTAAAAAATTAGGAAAATGTCCTCTGTAACCTAATGTTTCATTTTATTGAATTTTAGGTAATTTGGCTTTAAATTTACTATTGTTATCGATATTATTTTTTTACAATGTCATTTATAGACGTCTGTATTTACAAAAATCAGCATATTTATATACACACACACACATACATACACATTCAAAATTCTTTTTAAAATATTGAGGTTTGCTGAATTGTAGTAAGCTTTTCCATTTATAATTAGTAAATATAGTTTTTAGATAATAACAATGTCATCTAACCAGTACAAATTAAAACAGGAATTTAAAAGATTTAAAACTTTATAAATTATTCTAATTAAATTTTTTTTTAAATTAAAATTATTCTTGTAAAAAGTCATTATTCATCGAAAAACAATTTTTTCTTAAAACAATAGTTTCCAAAATATATCTTATTCATATAAGCAATTAAAAGCTTTTCTAATGAAATAATTCTTTAGTTTTATTGCATTTTTTATTTTATGATTCTGAAAAGATTTTGCAAAAAAAAAAATAATTGATGATTTAAATTCTCCAAGGAATTCTGTGTACAACTAATATAAACATTAAGCAGTACAAAAACTAATTTCTCGAAATTTCATAAAATTAAATAAAGTGTGTGTGTGTGTTTTGGGGTGGGGTAACAGATGTAAAAAAATATGTTTTTATAAAGATTTTCTTAAAAAAATTTTTTTTAAACAATTTCATTCATTTGTGAATAAGTCCTGAAAGTTCCATTAAAATCCGACAATTATTTGATTTTTGTAAAAGTTTTCAAATCATCCTTTTTGCGTGTGTAAAGTTTGTATTTGTTTCATGTAGAGTTTATAAGCGTGTAGAGTTTATAGGTAACTTATTACGTGATTTGAAGATTCTTTCATTGAGTAGTACAAGTGTTGTTCAAAAAATTCTAAGTCTCATTCGAAAGGAGTTGAAGAAACAAGACAGTTTTTCACTATTTTTCAATATAGTCCCTTGGACGTCAATGAACTTTGTCCAATAATGTTTAAGCATGGTGGACTCCTGGTTCTCCAAAAACCCTCCCCAGCAGATATGTTTCCAAAATAGCAACTACACAGGTGAGATTTAAGTTCAGGAAATAGGAAGAAGTCAGATGAAGCTAATAAGCAATATGTTTGTTATTGTTCTTTCACTTGAGGGGTGATATAAAAATTTATATAAAAAATGTATACTTAATAAATGATTAATAAAAAATGTAGATAATAAATAAATAGATATTATAATACTCTTAATCTTGGCTTGTCTTTTACACTTGATTTTAAGAGAAATGTTTTATTTTTTAAAAAGCTAGACGGATAAGAAAAAAATAAATGTGATATGAAACATTTGTTCGTTAAATTTTCTAAAAATAGAATGGCTCAAAAAATAATTCGGTCAAGGACGGGCAGTTTGTGTTTAAATTTTTCAAATTTGAAAAGGATAGACACCTTTGAATTTACTGGCCAATCAGGTAGGTGACTTCCACCCACACAAATTTAACGGTTGAGATCCGTCTGGAGCCTATTTGTAGACTGTGTAAGAAGATGAGTTAGGAGAAAATTTCAGAAGGTGTAAATATCATACATAGATGGCGATACAAGAGTTAGCTTAGAAAGTGAAAACCTGACCACTCCTAAATAATAAAAATTTAACCCCACCAACAAAATATTAAGATCGTCTACGCTAATATTATTAAGTAAATGAATTTCTTAGAAAGTGTCGCGGTCGGCTTGTTGCAGGAGCGACATCCTTATCGGCTCCGCAACAAAAGTTATTCTTAAAATCGCTTGAGAATGAAACTGCTGCGGGGCCGATAAGGATGTCGCCCCCGCAAGCGACGAAAAAGGTGAGACAATGAGAGGACAAAGGCAGAGGTATGATAAACAATAATGTTGAATTTATTTGGTTCAAAGTGTACAAGAGTGTACTCTTGAGAAATGTATTGGATTCAGTGTCGAGTCCCAATGTGACCGGTTTCCTTCAGGGGAAGTTGGTTCGGTTGAGACGAGTTTGGTCGGCGGCGATAGCAGGTCGGCTGCCGGATCAAATAGTTGACAAAAGCTGGTTGTCAACTATTTGAGGGAGTAGAAACCGTAGATATTTAATTAATCCCTTGTTGTTTGATGTTTGAAAAAGGCGCTGCCTAATCCGATGCTTATTAGGTACGGTTTGGACTTAACTATATTGGCCAGTTGTCCAGTATTTTGCATGCTGCATGACTTAAATCGGTGAGATCAGGGGTTTGTGAAGGTCAAGGTCGTTTTACCAGGAAGCGGCTAATGGCAGCCGCGACAAAACTCTGGATTGTAGATTTAATTTTTTAAATTAATCTAGATTTGGAGTTTTCCATTTTGAAACATAGGATGTTCTGTGTCGCGATGGAATTATGTATACCTATTTATTGGCTATTAATTTCTTTATTTTAAACTGGTTATCTTGTCTTTTAAAAGGCGCACCAAAGGTAATCTTTGTGCAAGCTTTTTGGTAAATCTTGTATTTTGTTTTTGTACATTGTTTTTGTACATTGTTTTTTTTTTTTTTTTTTTTTAAATCTTTGAAATAAATATCTATTCTTTTCAAATTTCACATCGCAATTACGAGTCTTTTCGTATGTGCTTTATTTAATATTCGGGATAAGAGAAGTAACATTCTCTCTACTTCTACTTACTCCTCGAAAAATCCTTTTAACTGAGGTGGCATTTAAATTTCTGCTTTAGGGAGATAGAACAAATGTTCATTGAACCTTTAGTCATTTTATTCCTGTCCTGTTGATTATTGCCTCTTTCAGTGTGTCGAAAGGGTTATGTGTCGGAGACGCTGTCCAACAAATCCAAGACATCGGACGCAATTTCAGATGGCAGTTTCTCCACGACAGGCATAACATTACTATCGGTAGGCTCCCAGGACAACGGCGGGAGAAATTTCGTGAGAACACAAAAAATATCTGATTGGATGAAAAATTACCCAATCGGTGATTTTATAACAAAAGCATGTTTGTAAATTAACAGTAGGAAAAATTCAGTGTGGTGAATGCGATCAGTAAATTGTCCTGTGATAGTTAGTATTTATTATTTGACCAATCACAGTTGAGAAAAATGTATAGCGTGGCAAACATAGTAGTAATCACTACAGAGGTACCTACAATATCACCTAACTTCTGAAAAGTAAGACAGACTTTTAAAAGATTTAATACTTTATAAATTATTATAATTATTTTTTTTTTAAATGAAAACAATTCTAGTAAGAATTCATTATTCATCAAAAATTTCTTTTAAGACAAGTGTCCATGATATTGTGGTGGCACGGAGCAAGCGAAGGACCGGATATTAACCCTCAGAGGTTTAGACAGCAAATGACCAATACTGGTCTCTGCGCACCCGGCTCCACGCAGAATTTCCGGTGGAAAACTAAAAAGAAATAAAAAGAATGATAAACAATTTTCCACCAATTAAACAGCTCCGCGCCATACCCAACAGTTTGTTTCAGCAGACTGACTCTGATCCGAAGGGCACACATAAATAGAGCGATAAATTCACTTCTAAGACAGAAAGCTTTGAAGTACCGTCAGTGAATGTCGCTACGCTTTTCTCACCCGTCAAACCCGATGCCTTCAGCCTTCCTTCACCAACGGAGATATCAAAGGACTCCTACCAACCCATTGACCTCACCTTTCATCTCCTGTGACCAGCACGTCATGAACTTAAGTATTAACAAAAGACACTTATATTCTTTTAATAATCGGATTTCTCTTCTATGAATGAACATTTTGTAACGGACTTTGTGCGTGTAAATCAAGAAACATTGTACTATTCATTGATGTTGCATTTAAATACAAAGTGTTTTTGATATACCCTTCTCTTTCGTATGTTATTTTGTTTATGTTATGGTGACCTCAATTTGATCGCTTGTTGAACCTTTAGGCTGTCCCGAAGGACTGCTACTATTTATCTACCTTCTGATACAAGCAACAATTAACAACGAGAACTCTACACCCCATCACCATAAGTGGTGACCAAGACGTGATTTTAACACATATATATACACGCACACAAAAAAAAAAAAAATTGAACTGTCACAAAATTAGAATTTTTATTCAACACAAACCAAAAACATGGCAGATGACGCTGAAGAAACTACAATTAATCAAAACCAACCAATCCAAGCTGTTGCGATAAAACCACCAAACTTCATTGAATCAAACGTAATAGCTTGGTTTGCGATAATGGAGGCGCAATTTAATATTGCAAATATAAGACAGACCAGTCAAAAATTTTTTAACACTTTGGCAGCTCTCCCTGTGGACATAGTAGGAAATATACAGCCAACTATACTGCAATCAAAAGATTACGACGCACTAAGAGAAGCAGTGACGGGCGCTTACGAGAAAACAAAACCAGAGATGCTGGACAAATTAATGTCGTCATCGACTGTAACAGGTCGTCCCTCAGTATACCTGAATGAACTTATGTCATTAGCAAGCCGAATTGGCGTAGGGGACGATATCGTACGTCACAAATTTATTCAAGCCCTACCTGACTCCATTAAACCAGTGGTAGCGGCACAAGTCGATTTAGACACAGATCGCCTTGGAAGAATGGCGGATGACTTACTATTATATTTTAACAAACAAGACACCGCACATATTCGACAGATTTCGGGGAAGCAAAGGGATGAACAGCAAAATAAAAATGAAACTAAAAGGATACATGGCTGTTCCCACAGTGAAAATAAATTCCCTACCAGTGTTCGCCCTTTTAACAAGGACCAAAAACCTCTAATTTGCCGAGCGCATTTATACTTTGCGGAACGTGCAAAATTTTGTAAGCCGTGGTGCAGATGGCCAAATAAACGGAATGTTCAAATGCAACCCAACTCTCGCCCAAATTCACCAGTTCCTCGTGAGATTTCGGAAAACTAACTAGGCGAGAGGTGTTAGCTTCCATTTCCTCGCCGCTTCTCATTGTAGCCGCACGGTTAGGAGCTCAAAGTTTAAATTTTATTGTGGATACAGGAGCTGCCGTATCTATACTTCCGAAGAGATATTTAAGCGGAGCTGTAACATACCCAACCAATATCTCTTTAGTGTCTGCCAACGATCAAAAGATTGAATGCTCAGGACAAGCAGTACTGAATCTAACACTACGGAACCTCAGACGAGAATTTACCTGGACATTTATAATAGCCGAAACTGCTCAGCCACTCCTAGGATACGATTTCCTAAACCATTTCGGGCTAATGGTGGACTGCACAAACAATAAGCTGATTGATAAAATGACTAATAGACAATCCGATGCACATCCATCGTCTATTATCATGAATATAGATTTAGTACCGAATAAAGATGCTAACAAAATGGTACGAGCAATTCTGGAGAAATACCCAAACTTAATTTCCCCTCATCGCGACACGAATGCAACAAAACCAAAGATATTCCATAGAATAGAAACTGGTAGCAACCCTCCTACTTTCTCCAGAGCCAGACAATTATCAGCTCAGAGATGTGAAATTGCAAAAGAGGAATTCAAGAAACTCCTAAAGGCAGGAATAATTTCCCCTTCAAACTCTGAATGGAGTTCAGCCTTACATATGGTACCGAAGTCAGACGGCACATATAGACCTGTTGGCGATTACAGACATTTAAATACCATAACAAAAGCCGATCGATATCAAGTCCCAAATATAAATTCCTTGTCTTCGAAGCTTCATAATAAGAAGTTCTTTTCAAAGATAGACCTGTCGTCTGCTTATCATCAGATACCTGTACATCCGGAGGATGTTTGCAAGACAGCCATCTCTACCCCTTTTGGGTTATTTGAATATAACTATATGCCTTTCGGACTACGGAACGCATCATGTACTTTTCAGAGAATGATGGACAATATCTTTCGTGATACTGATTATACCTTTGTATATATCGACGATATCCTTATATTCTCAGAAGATGAAGAAACTCATTCCAAGCATATCGACCTAGTACTACAAAAACTGAGTGAGTACGATTTTAAAATTTGTCTCTCCAAATGCATATTTAGTGCTAATGAATTAGACTTTTTAGGATTTCATATTTCTGCTAGTGGTCTCAAACCCAGTGCTAAAAAGTTGAATGAATTAAGTGAATTTCCTCAACCAAACGATTCCAAATCACTACGCCGATTCATCGGAATGGCAAATTTTTACAGAAAACTCGTGCCAAATTTCAGCGATATCATACTACCTCTCACGGAAAAAATACGTTTAAACCAAAATTCCAAGTCATTAACCCTAACAAAGGAAGAAATTGAATCTTTCGAAAATATGAAAAAGTCTTTATCAAATGTAACTGTTTTGGCTTTCCCCAGCTCGAAAGCTAACAACTATCAACTTGTAACAGACAGTTCGAATTATGCGGTGGGTGCAGCACTTCATCAAATGATTGATAATCAACCCATCCCCATAGGTTTCTTTTCAAAGAAATTATCCCAAACCCAACAAAAATATTCTACTTTTGACAGAGAACTACTAGCTGCCTATCTAGCAGTACTCCATTTTAAACATTTAATAGAAGGCAGAAATGTAATGTTACTGACGGATCACAAACCACTTTGCAGTGCTTTTAAAAGCCAGTCTTCCTTAAAATCAGATAGACAACAGCGTCACCTCTGTTTTATCAGCGAATATGTAAATGACATTTCACATATAAGAGGTTCACAAAATATAGTAGCTGATTGTTTATCACGACCTGTCAACGCGATCACTATTGATATATGTGACTTACAAGAAATAATGAAGCATCAAGCTACTGACAATGAAATTCAGGCATTCAAAGATCAACTGAAACCATACACAATAAATCAAAATGAAACCATATTATGTGACACGACATTACCTTTTCCACGACCTTTTGTGACTGAAAAGCTCAGAAAATCGGTATTTGACAGTCTGCATAATCTATCACATCCAGGAATAACATCTTCAAGAAAAATAATAAAATCCAGATACTATTGGCCGAAGATGGACAAGTCAATAAAAACCTGGTGCACAGAATGCCAACACTGCCAACAAGCAAAAATAATAAAACACACAAAGAGCAAAGTAAATCCATTTGAATTACCTTCCAGTCGTTTTGAAACGGTGCATGTGGATATTGTCGGTCCCTTACTACCAGTAAAGAACCAAACTGACCCTTATTTTTCACCATATCGATATTTATTAACATGCATTGATAGAAATACGAGATGGATAGAAGCATGCCCAATAACAGAAATTACGGCAAAATCAATATCAACGGCTTTTGTCAATCTGTGGATCTCCCGATTCGGGGTTCCTCTTCATGTCGTTACGGACAGAGGAAGCCAATTTGAATCCGAATTATTCTCAGAACTATCAAAAATAATAGGCTTCCACAGATTACGAACAACGGCGTACCATCCGCAAACGAATGGATTAGTTGAGCGAGCACACAGAACTTTAAAAACGGCTATTATAGCCAGGAAAGAATCGTGGTTGTCAGCTCTTCCTATCGTCCTTTTGGGAATGAGGATAACACCTAACGAATCAAACTATTCTTCATTTACTGCAGTAACAGGGAGTCATGCACAAGTCCCCCGATTGTTAATTGACTCTATCAAGAACGAGAATAGTGAAATGACAAACTCGCACGTTAAAATTCTAGCCGACGAGATGCAAAAATTTGACATGGACAAATTATCCAGGGGACACCTGCATACAATACCTAATTCTTACATTCCAAAAGATTTACAAACATGTAAAAGTATCTGGCTAAGAACAGACAGAGTAAGAAAGCCATTGGAAGCTCCATACACAGGTCCATTCCAAGTATTAAGTCGTCATGAAAAATATTTTACTATTAAAAGATCGGATGACGTACATAGTAATGTTTCAATAGATAGACTAAAACCTGCATATATTTCTGAAAATATAAAATCAAAAGATTCCATTGGATCAAGACCGGATTTGGATAACTCCCTATCTTGTTCCGAAGAAACTAATGATAACAAACCAGAAACTAGAACGAAGTCCGGTAGAACGGTTAAATGGAAGAAAGAAAACACATATTTTTATTACTAAAAAAAAACAAAAAAAAACAAAAAAAAAAACAACAACAACAACTCCGTTTACTGGGGCGAAAGTTATGTGGTGGCACGGAGCAAGCGAAGGACCGGATATTAACCCTCAGAGGTTTAGACAGCAAATGACCAATACTGGTCTCTGCGCACCCGGCTCCACGCAGAATTTCCGGTGGAAAACTAAAAAGAAATAAAAAGAATGATAAACAATTTTCCACCAATTAAACAGCTCCGCGCCATACCCAACAGTTTGTTTCAGCAGACTGACTCTGATCCGAAGGGCACACATAAATAGAGCGATAAATTCACTTCTAAGACAGAAAGCTTTGAAGTACCGTCAGTGAATGTCGCTACGCTTTTCTCACCCGTCAAACCCGATGCCTTCAGCCTTCCTTCACCAACGGAGATATCAAAGGACTCCTACCAACCCATTGACCTCACCTTTCATCTCCTGTGACCAGCACGTCATGAACTTAAGTATTAACAAAAGACACTTATATTCTTTTAATAATCGGATTTCTCTTCTATGAATGAACATTTTGTAACGGACTTTGTGCGTGTAAATCAAGAAACATTGTACTATTCATTGATGTTGCATTTAAATACAAAGTGTTTTTGATATACCCTTCTCTTTCGTATGTTATTTTGTTTATGTTATGGTGACCTCAATTTGATCGCTTGTTGAACCTTTAGGCTGTCCCGAAGGACTGCTACTATTTATCTACCTTCTGATACAAGCAACAATTAACAACGAGAACTCTACACCCCATCACCATAATATATCTGATTCATATCAGCAATTAAGTTTTTCTAATTAAATGAAGCCTTCTTAAATTTATTGCATTTCTTATTTTACGATTCAGTAGGTCTCTTTCTGTAATAGACTTGCGTTTTTTGGGGTCTTTATTTTTGCGCCTTTCATAATACTCGGTATAAGAAATTTGATATTCTCTCGAGATTTATTGCGTAAGAATACACAATTGTGACACAAGGCCAAAAAGGGGTGATTGAAGCTGGTCACCACTTACTATTCCTAGCTAATCCGATTCACAACCCATTCACTCGTTACAATTGGCGCATTCACCACAACAACTCATCCAACGCCAATCGATCCTCCATATACCATAATACTGCATACTCCCAGAGGGAGAGAGGCTATAAAAAGCACCACATGGCATAAAAATTTTGTGATTATACAATAGTATAGATAAAAATTTGTTCATGATAAATGATGAGTGGCAGGGGGTGAACCCGAAAACAAACTGAAATATCAAAACAAAAAAGATAACTGTTGTTAGTTGAACCCGTTCAACTCTAAAAAAAAAATAACGAAGAAAAAAAAAGGCCACTGTATTCTACCTTTAGACAAAATCAAGAGGCTATCTCGCTAAGGGAGAGGGAAAGGAAAAAAATATTCTCCCCCCCCCCGACCCTTTTAAGCCGAGTCATAAAAAATCTATTGTCTAGTCTATTTCCGGTAGCACAAACAAAATCTTTGTCCCCAAAAGAAGAAACTCGAGCAAAAACATTATTTGTAACACACCTCAATAATTTTGGAATATAATTTTTTTATTTGACAAGTCCAAATCTTCACTCCGACCTTACACAAGCAAAGGTAAAAATTGAATTCCAATATGGTGGTGTTGGGTGGTTTTGCCAATAGTTGGCCGTCGGAGCAGAGACAGTAACCAATTACATATATAAATAAAAAAATAAAGATGACTAGAGACAAATTGGATAATTGATTGATTTGTTTTTTATGGCTTATCAACCCTTTACAGATTATTTAAAACCAGAAAATATTTTTAGATTGTAAGAAAGTTTTGGCGATAATAATGTAATACTGATACAATTCCTACTAATTAACCCATAGTTGAGGGGTGGAGAAGTGGTGGATTCATTCTTTTCCCAATGGTATTTGCGCGTAAATGAATATAATGAAACCAACTGGAATTAAAACTCGACTCTTTTCAACTCAAATGAGTCGTTATTCATTACACCATCCACACATCCAAGATTACAACACCTGGCTTCACATTGCTTAACTTCGGTGATCATACTGTCTTTAGAGCTGTCTTTACTCATAAGTCAGGATCATGTCTTTCTTCTTTGGCGTCTATGAAAGATGTTTTTTCTCTAAAAAGAAGACTCCGATAATTGGATGTTGAGCATCACATGAACAACTGAACAGGATGTGTACTAACTGAGAAATAGGAATGAAAGTTATCCTAACAACATTCTCCCTACCCAAATACATTTTTGTAATCATTTCACCCCAAACAAGGCAATAAAGCCACTAAGACACAAGTTGGTCATTCTAGCTGTAAACCTGCTCACAAAGTGTTGTACCGTGCAATATCTCCACAAATGAACAATTTATTCCACTTTTTTTATCTAGCAGTGCGAAAATCTAAAAGGATAAAAAGATTGGTCGAAAATTGCTTGCAAATTCTTAAATTTTAAAATTGCACACAAATTCTTAAATTTTTAAAACGGCACACAAATTCTTAAATTCTAAAATTGCACACAAATTCTTAAATTTTAAAATTGCACACAAATTCTTAAATTCTAAAATTGCACATTAATTCTTAAATTTTAAAATTGTACACAAATTCTTAAATTCTAGAATTGGACACAAATTCTTAAATTCTAAAATTGCACACAAATTATTAGATTCTACAATTGCACACAAATTCTTAAATTTTAAAACTGCACACAAATTCTTAAATTCTAAAATTGTATACAAATTCTAAAATTGCACACAAATTCTTAAATTCTAAAATTGCACACAAATTCTTAAATTTTAAAATTGCACACAAATTCTTAAATTCTAAAATTGCACACAAATTCTTAGATTCTACAATTGCACACAAATTCTTAAATTTTAAAACTGCACACAAATTCTTAAATTCTAAAATTGCATACAAATTCTTAAATTGCACACAAATTCTTACATTCTAAAATTGCACACTAATTCTTAAATTTTAAAACAATTTTAAAATTTAAGAATTTGTGTGCACACAAATTCTTAAATTTTAAAATTGCACACAAATTCTTAAATTTTAAAACTGCACACAAATTCTAAAATTGCACAAAAATTCTTAAATTATAAAACTGCACACAAATTCTTAAATTTTAAAATTGCACACAAATTCTTAAATTTTAAAACTGCACACAAATTCTTAAATTCTAAAATTGCATACAAATTCTAAAAATCGCACACAAATTCTTAAATTCTAAAATTTGCTTACAAATTCTAAAATTTTGTAATCATTTCACCCCAAACAAGGCAATAAAGCCGCTAAGACACAAGTTGGTCATTCTAGCTGTAAACCTACTCACAAAGTGTTGTATTGTGCAATATCTCCACAAATGAACAATTTATTCCACTTTTTTTATCTAGCAGTGCGAAAATCTAAAAGGACCAAAAGTAGATTAGTCTAAAATTGCACACAAATTCTTAAATTCTAAAATTGCACACAAATTCTTAAATTTGAAAATTGCACACTAATTCTTAAATTTTAAAATTGCACACAAATTCTTAAAATTCTAAAATTGCACACAAATTCTTAAATTTTAAAATTGCACACTAATTCTTAAATTATAAAATTGTACACAAATTCTTAAATTCTACAATTGCACACAAATTCTCAAATTCTAAAATTGCACACCAATTCTTAAATTTTAAAACTGCACACAAATTCTTAAATTTTAAAACAATTTTAAAATTTAAGAATTTGTGTGCACACAAATTCTTAAATTTTAAAATTGCACACAAATTCTTAAATTTTAAAATTGCACACAAATTCTTAAATTTTAAAACTGCACACAAATTCTTAAATTCTAAAATTGCACACAAATTCTTAAATTATAAAACTGCACACAAATTCTTAAATTCTAAAATTGCACACAAATTCTTAAATTTTAAAACTGCACACAAATTCTTAAATTCTAAAATTGCACACAAATTCTTAAATTTTAAAACTGCACACAAATTCTTAAATTCTAAAATTGCACACAAATTCTTAAATTTTAAAATTGGACACCAATTCTTAAATTCTAAAATTGCACACAAATTCTTAAATTCTAAAATTGCACACAAATTCTTAAATTCTAAAATTGCACACAAATTCTTAAATTCTAAAATTGCACACAAATTCTTAAATTCTAAAATTGCACACAAATTCTTAAATTCTAAAATTGCCTGTAAATTCTTAAATTTTAAAATTGCACACAATTTTTAGACTATGATAAAATTAGTCCATTAAACCCTTAACTCTAAGGTGGTATGAAATTGTGAAAATGTTATTGTAGTCTACTAATCACATCAACTGACTGAATTCTGATTTGAATTGATGTCTTCTGTCTGTAGTGAAAATTACCGAAACTCCAAAACTATGCTATACACCCTTGAAAGGAACGTTTTCGCTGTGGCGTTTATCTATATAATAAATGTCAGTGTGTCACTGTGTCACACTTTTTCAATTAAAGGGATATAACTCTCTAACTTTCAATAGCTCATGTTACAGGATTTTTGGATTCCCAAGTTTTCATTACTGCAATTGTTTTGTCAAATTTTTTATGTGATTTTGTGTGACAAATTTTTTGTATGATAACAATTTTTATAACTTGGAAATAATCAAAATTAATTGTGAAATCCAGAGAAAGTACCCCATGAAATAAAATTAATTGTCTGTATGGAAAGTAAGGACCTAGGCACATCAAATTGTCTTTAAATTAAGTGGTGGAAGAAGAATTATTGTTGAACTTTTAAAAGGTAAGCTTAAATATTAATGAAATACTTAAATGCAGCCATCAATTTTGAGTTCTTATGTAGTTTATTGTTGCCTGTCGCATACAACAGCAGTATGCCTTGCAAAAAGAAATCTTTGCCAACAGAGGACCAGATTGCAATGAAAAGAGATGAGGCTGCAGCAAGGAAAAGAAAGTCCTGTCGCAGCTGCCATTGGTTGTTCCCAAACAGGAACGAATAGGACACTTCGATCTTGACCTTTTCATTGTGTTGATGCTTATAGTAGAAGACAACCAAACCTAGAACTTTGTCAACCCTGCTGGATGCTGAACTCTATATAAGCTGGATATTTTGGACAGCAGAGACAAAGAAAGATACACAGAGAGTCTCCACACTACTGTTACTGGAATCCACATCATTCCCCGAAATCTCTTGACTGTGACCTTGCGCTGGATCTGAAGACCAAAGCTACAGAATCCAAAGGGGATCCCAGTGTCATTTGATTATAACAACAAGTGGAAAAGGTTAAAACTGACGAATGAACTCTTTCTCCACTTTCCAACACATGGCTTTAGCTTTGGCTTTGGTTGTTCCAACTCTGCACAAGGCTGACATGAGCTTGACCATTATAGCCATACTTAAACCTCCAATGATGAAGTAAGTATAAACTTTTCTTTGGTTGTTCCAACTCTGAGCAAGGTTGACTTGAGCTCAACCATTATAATGATGCTTATCCTTACTAACCCTAATTTTTGGAACAGAAAAACAAAATTGGCATACCCAAGAGACATTGAGAACTTTGTTTCACTACAGTTTATATTTTTTTAAAAGTGTATAAACTGTCTGTGGTAGAAACGCAAGTTTTTGTATTCTTCCTTAACTGCTTACATGTGAACATGCACACACCTACTACAAATACCTACTACATGTGTACACTTACAACAATCACCTACTACATACACACACCTACTACAAACACCAACACATAACCTTTCAAATTTCATGCTTACCTTGTGATGGATGAAGCTCTGTAAATATTTATATCCAAAATTTATCAGAACAACTGAGATTTTTTGTCCTTGAGGACACATGGCCCAGTAGAAAAAGACATTGGTTAGATCCAGTGACTAGACCTAATGTGAGTTCAATACCAGGCCACAGCAGTGGTGAACCAAACTTGGAAAGTTGAGTTAAAGGGAAATAATTGAGACATCTGGAAGAGGCATGGCACGTGGAACTAGAACAATCTACCCCTGTGGACAAAATAAAGGGTTTGGTTCAAAATTCCAATCACCTGAAGAAGGCCGGAGCATACAATGGCCAAAACATTGTGAATATGACAATGAAAATGAGGATAGTAGTCCAAATAATGTAAATAAGATAAGTAAAAAAACTTTACCAAATTAAAAATAAACAAAACACTAGCAGAAAATCAAATTGCAACACCCTGAAAATTGTTGTTGATTTTGATATGGATATAGTGTATGTGCATTCTAAGATATAGTAAATATTCTGATAAAATCTTTAACCATCTTGTAATATAGTAACATTCATACCAGTGCACCATCTATGCCTGAACTTTAAACTGTAAAGCTTGTTGCATTTAAATTCAGTGTCATGGTAAAATCTAGTACATGTAGGTGTCATTCCACAGAGATACATACATGCTTCTTCTGTTCAATTTGAGCCATTTAAGAAGGGTCTGGTTGCAGAACTTTTTGATGGCCATTTCAGAGAATTGCTGCATATGTTGAATGTGATTCATCATTTAGGCTTCTGTTATTTTAATCATTAAATTGTTTTTAAAATAGTGAAAGTACTTAGTATGTTAAATAAGAAAACTTCAAAATTTTTCACAATAAATTAATGAAAATTTATTGTACTTAGCTACACACCCTAGTAAAACCGATTGTACTTTGTACTCCTTACCTATTTGAACTTCTCCTGAAAATCTGGTTTTAATCGGTCAATGTATGTCTATTTTAGAGGGTATGACAGACAAACGGACTAACAGAAGTCACAGAATTTTGTATTTATATAGACAAACTTAAAGAGTGCCCCTTTCCAGTGTGCATTTATCCAGAACCCACAGTGCCAATCTCTGGCATTATCTTATTGGGTGGAGTGCCATCAGTTGAAACTTCTCTCTCTTTTGGTGTTTATGGAGGGAATGTTGAATATTTCCCATGTACATCCAGAACATTGTTTAAATTTTTCTATTACCATTTCTACAACAGGAAAGGAATATGATCTTCCAACAGAATAATGTCTACCTGCATGATAGTCATGCTAGTCACCATGCTCTGTATGATTTGTGACAACTGACATAATCACTTGATCTGTCTCTATTGGACATTTATGGAATGTGATGGCAAGGTGACTGACTTAGCCCACCTGCAACTCATACTGTATTGCATTAACATGTGCAAGAGACTTGGAATAATTTGTTTTGGAGTAGTATCTGATATCTGTACAATCATATGTATGCATGAGTAAAGGCCTGTGTTAATGCCCAAAGAGGATATATGGTGTATCAATATGGGGTTTTATTAGTGTAGATACACCCCTTATTATGGAAATTGCATGGGGATTGATCTGTATATGTGAACATTTACTCTACCTACCTACCTACCTACCTACCTACCTACCTACCTCATCAATCATGGATGTGCAGGTGGTGTAATGAATAGCAGCTCGACATGAGAAATCGGAGATCAGATTTTAAATTCCAGTTAGGCTTGTTACATTCGCTTAGGTAAAATACTGATGGGAAAGGTATGAATCCATCTCCTCCCATCAGCTATGGATTAGTAGTATTTGTATTTGGAAAAATCATTTTTATTCTCGGGAAATGGTTAATGTAATATTCACTCACAAACAAAGAATTATTCTTACAATCAAAATATGTTTCAGCTTTAAATAATCCAAATAGGGTTGATAAGCCATAAAAAAACAAATCAATCAATACTTCATCAGCCTCATTTGAGATCGTAGAATCCCCACACACATTCCAATTAAATGCAAGCTCCATAATTTTTTCTATGGCTCTATAATATTGGATTCACTATGGTTCTATAGTATTGGCTTCACTGTAGCTCTATAGTATTTGCTTCACCATGGATCTATAGCATTGGATTCACCATGGATCTATCATATTAGCTTCACTGTATCTCATAGTATTTGTGTTGTAGCATACCTACGGATGATAATGGGTATGTCCCCATTCACATAAATACAGTAGTAAATACTGTATGTTGGCTTGCAGTTGGAAATTCATTGTGGAATTCACTTGACTCATTTCTAGCAGTTGACTACTTCTACATGGCGAATCTTATATGTGTTATTCCTGTCCTAAGTATTATCATTCATTACCAACCTTTGTGTGATTATTCTATTCAGTAACCTTCCCTAGGTTACAACAATTTGCTTCACCATGGCTCTATAGTATTGGTTTCACCATGACTATAGTACTGGCTCCACGATGGTTCTATAGTATTGGCTTCACCATGGTTACATATAGTTTTGAAATCAGAGTTGCCTTCTCTTAGACTGATTACAAACTGTGTCTAGAGAACTGTCTTAATATTTAACTCATAACTGGGGAAGAAGAAATAGTAACAGTTCATATAAAACAATTTCTTAGAAATAAAAGAAATTTGCTTCAAAAAGTTCACAATTCAATAATTCAAAGGTCAATGAGAGTCAGAAAAGGTGACCTACCACAGGAAAAGGATTCAAGGATATCAAGGATATTCAAAGCAAGAAAGAATGGTAGACTTATAAATATGTAAGATAAATTCTGGTGTGAAAAATTGTCTAGCATGACACAGTGAACCAACTTTCATGGCTGCAGACTTAGCACTTGATTCAATATACTGTTTTGGAACAGGTGTTCTTAAGTATGAAATAAACTCTCACAGGTTTAGAAAGGACATTCATATATGAAATTTTGAAGATTCTTATTCTTTCTTCTTTTTTTCTTCTTCTTCTTCAACAGCAACAATAGTCATAACTACAGCAGTCTTTTATCATCCTAAGTCTCAGCTTTCCCACTCAGGTGGTTGAATCTATTCTGATCCCAGATCACAGTTTTTCACCCAAGTGTAGTCTCTTCCTTTCTGCTTTTGTTGTCAAAATGTTTCCTCTTATGTAGTAAACAAGTGACTCTAATCAGATCACAAATCTACTCCTTATAGAGGATATACTGATTATCCTCATTGGTTAAAAACTTGAGAATTGCTATTCAATCAAACCGTGTCCTGATTGCAATTTAAATTTGGCAGGTTTCACAACATGAAAGATAAACCTCATTTTGTAAATCTTTGCCATAGAATGTTTATACTGTCTGGCTTCTAATTTTATTAATTGGTTTTTGCATGCAATTGAATATTAACTGTTTTATTTTTTTTTTTAAATGTTTATATTAATTTTTGTACATTGCAACATTTTCTTAGTTTTTCATACAATTTTAATGTTATCTTTTTATAAAAATAGTTTCTATATTAATTTTTACACAATTCCAACATTTTCATTATTTTTTCTCATACAATTTTAATATAATCATTTCTATTAAAAATAAATTTTATAACATTACACTTAACTGTGTATCATTTACTGCAATCCAGCAATATTACCTGTATGTTTAATCTTGTTGAAATTGATATTCATATTCAGAGCATTGCAATTTCACTTTCCATCAATGTAATGATGATAATTAATAGTTTATGAACTTGTCGCTACCTGCCTATGCACGCAAATGCCTACACAATATCCATATAGCAACTGACACCAATATCTTTAGACATCTTCATTGGTCCATACCAACCTATGAAATATCTTCCTGCTTAAATCCAAAATCTTGTCTGGGCACCTACCCATGGTTATTTAAGGAACAGGCCCAGGCAGTGGAAAAAGAGAGATGCAAAGGCACATACAAATACAGACGCATGATTCTGTTGCCATCTTTATGGCCAGACTGAGAGATCATCTCACATTGAAGAATATATAGGAATTACTGCACCATAGAAATATGACATAGAATATGAAGTCAAAGAACAACTTTATACAACTCACAAACTAATCATGCTCGAAACAGCAAAAGATTAAATCTGGGCATGATTTCTAGCACCGTCAGTATGAATCCTAAAAACCTTACCCCACTGAAGACAAATCTTGATGCAGGTAAGTAAAACAAAAACTCTCTATATATCTATCTCTTAAAACTGCATTCACAGCCACTGTAAATAAATTCACTTAAGTTCGTTGTTGATGTTTGTTTCTGGAAATAAATATTGTTAACCTTCAGCATGTCTTTCCTCACATCATTTATGTTGCATAGTGGAAAGGAGGAATACATTTCAATTGAAATCCTTCTGGTTTGGTTTGGTTTGGTTTGGTTTGGTTTGGTTCGGTTTGGTTTGGTTTGTTTTATGGCACATCAACCTCAATGGGTTATTTAATGCTGACAAGATTTTTATTGCTGGTAATATTTTTCCAAAAATGTATTGCTGGTAATAATTTTTTTCAAAAATTTATTGCTGCTAATTTTTTTACAAAAAACATATTGCTGGTATTAAAACCTCTTTCATAGTGTTTTGACTCCAGTTTGGGGGTTAACTATTTGCCCATAGCTGGGACCCTAACAGGTGCTACCACCCTGGGTTAGGGTGGACATGGGAATACCAGCAATTAAGAGGTGGTTCCATGCTCCTTAGAACCTCCTGATCAAAGGCCTTGCTGTTGGATGTAGTTTATCATCTTACCCAGGATGCAAAATCCTTCTGATATTTATACAAGCCAAATTTTTACCTTTTTCATTCTCACCAGTCACAACAAACTTATCTGCAATTGCCAAGTTTGTTGTTGTTGAGGAGAAGGAGGAGGTTTTTAAAATACTGAATGGTTTTGGCAATATGGATGATATTGATATTTCTCTCCAGTTAAGTGCAAATCCAAACACCTGACACCATTTCAGGAAAATCTAAAGTCTTTGTGTAACACATTGCAGCAACAAGTGACCTTTTGTCAGTGAGTATTCAATCCAAGTGGATGTGGAGGTGATGTAATGGATAAGGGCTTGGAATGAGAAATTGGAATACTGAGTTCGAATTCCAGTCAAGTCACCTACATGCAAATAACATTGAGAAAAGTATGAATCAATCTCTCCCCCCAGCTATGAGTTAAATAGTTGGCAAGACTGAGTACTTTAGCCATATTTGGCAACCAACCTAGAAGAAGGACAACTCTGAATTCAAAACCTGTTCAGCGTGGGACTAACAATTTCACCCTGTAAAAATCTACTACTTACTATGGAGACCACAGCAGCATTACCTAGCTTGCTGAGAGTTGTGACCCCATACTCCTTAGGGAGCTATGGAATGGAGTTAATAATACCATACTGGATTGGTTCCAGGCTGGATGGGAAAAAATGAAAAAGTGACCTTGATACATATGCAGAGACTTTTATTCTGATTTACCTTGATGTATGGTGATTTTCTAAGCATAGCTTAGATGTGGCACAAGTCTAAATGTATGGGACACCCAGTGAGGAACAAATTCATTATTCAGTCATAACTGATCTAGCGAGACAAGCTTGTTAATCATTACACCATGTCGAAGTGCCTATGGTGATTTTCTAGGCATAGCTTAGATGTGACACAAAGCTGAATGTATGGGGAACCCAGTGAAAATCAAACTCACTATTCAGTCGTAATTTTCTAGTGGGTAAAGGTCGCTAACTGTTATAACAACAACAATGATGATGATGATGATGATGATGATTGTAAGCACTTCCGGTCTCACTAGGGAATGCTGGGATCAAGACGGATCCAGTGCACAGTTTAAATATGTTGTTGAGTTTACCACATGTAGTGTCATCTTTTGTGTGGCTTTGACTTTTCAGCAGCCAGTATCTATAATGCATCTTTCCAACCTTAGCCCAGTGGAACACGGTGTTAGAAAGGGATTCTTTCTAAAGAAAGAAAACTATTTTCTAGAACAGGACTCAATTCAAAAAAAAAAAATTAAATTATTAAAAAGAAAGAAAAAATGTTCAAATTAACTATACCAGAACCATTTGATTTTTTACAAAACTGGGAAATAGGCAGAAATGATTGCAGAGATTTCAATGCTTTCGAGAAGCCTCAAAACTCTGGGAAAAAGATAACAAAACTCAAGTCAGTACAAAGCAAAGCCAAAAATATATTCCAGACATTTTCTTTTTCACGAGAAGACACAAATGTGTACAACTCAGTTTTGAAAAAATTCAATGCCTACTTCATTTCTAAAAGAAATATAATTCATGAAAGGGTAACATTTTTATCTTTGAGTTCAATTACCAGTGGAAACCTTTATTCATGCATTGCACAAATTCACAGAAGCATATGAGTTTCCAAAGATAAAGGACCAAATCAGAGACTGTCTTGTGATAGGACTACAGAATAAAGACCTATCCGAAAGATTACAATTAAATTCCTGATTTGAAACTCGAGAAAGCTATTGAGATGGCCAGGAGCAGTGAGCAAATAAAATCTCAAATGGAAGAAATCCATGAGAAAAATGTAAATGAACTAAAGACCCAGAGAAACCTATGAGATACAACATTAAAAAGAACATGTGGAAACAGCAACAACAATACCAACAGTAATTGTCATGGAGGTAATAAAAAACATGATTTTAAAAACTATCCAGCTAAAGGGAAACACTTGTCGCAGTTAGCTCCTCCTCATTTCCTTAAGCCTTCAACAGGGGTCTCTCTCTCCCGGGAGTATAAATACTGGCTGACCTTTCGTCTCTTCCTCTTTCCACGGCTCTTTCCACGGCTTCGCACACGTGCAGCCAAACTGCCTCTCCTGGGGCCGCAACCTCGCGCGTGAGGCGAGGTAGAAAGAAACTTTCTCCTTTTCACTTACACCACTAAGTGACCCTCTCACACAAGCAGCGTTTCCCATATTCTGGGAACACGCTTACGCATCCGTACGGACACTCAACACCCACACACAATAATTTCTCCATACAACACTGTAACATTTTATTCATGTCTTCAATGTATTTTGTAATTCGTGTATTAATCTATTTGTTATTAATATATATTTGTTCGCATACATGTATATTGGTCTCGTTCGTTTTCTTTTGCCTTCTTTGGACTCCATTAAAGTCCAACATTCTTATGTAGCTGGACCGGCCAGCGGAAGCCTTAACCTAGAGATAACTCATCTCATCTCCTTCCATTCACCCCTACCGCATGGTCCACTACACACTGCAAGAAATATAGGAAAATGAATCATTTCACTGTCACCTGCAGAACTAAAACTAATTTTATGATACTGACAGTAAATGAAGAAAAGAAATATTTCCTAGGAGAGCTGACAGAAACAAATTTAAATGACCCGAGGTATAAAAATTTAAAAATTTGTAAAACAGCTGTGAAATTTCAAATCAATACAGGCACAATCAATATAAACATTATCTCAACCAAAACTTACAAAAATCTGAAAGAAAAACCTATATTAAAACCAGATAATGGCACCATCACAAGTTCTGGGGGAATAGTCCAATGCATTGGAAAATTTAATACCGTTACAGAAGGCAAGAACAAATATTATTTGGAGATATATGTCATTGACTGTGTAAAGGGAGAGAACTTATTGTCTCGAAAAACATCTGTAGAAAAGAATTTAGTGAAACGTCTCTCGACAAAATAGAACAGGGGACTGCATTTGATGCTGAAGGGTGTATGAATGGAGACCCGGTGAAAATAATTCTGAAAAAAGACACTTCACCCTACCGTGTAACAATAGTTAAGAGAGTTCCATTCCCTGTTTTACCAAAAGTGAAGGAAGAATTGTATAGACTGGAAAATGAGGGAATTATTAAAAAGGTTACAGAACCAACTGATTGGTGTGCACCTATATAGTACCTGTAATAAAAAGAAATGGAAAAGTCCAAATATGTGTAGATTTGAAGAAGCTGAATCTAGCAGTGAAAAGGGAACATAACATATTACCAAATTTAGATGATATTTCGCCTAAACTAAATGGAGCTAAAATTCTTTTCTAAATTGGTTGCCACCAGCAGATTCTACCAAATTCCATTAAGAAGGCTATCTACTCACAACTTTCATTACTCCTTTTGGAAGATATTGCTTCAAAAGATTACCTTTTGGTATAACATTAGATCCAGAAATCTTTCAAAGAAAGATGTCGGAATAATTGAAAAGTATTCAAGGAGTCAAAACACTTATCAACAATGTTCTAATCTATGGTAGAACTATAGAAGTACATGACAAAAGACTAAAATCTGTTCTTAAAACATTACAAAAAGCTGAACTCAAGCTTGATAAAGAAAAGTGTGAATTCAAAAAGACATGACTAGAATATTTTCTGGAGACAGAATTCAACCCAGCAATGAAAGACTAAAAGCCTTTCAGAAGTTGTCTGCACCTACAAATTTAACTGAATTATGTTGTATAATCAGCATGGTTAGATACTTAGGAAAATTCTTACCACACTTGTCTGAAACAATACAACTAATGAGTGAATTATTGAAAAAGGGCACTGTATTTGTGTGGTATTATCCACATGAGAACTGTTTTAAAAGAATAAAGGAATTACTAACTCAAGCACCAATTCTATCCTACTATGATTCAACCAGACCTACAGTTGTTAGCACTGATGCTAGCAGCTATGGTCTTGGAGCAGTTCTATTTCAAGAAATAGATGGAAATTTAAAACTAATAGCATTTGCCTCACACACACTCAGTTGCGCTGAGAGGAAATATGCACAAAACATGTTTCAGCTGTGTATGGACATGTGAGAAGTTTGACAGATATGTCAATGGCCTTGAATCCTTTAAACTGTTAACAGACCATAAACCACTTATACTGTTGATAAATATACATGATCTGTACAATGCCCCATTATGATGTCAAAGACTTCTGATGAGACTGAGAAGATATAACCCAGTAGCTAAACACGTTCCAGAGAAGGCACTAGTTGTACATAATACACTATTAAGAAGTCCTTTATCCAACACTGATATCTTTCCACCCTAAGCCCAGTAGAATACTAACCATTACACCACATTGAAGTGCCTTTTGCCTTGATGTATAAGAAGGTTGTATGTTCAGAGTGTGTCATGGTCACCAATTAATATTAGATTTACCAGCTTTGGTGCAGATATTTCCTCATACATGTAAAATAAAAGAAAATGAAGATGTCTAAGGAGAAGTTAGAAGAATGTAAATGAAGTTTTTATTCTCTAGAAAGAGAACTAGCAAGTGTAGAAATATATTATATACCTTCTCTTCAATCCTAAAAAAGAAAGCTAGTGGATGATTCAAAAGCTATCATCACTCACAAGTCCAGTACATCATGTTGCATAAGGCTGTGTTTTACCCATATGCCAATAAAGCATCTTCTTTTTGTGTAGTCTACCACCAAACTGCCATCTGTATAGACAAGGCTTCACTGATTGGCCATTATGAGTCATATGATTAGCTAAGTGTGGTGTATACTAATTAGGGAAGAAGAAAAAAGTTAACCCAACAGATTCATATCTGATCTTTAGCTTTAATTTCAAACTACACAAGATACAAAACACACAAAATAACTAGGTTAAAACATTTTGCGATTCTATGTTGAAGCTGTGTTTTATTATGATCCTTGTATTGGTAATATATGTGGGAGTTGTCCCACCTTGTCTGCCAGGGTGCCTGCTAAGTGACATTCAGAACTATAAGGAAGGCACATAAACAGTCTCACTCTTTTTCTGTACTAAGATGTAGTAGTAATAACATAAAATTTCTCTCTACCGAGGGAGATTTCCCAATTGCAAACTGACTAGCTAATTTCAAACAAACCACATGAACACTCAAACATGCACACACACACACACACATACACACGCAATGGCTAAATAAATAAATATTTTCTTTTCTTTTTTTTGATTATCTGTATACTTGCAAATATAATTTTTTGTTCTCTTCTTTTGTATGATATGCTGTTCTTTATATATAGATATATATATGTATGAAATAGATATATATGTATAAAATTAATTATACTATCACTGTGTCGTGTCCATAAAAATAAATGAATAAAAATGAATTAGAGTGTCAAAAAATAATTATAACAATTATAATTATCATTAATTCACTCATTCTAAACCAAAGAGAATCAACCCCACTTTTCTCCTCTACGCACATAAACACACGACATTTTCACTATAAGGCAAGCAGTTCACACAGATGAGTCATTATCATGTGTGTCAACAAAAATTTCATCTCCTTTTCCTTTTTCAGACCATAATAATAACATTCTTTTAGTGCTCAACAACAATTTGAGGTAAGAAAACCCCAGACACTTCTTGTATTTTTCCAAATTATCTGGACACACATTACACACATCTATAAAAAAAAAACATACGAGAAAGACTGTGTACATTTTGCTTATTCTTTATCTTATCCTTGTGTTGGATTCCAATCCATATTTGATCTACATTTGACCCTAAATTCAAACTTTTACTCAGTATTACTGTCTCTTGTGTCTCCAACACCATATAACAACCAGATGATAAATAATACTTGTTTTGTTGTTTTCACGTCTTGCTGTTTCTCATTTTTATGAATATTTTTTGTATATATATAAATGTTAGGGGGTTTATAATTATTTACTCAGTTATAATATAATATGTATGACATTCCTCCATGTGTTGAATTCATTTACTTTGTTGCAGTAAGCACATGTTGAAATCATGTCAGGAAGTCATTATATGTTGAGAGTACTGCTTCTAGTTTGACCAAAAGCAGTGACAACAATATTTTGCACAAGTAAATGATGAGTGTAAGAAACTGAAGTGAATTTCAACAAGGTGATATTTTATATTTTAATTGCTTTTATATAAGCAAGTAAAAAGAGAGAGAATACATGAGTATGCATGCAAATGAAGGAAGACATTACAAGTTAGGAATCATGAGGGCGGCATGTGTGTGTGTGGGGGGGTATTTGTGAATAAAGTTCAGTCACTGAGGGAAAAAAATGTATCCATGCTCGAGAACAAGATCCTGTGGATGTCGTCGCTACAGCATACTGGACAGAAAGGAATGAAAAGAGGATGGGGACAGAAAGTGTTGTACTTTTTTAATATTTTATATTTTGGATTTTATATAACTGAGTAAAAAGAGAGAGAAAAAGGAATTATGTGGGGGATATATGCATGTATGTCTGTGTAGCATTTTAGTAAAGTGAATTAGAAAACAAAAACATTATTAAAGATGGAGAACAATAAAAGAGTAATCAAGAATAGAGTAGATAACAATTAACATTGTAATTTTTAAAGATCAAAATTGGCTGGAAAGCATGGATCCTCAAAATATGCAACCTTTCCCTGCTTCCTCCCTATACACCCTTACAAATTCTCCATTCAATAACCCTCTACCTTAAGTGGCATTTAGGCCTTGTATTGAGTGAATAAAATTTCTTTTTGTGATATTTTTAAAGTCATGTTTTTTTTTGCTTCTGTCAGTGTTTTCAATTTTGTTTTTTGTTAAATCATGTTGCAGTAGGTACATGTTGAGATTGCATCAAGAAGTTACCAAATGTTGCAATCACTGCTTCTAGTTAGACCAAAAGCAGTAGCAACAATATTTTGCACATGTAAATGACGGGTGTAAGGAAATGGATGTGACAATTTCAACTAGGCAATATTTCAGAGGATGGTGAGTACGAAATAATAACAACTCCCTTTATTCACTTCCTTCAAATTTGGGTGAGCTGAGGAAAAAGAGGGAAAGAAATTTGTGAGCATTTGTGAAATTTTCTTTGGACCAATGAAAACCTTGCCTTCACAGAAATTAGCCATTAACCTAGAAAAAGAAAGAAAAGAAAATATCAAACCTATGCAAAATCCCTTTTGATATAAAATAAGGAAAAAAATTAAATTAACAAGAGAAGAGTGTCTAAAGTCGTGAAAAATTTCATTTCTGTTCACGCATCCAGCGTGCATATTTTTGCCAGTATCAAATTACTTGCTAATTGTATTATCAGCCTTAACCAAGTACTTAGCACTACAAAAAACTTTATTTCAACAATCCAAGAAAGTTAAGTATTTCAAACAATCTCTCTTCATATACTTTTGAACATATGCAAGCCATATATTCTTTCAATGAGCAATGAACTCTCTTATCTTTGTTTTAAACATTTTTTAATATTATTTTGTGTCACATCATTTAATCTGTTGTATGAACATTTCCTCTTCATGACAATTCATTGAAACAACGGACTTTCAAAATTTCTGATTTATTTTCTGGAAATGAGCTACTGACACAACTTCAAGTGTGTAAATTCATAAATAAATTCCTTATCTTGTTTTGTTAAATTTAAGTGCACATTTCCTCATCATTATTCTCCATTATTAACCTTTTTGGCATCTGTAAATCAATTGTACATTTTAACCCTGACGTCCCACACCACTATAAGAATTTTATTTTTACGTATAACCAAGTAAAAAGTGAAAAAATATACAAGTATACATGCAAAAGAGGGAAGACATTACAAGTTAGGAATTATATAGTGGATACACACATGTGTATCCTCTGCATAATTTGTGTGTGTGTGTGTGTGTGTGCGAGAGAGAGAGCGAGAGAGAGAGAGAGAGAGAGAGAGAGAGTTCAGTTACTAAAGGGAAAGATATTACCATGCCTGGGGAAGTCCTGGTTGGTGTTTTCATTTCTACCATATACTAGAAGGAAAAGATAGACAAGAGGATGAAGATAGGAAGTGTCCCATTTTTATTGGTGCTTTACAGTCCTACCTAATGATTCTTTTTGTTTATAGGTATATCAACATCTTTATGGGTTATTTAATGCCAAAATCTAAATATTTTGTATGCAATTTTATTTTATTTTTTTGAGAATAATAATGGTTTTAGTGATACTAATTCTACTAATTAACCCATAGCTGGTAGGAGATGAGGTGGATTTATATCTTTCCCAAAGGTATTTGTGTGTAAGTGAATATAACGAATTCAACTGGAACTGAAACATCACTCTCTGATTAACAATTCTGAGCCATCATCTGTTACACCACCCGCACATTCAAGCTTACAAAATCTGGTATTCCCAAGCAGTCACCCATCTAGGTACTGACCAGGCTTGATGTTGCTTAACTTCAGTGAACATACAGGAACTGGTGTTTCAATGTGATGCGAATGTAAGCACACTACCACATGACTTCTTATGGGGATAACCCACAACTTTGAAATTTTTCCAGCTCAGTCATAACAAGTAGTAGTAACTCCTTTCACTTCAAACTGGTAACCAACACCAAACTCAATTACGTTTATAAGGTGGATATTGGTAGCAGTTTGGTGAAAGTTCGTTTCGGCTCTCAAGCAGGCGGTTTCAAAGTCAGATATTACTAGTAGTAGTAGTCTTAGAAATAGTTCAGTATCAATCTACTGTGTTTTTCTTGGCCCTAATGACCTCTTAACTACTTCACCTGTCACACATGGCTGGTTTCTTTCGTGGTTGCATCTCTTGTTCTGTGGTTTCTCTTGCTGTCTCTTCTCTTCTAGCTCAGAGCTGTGAGTTTATATTTTTTTGACCAGACTCTGGCATGAACCTTGGTTTTGACTAACACCAAAACTCTCTTTATATTAATTTTTTTGATTGGCCCAAATTATTTTATTTTCCAGTGTTCCTTTGTTTTTCATTTTTTTATATAGCAGAAATTATGTGCAGAACCTGTCTTATTTTGGTAGATTTATAGTCATAAATTAGTAGGCTCTGTTCCCACAAACTTCCGGCATTTTTCAGCTGGGTTCATTCTTTTCTATTTTTTTCTCTTTTTATTTGAGGGTTGCCTTCTTGTTAATTGAGAGAGAAGTATATATAGAGAAGTTTAGAGAGAGAGAGAGAGAGAGAGAGAGAGAGAGAGAGAGAGAGAGAGAGATAAGGGTTTTAAAGAAAAGCACAAATGACTTATTTTAATTTGAATTCTTTTTAGTTTTGTTTATATATTTTATTTTTATAGGGACCCAATACAGGTTTAATTTTCTTTCATTAATAATCAGTTTTTTAGTAATCACTTTATTTGGTAAATTGTCAGTCAGCAAGGATACTAGTTTTTTTAAGATGTTCTTACTCAGATACTATACAAATGTAACAGGACAAAAACCCAGTGAACAAAATCCCTCTTATTCCAAAAGTGGACAAAATTCCAGTTTCACAAATAAAAGTCTCACATATAAAAAGAAACAAATTTAACATTGAAAATTCAAGGAATTTTTAATTCAAATTTTAACATCATATTGAAACAATAATAATAATAATATCCAATATATACACTTATTTCATGCTCACAGATTTAGGCGCTATAATTACAAATGATCTCTTGAAATGAATGCTCCAACACCTTGCAGGAATTCCTCTTCACTCTTAGATGAGGTTATGTTATCATAATATAATAACAGGCAAATGGTTTTTATGCCTAATCTTATTAATTAATCTTATATGAGACTTGGATTTTGTTCATTTTTGTGATAAGAGGCTGTGATTTTGTCCACTGGGTTTTTGTTGTGGATTCCTATACAAAATAGCCCCACCAAAGATTGAGTTATTAGTTTCATTCTTAAACATCTTGCATATTCAATAAATTCTAAAGGAAAGTCAGTATCTAAATTGGAATCCATTTCAAGAGGCTAACCAGTGTTTGTTCTTTCTACAATCATTAACCACTTCTTGGGGTCTTATTCTTTGTTTTTCTAGCCACCACCTTTTAGACTATTTTATTTCTGTTTATTTACATGTAATCAGAGAATCACTGTTATTCATTTTCTGAGGATATTAATAAACATTTTTAACATAACCAACAACATTTTTTATTCATTGCTTGCTAATCATTGAATCAAATATATCAGTGTAACGATTAAGACTACATTAAATTACATAGTGTATTTTTCAGAACATGACTATTATCGCTGTTAAACGGTTTTAAAATAATGATTTTAGTTTTAACGCATATAACGTGCGGATTGATGCCAAGTCTTGGGCGCTCTTGCTTTCTAATGATAGCAGAAACGTAGCAAAATGCACACCCGTATTGTCGCTCAAATGACGTTGTAAGTCACGTGACAGCCATCCGAGATTTAGCAAATGTATAATGGCGGCCACCGTAGTAGAGCAGGAGGAGTGATTTTTCTGCCTACGTAATGTCACCTGTACTGGCCACTGTTGGTACCATTGCAGCTAGAGTGTAAGTCTGCTTCTTCATTGATTTACTCATTTTTGTCCTTAAAGTGTATATTCTAGCGTTCTGGGAAATTGTAACGGAGTAGGGAAAGAGATAATGACATCGATGCCGCTTTTAGCTGATGGTGGGGGAGAATATCGATTGTTGCTGGATTTTAAAAGTGACCAGCCGTCGCTATCACGTGACCTTGCATGTCTTGGAAGAAGAGCGAGATGGGTTAAACTCTAAATATTATTGTTTTTAGTTAAACTTGAAAAGAAAGCCAGGAGAAACCCACTTTTATTCTTCTTTCGAGACCCCCATCTCTAAATGCTAACAACAACAAAAGATCAATTCGAATTGTGTTTCTCGGGAGGGAGGGGGGTTCTCTAAGAACTTGATTGAAAAATTTGTGTATTTCATGTTTTTTTTTTTAAATTTAACTGAAAAAAATTAAAGCTATCATATTAAGAAAAAGAACATTATTATTGTCTGAGAAGGTTATTTAAAAATTAATCTAAAAAACACAGTTAACATTTAGTTTATTATTATTTTTAAATACATTATTCAGTTACTAGTTATTTTTTATTGGTTTGTGACAATTTTAGAATTATTCGTATTTAATTTGTCTTTTATTTCATCTCTGTCATTTTTGCGAAACCCATGAAGCAAAGTGAAAGCAAAAATGACAATGACAAACTGATCTAACATCGCGGCAAACAATAACAACCACCAGCATATCGGGTGGTTATGAAATCGGGGTTCACATTGTAATTATGTCTGTCTTATGAATCAACCCCCCTCTTTTATTTGACCGCTGTTAACTTCCCTTTTCTTAGAAAGATGCGCATGTTATTTGCAAATATAGTAAGTCTGCTGTATCTTGTATTTTTTTTTTTTTATAGGAAATTTAGGAAAAGATAAGAAGCCAAAATAAGTCTTCAGAAGAAACTAATTTATTAATTAATTCCTTTTTATTTTGCCCTTTTTTTAGATGCCTTGATTTTTTTTAGCATTTTTTTTTTGTAATTGGCACATGACTTAAAAAATTTTTTTTTTCTTTTGCAATTAACATTTTATTTTATTCATTAAATTACTTTTTTTTCTGATATAATTCTTTACGAAAACTTCGCTTATTTCGCATTAAGGCTAATTTAAATATTTTTTATTTTGTCAAAAATGAAAATCCAAAAAACAGTGCAACGTGGTATATAATTAAAAAAAGATGTATTCACAATATATTGCAAAAATTAAAAATATATATTTAAAAAAATATTTTATTCGTTTTTCTAGTTATAAGTTTGTATTTTTTTATCCGCGAATAATTCATTTTTAAAGTAAATTGACTGGTTGAAAATTAAATGAAATATTTTTTTTTTTTTTTTTTAAATAATGATAATGCTGCAAAAAAAGTACATGATATTAAATTTCATACTTCCTAGTAAGGTAAAAAAAGCAAAAAAATAGAACTTCCCTTATTTGAAATGGATTTTTCACTGCTGCTATTGGCTGGAAGGAGAAATTAATTTTTTACACGTTCATCAAATTTTTTTTAAGTGCAGTGATTAAGTTCAGATTTAAAAAAAAAAATAGCACGTCAGGAAATTGGCAAATGGTCGATAATTGTCAGTAGTTTGTTTTTATTCGTAAAAAAAAATAATTGGTTAATCTTAGACTCTTAGTCAAACATTTTATCTTTTGCACCCCCTCCCCCAGAAAACAAATTAATAAAAGCTTGAGTAATTTTTTTTTTTAAGCACTGATTAAAAAAGTAGCTTTTGAATAGACCCGTTTATGACTGGTTTACGTGGTCTTACGATTCACATTTTGTCTCTCTCCTCAATGACGTTATTTCGACTTGTTTTGAAAGTAACTAAAAATAGATTTTTTTTTGTTGTTTTAAGAACCGACACGATAATGTTTTGCTGGGGGGGGGGGGCTTTTTCCTCATGGAAAAAATAAGTAACATCTTTAAAAAAAAAAATCAATGATTACGTTATGATATATTTTTTTATTTTAAATGTATTGTGAAAATGCAGGGAGGTAAATCGATTATTTTTTTTTTTTTTTTTTGTTAAATAACGCAAACCGTACAGCATTTGTTGTCTTGTGCGTTATTGAAAACATATTGTAACTTATGTGGGTAAAAAGAATAATGTCGGGAAAGACGCTCGACACACCTCAGGCGCCAGTGCGCGCTTAATTGCTAAAAAAATATGCTTGCTTGTCATAAATTGGCCTTAAGTACTTAAATCATGTAATTATAAGGCAATATTTAGTTTTATGCTGCAGTTTTTAAAAATAAATAAATAACGTATATATCTTTATTTTGTTTCAGTTTTATCTTCTATTTTGTATTTAAATTATTTGGGTTTCGTGTTTACTCGTAAGTATTTCAAGCCTGCACTTGGTGGTGGTCATAAAATCGGGGAACAGTTTATTGTTCTAGTTCTGTTGTAAGAATTCTTAATGCTAACCGATCCAATATGTCTTAAATAATCATCCATGTTCATGTATCCACTTCAAGAGCATCTTTGAATTCTTACTGAAGTATTTTGTTGACAAAAATAAAAAATCGACAGAACAAAGCGAAGAGACGAAGAGTTTTCTCAATCAACAACATTTTATGTTGTCGTATCTATCTTTTTTTTGATCTTTGTTTTTCCCAGACATTTTATTGCTGCTAACAAATTGATAAATTTTACACTCAAACGAAACAAATCGGTTGTTTCCAAGTGTAGATAACGCCCCTCCCTACCCTTTTTTTCTTTCCATGTCGTTGCTACTTTAAGTTTTGTCATATATCCAGGAAAATACGTTTAGTTTTATCACACAAAACTCCGTTCATTCATCTATTTCTAACATGTCATAATTATTTTATCGGTCTCTCATGATGAAAAGTTTTATTTCGCTATATTTTATTTTTATTGTTTTTGTTGCTTTTAAGTTTTTCATAAATCACTATCACTATTCAAATTTTATTCATCTTTTATTTTAACCTGAATGAATTCTCTATGAAATAGAAAATAACATAAACTTAACAATAAAATTTATAAATGCATCTATTTGTCAATTATTCCCGGGAAAAGTATTGTGAAAACGAAAACCACCTTCTTCAGTGAAATCATTGAAATGACATCGTATCCAAGTTCACATATAATTCGTTATGTTTAAAAGTTTTTTAAAATTTTATTCTAAAAAGCTAAAACGTATCTTAATTTTTATTTTCTCATAATTTACACACTTTTAGATTGAAGGATTTTATTTTTAATTTTCGGAGGAAAAAATCTAGTTTTAATTTATTTTACACTTTGTAGAATATTATTTTTAAACACTGAGTGTAGAATATTAATCTTTTTAAAACTGCTTACGAGTTGGGTTCTTTGTCACTAGGCCTAACTTCGTAAGTAATTTTTTTGTTAGCACTAGGTGGCCTTCTAGTGTTAACCAAAAAAAAAAAAAAGTAATAAGGTGCTTTCAACCAAAGATTCGCTAAACATTCAGCATGATGAAAAAATGCCCGAAACTATTAATAAAAGCAAAGTTTTAAAGTTTTGTATTATTAAGGGGAAAGAACAAAGGATTTTTTTTATTTAGAAACCAAAGATTTTTCACCAAAATTCCGGTTAAAATTTTTTGGAAATTCTTGCAAAAATTAGATAATTGTCGGATTTTAATGAAACTTACATGAATTATTCAAAAATGAATGAAATTATTTTTTAAAACTTTTAAAAATTTTTTTTTTAAACATCTCTTACCCCTGATAATTTAATTTATGAAATTGAGAAAATTCTTTGTTGTAGCGCTTAAAATTTAAGCCATGTTCATTATAAGAAGTTAAATCTTTTTTTTTTTTTTTCAGTTTGAGAAAATCTGCATCAAAGATTAGTATAGAAAACTTTAGCATCTTTTTTTGGCAGTGAAAAAACACATTGGTTTGCAAAAATCAAATATTTGGATTTTAATTAAACTTTCAGGACTTATTCACAAATGAATTAAATTATTTTAGAAATTATTTTTTGGGGAAAAACTTGGTTTCTCTACTTATTTAATTCTATAAATTTTGATCTGCTTAATGTTTATATTAGTTAAAAAATAAAACTCCTTGGAGAACTTAAAATTTAAGTTCTCCAAGGAGTTTTATAGGTATCTCCACTAGGTCGCGTCCCCGTCCCCGTCCCCCCCCCCAAAAAAAACAGCATACATAGCATGATGGAAAAAGGCCCCAAACTCAATAAAAACAAAGTTTTGTCATCAAAATCTTTGAGAGAAGACTAAAGTATTTGTTTTAATTTTTTACTCCTTTCTAGCACGTTCGAAATTTTGGTTAAAATTTTTTTTTTTTTTTTCCTTTAAGACAGCGGCGAACTAGAGAAAAAAACTTAGGATGCTTGTCTCCGTTGGTAATTGCATAATTAAAAATGAAAGAAAAAAAAAACTTGTAACTCCAACGAATGGTTTATATTTTTATGGAAATAATTACATTAAAAAAAAAAAAAATCATTCGTTGGAATTACAAGTTTTTTTCTTTTCTTTTAATTATTGAGAAAAAAGGTGTTTTATTTTGCGCTTTTCCGAGAAAAACACACAGTGATTTGGAAATTCTTGCAAAATTCAAATAATTGTCGGATTTTAATGAAACTTTCAGGACATATTCAGAAATGAAATTATTTTTGAAATTTTTATTTTTAGAAAATCTTGGTAAAAAAAAAATTTTTTTTTTTTTTTTTTTTTTTTTTTTTTTTTTTACATGTTACCACCCACTTACATAATTTCATGAAATTCGAGAAATTAAATTTTTAAGGGTGGGCGGGTTATTAGTTAAAAACAGAACTCTTTGGGGAAAGTAAATCTTTTTTTTTTTTTTTTTGTTTCATCGAAAATGTACTCTGAATTGTAAAATAAAAAATGCAATAAAACTCTAATTATTTAATTAGAAAAACTTTTTAATTGCTTTTGTAAATAAGTTATATTAAGGACACTTGGGAAGAAATAAAATTTTTTCGATGAATAGTGAATTTTTACAAGAATTTTTTTTTCTTTTTTTTTAAAATTTTAATTATAATAATAGTTCAAAAATAGTTTAAAATTCTTCATTGCTTTCAAGAATGCAATTTGGTGATATCCTTAAGTGAAAATTAAATTTATGAATCAAAATTTGAAAAGCTCATAATGGTTGTTTGTACCCGAATATTTTTAAAATAATTAAAAAAAATTTTTTTTTTAGTGCAAAAAAAAAAAACGTTCCGAATTTCTACCTTTGGGAATCCTTATAAAGGTCATGTGATTTAAGTGTCGTCTGACACATTGCAATTATTTCACTTTTAATTCAGTTCTGTTTCATCATTAATGTCTTTGCAAATCATCCCTTCAAAATATCAAAAAACATTTTACTTTTCTTAATTGCTATTTCACTAAATATTTTTATTTTATGTATTTATTTTAGTTTGGGTCATACTTCAATTAATTTTTTGTTTAAGGTAGTAAAGTTAAGAACCTAGAGACGAAATGCAAATTTCATAAAGCTTCTTAAAAACTTAGCTAAAGGTCAATAAAACATTAAATAATTGCTGAAAAATATGTTAATTTGTAAAAATTACTAGATAGTTAAAAACTAAAAAAAAAAATGTGTTCACTTAGTTTCGTAAATGTAATTTCTGGCCATCTATAAGAGCTTCTCCATAAATCAATAAAGATCAAAGAAAGTGGAACCTATTGTTAAGAAATGCTTGTATATTGTTTTATTTATGCTATAAGTAGTATTTATTTCAAATCGGATTAATTTAACTTCAAATTTTCTAATTTTACTCAAGTAACATGTCACAAATCTATAATTTCATTTTTAAAGAATTTTAAACCCACTAAACTTTTTTGTTTAAAATTTCTTAAAAATTAAAACAGTCGCTTTTAAGAATTAAAAAAAAAATTGAACAATTATTTGACATTCCAATCTATATAATTTTTATCTGAAATATCAATTAGCTTTCAATTAAAACTAGAATGAAATCTTCAAGAATGCTTTTTTATTTTTAAAATTAAATTTTAAAACTTGGGTATCAAAAATTCAGTGGAGGTACCTAACTTAAATCATTAATTTGTTTTTGTAAAACAGGACATCCAGTTATGGAAAATCTGATAAATTGTAAAATAAAAAATGCAATAAATTTAAGGCCTTATTTAATTAGAAAAACTTAATTGCCTATATGAATAAGATATATTATGGACACTATTGTTTTAAAAGAAATTTTGGATGAATAATGAATTCTTTACAAGAATTGTTATTTAAAAAAAAAAAATGAATTCTAATAATTTATAAAGTTTTAAATCTTTTAAAATCCTGTCTTGCTTTTCAGAAGTTAGGTGATATTGTAGGTACCTTCACTAATTTTTTATATTTATGGTTTAAAATGGATTTTTATAAATGAAAAAGCTTTCATTTTAGCTTTAATTGAAAGTTAAAGGATTAAATTTACTATTCCCAGTAAGCAAAATATTCTGGTGTATTTCAAACAGAAAGTATATTGATTAGAACTTTTTTTTTTAATAGCTGATTAGTGTCCTTTTTTAGTTGTCTTTCACCGCAATGTAATTCTCTTTATTAAAAAAATCTTACAAAAATAAAATATATTTTGAAGAATATTAGATGATTTAATTAATCTGATTTGAAAAAAATATTTACTTTCTGTTGAAAATAACAGAGAAATGGATTTTTAAAACAAAGCAGTAGCTATGTTTTTAACTGACATTGCCATGTTTTATGTAACTGAAAGGTGATGACAGCTGGTGTCCATAATGGTTGTCGATCTACGGAGACTTTATCTATAAAATATAATTTAAGAATATGATGTAAGCACCATCTTTATATAATTTTTAAGTACTCAGTAATCTTAAGAATGTTGGAAAATATTCCCTGTAATCTAATTTTAGGAATATTGACTTTTTAAAATTTACTGTAGACATCACTCTTATTTTCTAATAATATTGTGTGTGGTTGACCATACTTTCAAAAATGAACACATTTTCATAATATTTTATATACATAAAAATTAAAAATTATTTGAAAAATCATGGTGCAAAGTGATCTGTATGAAGCTTTTCAATTTTTCATTAGTAAATATAGTTTTCACTTAATAACAACATTGCCTAACAAGATTAAACTAATGTAGAATTTTAAGATTTAAAAAAAAATTATTATAATAAATTATAATTAAAATTTACAAAAAATGAAAACAATTCTTGTAAGAATTCATTATTCATTGAAAAATTTTTTTTTTTTTTTTTTTTTTTTTTAAGACAATAATGTCCTTAATAAATCTTATTTATAAAAGCAAATAAAAGCTTCTCTAATTGAATGTCAGTTTTACTGCAGTTTTTATTTTACGATTTGGAGCAAACTTTTAGAAAATCAGTAGCACTTTGAAATTAAAAAAATTGATTTACATTCTCCAAGTAGTATGTTTTAACTAATAAAAAAAATTTGGATGAAGGGATTAAAAAATTTAATAATAAAAAAAAATACATTGGTCTTTCCTCTTTGTAATAATAAACATTTTGACAATAAAGATTTTAAGTTTGGGGCTATTTTCATCATGCTATGCTGCTTTTTTTTTTTTTTTTTTTCTTTCAGTGAAAAAGTGGAAGTACCTATGATATTGTTATTAAGTAAAAACTATATTTACTAATCATAAATGGAAAAGCTAAGTACAATTTATCACCCCACCCCTAAATAGTTTAAAAAGAATTTTGATTTTTTTAACACATACATAAAATTCAATAAGATATTAGAATGCTTAAAATATTTGAAAGTTTCCTGGGTAGTTAAAAATATATATATATATATATATATATATATATATATATATATATATAAGCAAAGCGGCGTTTGTTGTATTCATTCTGTAACTTTATATCTATTATTTTCTATTTAGATAAATTTCTCAAACAACATGTTGTCGATAACTGTCAACACCTAAAAACATTGCGGTCCATGTTAATGCTTTTCTGTAATATTTTAAACTAAAAGTAATATTTTTCTTTTTGATTCAGGTTAACTGAACTTTAAATCGGCTAATTTTTCTCTAAAAACATTTCAGAAAAGTATATTTTATTCTTGAAAGATTTTTTTAACAAAGAGAATTTTGTGTTGACAAATTTGTGAATTTTTTTACTTAAAAGAAAAAATAATTCCAATCAATTTAAATTTGGTTTGAAATACAGCAAAATATTTTGCTCCTTGAAAATATTAAATTTAATCTATTAGCTTGGAATTAAAAATAAGTTTTAAGAGATTTTTCATTTGTTAAAAAAAAAAAAAAATGTAACCTTGGGTATCGCATTTTATTTTTTATATTTTTAGTTATGGAAATATTTCGGCATTTAAAAAAATATGCAGCATTTCCTTTTATTTTAATTTTGGAACTATTTTTTTATAGATTTTTTTTTTTATGTAAAAAATTTTAAATATAAAGCCATTAATAACTTGCCATTTCATATTTCAGGAATAAGTTTACTTTTGCCTTCTTTATGTAACAAAAGATAATAGGATAGCTTGAATTTTAAAGAAATCTTAGCTACTGTGTCAGTTTTTACATCATGTCACTGTTAAGCTTTATATATATATATATATATATATATATATATATAATTAATTTTTTTTTATCCATTGTATTTTTCTTTTTTAAAATTATTTGGCATTTATTCTGTATTTATTTATTTAAGTATTGGATGTCATTAAATATTTAACTGCATCAAATCGGGTGTTTTTAATTGAAGAAAATGTATTAAACAAAATGTGCTGCTATAAAAGAAAAAAGACTGAAGGTAGAAGGGAAATTGATGAAGAATTAGTGATTGATACTCTTTGATTACCTTCATTGTGATTTCTTTTAGCTACCAATGTTATAAAATGTTCCAGACACCTTCAGACATCATACATAATTATATTTAAACTTGTATAGCTATTAGGGAGGTAATTCAAAATTGTTGATTTGTTTCTTTGGGTACAAAAAATAATTTAACAGTTGCAAAAAGAAAACATTTAAAAAAATATTTCTGATGTGAAAATGGTATTAAACTTTACATTTTTTTTATTAGTTAAAAAAAAAAAAAAAAAAATCTGTTTTGTCAGCTGCAACCAAAGAAATGAAAAATTGCACTGAAAAATAAGTATATTTTTCCCAAATAAATATTCATTGTAGATTTTTTATTTTTATTTTGTTTTTTCTTCTGTCAAATCTGAAAGAAAATGTTTTAAATTATGCAAACACAAAATTATTTTTTGAGTTTTATTGAATTTTTGTAATGTTTTGGGACAGATATTCATGGTGTTCTGATTTGATATTCCAAAGTTTTTTTACTGAAATATCTTCATAGATTTTCTTTCCATAAAACTATAAGAAAATATTTGTCATCACCTATCAATTTTAAAAGTATTCACAATGTATTGAAATAGGAGATGTAACTGATTCAAGATATTCCTAAAATGTTTGCTAATAAAATAATGTATTTGGTATACAATTTATTTAGTAATGAATTACTGTTGAAAATTTCATTTAAATTGGATAATTCCCTAACTTTTGGTAAATTTTAAGAAATAGGGGGTAGCTTATTTTGTTTTCATTTTTGAAAAAGTGCAACAATTTTGGCAGTACCTATTTCTATCATTTTAATTTGGCTTACAGCCATATAGCATTGCAACACCGAAGTTGAGCAACATTGAGCTTGGTTGGTACCTAGATGGGTGACTGCTTGGGAACACCAGGTGCTTTAAGCTTGGATGTGCAGATGGTGTAATGGATAATAGTTCTGAATTTTTAACCAGAGAGCCAAGTTCCATTTTCAGTTGGGTTCATTATATTCACTTATGTACAAATGCCATTTGGAAAGGTATGAATCTACTTCTTCCCCCGGCTAAGTAGGGTTAAGTAGTAAAACTTGTATCTATTTACATTGTTCGGCTGTTGTTTTCCTCTTTGTCATATTCATGTTTCAGTCATTGTACACTCTGACCGACTTCAAGTAATTAAAATTTTGAACCAAATTCTTTATTTCGTCCACTGGGGGGGTAGATTGATTCTAGTTCCATGTGCCATGCCTCTTCCAGATATCTCAGTTTCAGTTATTTCCCTTTAGTAACTCAACTCTTCTTTTTCTCACCTTTGTGTGGCCAGGTATTGAACTTTTTGGTTCAAATATAGAAAGATATTAAAACTTGTATCACTAAATCATCATCTTAAAAAAAAAATATTCTTACAATCTAAAAATATTTTCTGTCTTTAGATAACCTACAAGTCGAAAATGGATCAAATAAAATCTGTTGGCACCATTTGTGTTATGCTTTCAAATTGCATTGGAAATTAAATTCTCTAGCTGAACATTTTTGTTCATATTGATAGAAAAAAAGAAAAAAAAATAGTAGTTGACATTTCTGTTTATATAAACCTGAAATTAATTTTTTTTTCCTATTATGGCTTTGAGTAAAAAAGGCGCCAATGTCTCTGTTTGAATTTTATCAAATGTTTTTGGAAGTGTCTTTGTTCCTTTAATACAGTGGTTCCCATTTCTGCATTTTTGGGAATGAAAATTTACTTGTGCCTCATTAAAAGGGAAGTGCTGGTGAAAAGGTGCAAGCAGCACTATGGCAAAGAAAGTACAGAGAGAGGGTAAAAGGGAGATAACCACGGATTTGAAATCGGAACATTATCATTGATAACTCTCTCCTCCAATTTGCAGCCTAGTTACTATATTTTTAATACTTGATATAAATCAAAATTATCCCAGTGATAAAATCGGTCAATAATTATTTATACTGGGATAAATGCATGCAATTACAAGTAATCCATAATATTTTAAATTTTGAAATCATTATTTTTGGCATATGAATTTTTTGAAACTGTTTCTAAATCTTTGATTTTCTTTCAATCATTCCGCCTCACCTGCTGTCCTCTTTCACCTCACCTATGAGGTCTGCTGCACTGGGAACCACTGCTTTCATACAATTTTTTTTTTTTTTTTTTTTTGTGTGAATTTTTTAGCATGTAAGAGTTAATGAATTAAACACTCACCTTGGAGTTTACAATCTTTATATTGAAAAATAACAATTAATCATGTAAATTTCAGTGTAATAATCATAGATGAACAAAAATATTAATGTCTGGGACATTAATTTACTATTCTTTTGATTTTTTTTTTTTTTTTTTTTTTTTTTTTTTAATTCTACCGAACAATAACGCTAGAAGTTTTTATATTTTTTTTCCTAAAAACTTCAGTTGCTGATAGGATGAAAGCTACTTTTTATCCATTACTGATTGACTGGGTTGCCACCATTTTATAAAAAATAAAACCAAGAGTAAGTAAAGTTAAATTTGCCATCTTGACTCTTCAGACTCTCTTGTATGTTCAAATGGAGAATAGCAATTTGCAGGAATCTTTTTCTATTGTCCATATTCCTATTTTTATTAGTTGTACTTGACCTTTTTTATTTTAATTTAATTTTTTTTTTCTAAAAATGCAACTGAGGTGATGAATAAGAAAACAATGTCTTACCTCAAAAAGAATGTGTTCTGCTTGATCTGTTGAAATAGAAAATCGGAATCAAGATACGGTCGACTTTAGTACACATTGAAATATGGTAATTGTTTGCACATACATACCAGTCCTGACCCATAACAACCTTTCTTATCCTCAATAAGTTGTGCTTGTTTGTTTTTTTTTTTTTTTTTTTTGTTAGTGGATACTCATTCAGAGTGCGATAGATAAATTGCCATCTATATTACGCAAAAATGAAAATTACACTGCCATCTCATTTCAACAGATATATTTACCAAAATTACGCAAAAATATCTTGAAATACTAAAGAGTAAATATATATCTCTGTTCAATTTTATATCCTAAATTAAACAAAGCAATTTCTAAAGTGATGGATTTTTTTTTTTTATTTATTAATCTGATAGATTTTATTACTTAAACATTTTTTTTTTTTTTTATATATAAGCGGATACCCATATTTGAGTATTAAACAGTATATATGAATGATTGGGTTATTCTTAATCTTCATTGATGCTTCCTATTTGCAACTGGCACCTCAGGCAAGTGGGTATTGTAATTCCTTCTCTTTCAATATGATTTTTCTATTTCATCTTTGCATATGATTCTCCTGATTTGCAAGTCTAAATTATTGTTGCTGTTATAATAATAATAATAATAATAGGAGTTAACTGTTTTCTCCTTTATATTCTTTCTCTTTATTTGCTTAGCATATTCTGCAAATTTGGTCATTCACTTTCCTTTTGAGGACCCAACTTTAGTAAGAAGGTCATGAACTGTCTTTGTTCTGTTGACTTCTCCTACTCTGATGAGTTAATATGTACACAAACCCTTTTGAATTCATTCACCTACCTAGGTCACATATGGTAGAGGCCTATTGTCACTGTTCAGTTGGTGTCTCAAAGACCCCCCCCCCATTCTACACATGATATGGCAGATGGACACTTATCACCCTGGAGGTACCCCTTCATTTCTTTTTTTTCATCATCCAATAAAATGTGCTATTGAATGAGGTTGTTGTAAGGGGGGGGTGCCTGTTATGACGATATGGAGGATAGATAATGGTTGATGCTAGGCTTGAAGAGGTTAAGATTATAATGATCAGGGAAGTATCCCCTCAGGAGTCTCCCCCCCCCAAGTAGTGGTTCTTGGGAATAAGCTGTCTGAGTAGAACTTCTTCTTTCCTAATGGAATACAGAGGAAATGAGGATGATTTTTAGCCTAAGTAGCATGTCTTGATTGTGATGGTCTGAACTGAATGTAGCTCTTCCAAACATTTGCCATGGAAATCGCAATAGACTTGTGATGTTTCATCTGTGGGTGAAAGTGGTTGTAGGGTTAGAAATAATTCATAGCCCATGAGGCTGCATCAAGGCTGGAGAATGAGGAGTGGACAGCTCTAGATATGGCAGCAACACTCCATTTTTGGTCTTATCTGACTTGCAGATGATTGGTTCCTTGTATTGCTCCAGAACATACCTGCTTCCTCCTGCAATGCTCTACCTTTAGAAAGAGCATGTTAAGAAGAATTGGGCAATTTCTGGAGTGGTTCAAGGAACTGGCTAATTTTCCAGCATCTTTTAGCAATGGGTCAGGGGGTGAACTTGAGTGCCCCAATAGACACTCAAAGCAAGGAGACTTGTTGAGAGTACAAACATTCACCACGACTGGAGAAAATTCAGTGTCTGCTTAATTTTGGAGGTATTGGAAATTGAGTTTAGCTTAACTTTGGTGTATGGGTCCATAAAAATTGAAATGTAATTTTCAAAATGTAGTCTTTTTTTTTTTTTTTAAATATTTGTCTACTCATTCTAGTAATTAGGTCTTGTTTTGGAGGTTAAAATGAAATTGTGACAATTTCTTAAAACAAATGGATACATTTCATAATTCTTTGAGTTTTGCAAACACGTCTTTTCATAATTCATTTTTTTTTTTCTTAAGCTCTTAGGGAAGATAAGCATAACATTCATTTTTTATTTTTTATTTTATGTATTCGTGCTTTTCTTGCCACAGACTTCTAGCAGAATGTTTAATGAAATTTACATTTTAATCCTCTGTTCAGTAGATGAACTTCATGCTCTGAGAAGTAGCCTTCTTCGTGGGAGAAGCAGGCCAAAGAAGCCCCCAAGTTCCTTACAGTGTATGCTGATAAAGTTATTAACTATGTGATGAAGAGAATAGACATTAGTCATATAACTTTTAATGGAACTGCATCTCCACTTTTAAAAGAACCAATTAAAGACACTCAGTGAATCTGAGTATTCAAACAACTCTAGCATTTGTGATGAAGAAGAACCACTTCAAATGACCTTTTAGTTACGATTGCAGAGGCCAAAAGGTTTCAGTAGACTATTACTCCAGCTTTTACATTGACTCAGTCATTGATATTACATCTCTGTCCAATGCTATAAACAACATTTTAGTTCCAACCAAAAGCAGAAATTAATATTTTTGATAGCCTTTGTTGGATGTTATTGCTCAAGTGGTATCAACATTTGTCTTTAGATGGAACCTTGATATAATACCACTTTCAAGAGATGATAGGATATGAGAGTTTCAGGAATATTGGCTATAACAGGTTTATAAATAAATTCAGATTCCAAGTCACCATTAGAAGAGGAAATGCAGATGGACCATTCCACCTGTGCAGAAATTTTTTTTTTCTTCATCAGTTCCAATAAATGTATTTTTATTATTTCAGTTTTTTAGTTTGGAAATAAATAAGATTAAAGTTTTAAAGTAAGCATTTATTTAAAGGATTGATCAATGTTTCATTTCATGAAAAAAATTTCTGAGTTTTGTAGTCATGACTGTCCTTTTTTGACAAATTAAAAATTGTAAATTAGTTTCTGACAAAAAAATAGCATCTTTGTGCTATGACTCTGAGCAAGAAGTTGTAATGCATGAACTGTTGAAATGAAACTTATAGGAAAAGTCAAAATTGCTTGTGTGTCATTTTAACTTTCGTTTTTAAAAACATTTTTCCCCAATGTTTAGTCTAGTCAGATATAATAATTATTGATTCTATTAGTATTATATTTCTTTTACTTCAAGAGCACCTGTATGATACATTTTATAATAATTTTTCACTTGTTTGAAGACTACATCTTTAGCTATATACATTCTTAAAATTGGTTTTTGGCACATAAGATGGGAAAAAAGTTCTGACCAACTTTAAATTATTATTTTTGTTTTTTTCTGTTAAGATCTTTGTCTGCATTAAAAGTTTTTAGATTTATTGAAAATAAAATTTTACTTTGGGGGGGGTGTACTGATAGGAAGGACTTGATAATTGTGAATACTCTTCCAGAGTTGGACAATGTAACAACCTCTTATGCCATACCTTATTAAATGTCTTTGAGATATTTAAGGTTATCATTTCACTGATTCCATGTGTAATGACAGTTAAGACATCGGCAGTGGACCTAGAGGAGAAAAATCCATACTGTTTGTTTTGATTGAGGTGATCGACAACTTTTTTCTTGATGTTACTGGGGAAGTTAATGGGGTGTTATTGCGACCGGAATGAGTGCTCACCACTATTCTTGTAAACCAGGCATATAGCTGACACCTTCCATGGACTTGGGAAGGCTCTTCTTTAGGCAGCAGTTAAACAGCTTTGCCAAGATTAGAGATAATTCTGGGCTATCCGCACTGGTAGCTTCTGTTGAGTCGAGAATTAGAATCACAGCTGCTGATCTTCGTTTAATGTTAAAGGCAGTCCGCTAACTTCCTTCTCACAAAAGACGTAGTTACAATATAAAATTCTGATATAATTTTGTGTATATTTCTTTGTGGACGTGTGGGTAGTGCATAATGGTTGGTGAATTGGAAAGAACTGAGCAGCGGAGTTTGAATTCTTTCAGAGTTCATTGCATTCACTTTCGTACAAATACCCTTGTGGAAAGATATGACTCCATTTCTTAATCTCCAACTATGGGTTAAATTGCATTTCCAAATAAGCAATCTCTCTACTTGTCCCAATAGAAAATCATGTCTGTATCTCTTAAGGATGTTTTTTTTTCTTGATGCTTAATCATTCAATAATTCTTTCAGTACCAAATATGGTATTGTTGCATATTGTGTAATCTTATGACAAAATTTAGTTGATTTATGCAGATTGTTAATAAGTTGGCTTTTTATACATACATTTATAAAAGTAATTTCTACCTTAGGATAGAACAGCGAATCTTTTGGCTTAGTCTTTTGCTTTGTCTCTGACTTGCTGGTGCTAATATGTTGAAATTGCTTGTGTGAAAGAGAGCAAGAATCTCTTTCTCTTCTCTCTCTCATGTCTGCTATTTTGTAAGGTAATTTACTGTTTGCTTTGTCAACTTGAATGAAGATTTTTGCCAACACAAAAGTCAATAATTATTCTAACCGATGAGTAAAGGTGTCACTGGACTAGAAAAATCTTCAAATCATTCCTCACGAAAAAGGTTTTGATGATTATGATTCTTGGCAAATAAAACACATTTTTGCTCGTATTTTGAATTTCTTAGCCTTGTGTGTTGTGTTTTTTTTTTCTTCCAAGTATTATTCATTTTATATTTACTTGTAAAGATCAGTATATAGGAAGGACTTTTTTTTTTTTTATGGTTGTAGACAGAATCAACGAATTGCAAATCTAAAATAGAATCTGGTCTCTTCTGTAATTTTATTACAAATTTAAACATGCATGCAAAAATGTTAAAATTTGTTTGTACAAATATTTCATTTTTTTTTTCTTTCTTTAAATACCTGAAAAAATTAAAAACAAGGTTTTAAATTACATTTTTAAAATAAAGGGTGTTGTTGATTTTTTTTTTCCAAATTTTCATGTAGCAGATCTATGTAGATCTATTTTAAAATATTTTGTAATTTTCCAAGACCTTTGGTAGCCTTTTAGCTGACAAGCTAAACAATTATCATAGCTTATTGCAAAAGTAGTCAGGATTATTTATAGACAAATAAGTTAACAGGTGTTGGTATAGGAAGTTGAACCAAAACTAAGGAAAATTTGAAATTGAAGATAGCTCCCCCTCCTCCAGTATGTTATCTTAAGGTTTTTTCTTGAACATTTTATTTCTTTACAAATTACTGTAGTATTGGAAGTGTGTTTGTTGTATTTTTAAAAAAAATTTTTAACTTGACCTTTAGCCCTCTGCATTATTAATATTACTTCCCTTTTCACTGCATTCTTTTTCAAGGCTTCACAGTTGCAGTATCCTTACTGTTAATTTCACTCAAAGTTGTTTTCTGTTGCCATAGTAGGATATGACAACACATCTCTGAAATTCAAACAAATTCAAGGATCAGTCTCCTTCAGTGATGGGATAAGCTTTTTGTAGAGCAAATAAAGTTACATACAGATTGACAAAGGCTAAAATAGCCAATCTGCCCATTCATATAAAATCTGTATTCACTTTATTTTTGTCAAAACAAGCTTTAGAATTACTTTTAAGACTTGGTACTCGCATAAAAAGATTTCTTTAACATCTGTCTATATTTCTGAGATGAGATGCAACTTTTTACACTATTTCCATCATTTGGAATGTTGTCCTCATCTTTATTGCCATATTCATGATGTTTCAGCTGTCATACACTCTGGCCTTCTTCAGGTGATATACGTTGGAATTTTAAACCGAACCATTTATCTTAGTTTCAGTTAATTCCCTTTAGTAACTCTCCAAGTTTTTGTTCCCTCTGCTATGGCCAGGTATTGAACTCAACTCTTTGGGTCAAGTCACTTTTTGTATTTCAACCAATGCTTTTATCCACTGAGTCATATGAGTGAATTTTGGGGGGACTTATAAACCTAATGTTTCAGTAACCTTTTTTTATTTTTTACCAGAGCTCATATTACTATATTTTGTTATCGTTGTTTTCTCTAGGCCTCTGTATGGTTCCCTTATTCTTGTCATGTCTATGCTTGGCTGGCTTAGGAGATTTTTGTGACCTATACACTGATTTCTTAAGTTTTCATATTTTCCAGTGATGTTCTTTATTATTTCAACTTGATCTCGCAGGGGGAGGTGAACATATTGATTTTTCTCACTAGTTTATTGGAAATATGTCTAATTTTATTTAGTTTTGTGTACCTTTTTATTTATGGATGTGTTTTTTTAACATGTTGCAGCTAGTTAAAAAGTAGGTAGGTATGCATAATATATATGAAGTGTGTGATATAATTTATGTTCTTCAGAATTAACCTTTTATAAAAAAAAAATTGCTTTCAGGAAAATGCCAATTTCATCTGCAAATTTTTAGATTGAATTGAAGGACTAATTATATTTGATAGATACCTTCACTTATAATCAAAATATTTAGACAGCTAACATAACAAATTTTATTCTATAAATGTATTGTTGTTTACTCTGCTGAAGTACTTTTGTTTTGCAAGAATTATTTTGTACTAAAATATTTTTGCTAGTGTAGCAGACATAGTGAACCAGAACCAGAGTTGAATGGCAGAAATAGTGAACGGGGCATGCCTTATTCTCAACGAAAGAGAGTTCGTCTTTGTCTGGCATGTAGGACTTCAATTTGAGAGTAGGCGAGTGCGTTGTTCCGTCAAACCAGAAATTGAGTCATCCTATTTAACCCATAGCTATGGAAGAAAGATGATAGTCATACCTTTCCCAAGGGTATTTGTATGTAAGTGAATGCAATGAATCCAACTGGACATTATGGATGGAAGAAAATAAATTTTTGGCATATGGTTTTTATTTTAAGAATATAAAAATGCAGCTTAACTGTAAAAAAGAAGTATTTTGGTTTATAGATAAGCTACTGTAAATGATTAAATGTGTGAAAAGTAGTTTGCAAAATTTTGTGCAGGAGATTTCTCGGATATACTCTGTTCTTGAGTAGATTAGTAGAAGTTGATATTTACGAAGCCAGTATTATATACTGCAGACCTCTGAATAAAGCATCATTTTCACCTGTAATGGCTTTCACATAAACTTCCTGGACTTTACTTCTGCATGTAATTTGCTGTGTAACCCTTTAGTGTTCAACCTGCTATAACCTGCCCCATGTATACTCTGCCAATAATGCAGGACGTCAACAGCAAGACTTTGAGAGCTGATATTTACAAGGCGGGTTTGAGCATTTTGAATACTAAAGGGTCAAACATGATGAAAAATTTTTTTTTTTTTTTTTTTTTTTTAACATAATATGATGGCTAATAAAATGTGGAACCTTTACCACACTAGAATACAAGAGATTATAAAAAAGTAAAATGAACCCTTGTCTAATCAGCCCAGACTGATTTTTGTCCAAAGATGATATTGTGCATATGTTAGGTCTACTCTACCCTCCTTGCAGCAAATCAAATGATTGATTTGAACAAGTATTGCTCCCAATTAAACCAACTAAAAGTCATCAGGGAAGTGTTTTAACAGAGGATGGAAAGTGTGACACTGAAATCCAAAGGTGTTTTGGGATAGTCAAAGATGTCTTCCAAAAGTTAAGGAGAGTAATAAGAAATAGAAAAACTTTGCTAGAAATAATGAAAAGAGTACTAAACTGTCATATCTGTCCTCCAGTATGGCAGTGAGTGCGGGATCATCTCCTCAGAGATGAAGATACTTGAAGCAACAAAAATATGGTTCTATAAAAGGATGCTGAGGATACCCGGGACTAAATACATGAGTAACGATGAAGTTTTAGTGAAAATGGGAATAAAAAGGAAACTTACTATCAGGAAGAGATAGTTGAGGTTTCTAGGGCACATAATGAGGAAAAAGGGATTAGGAAATCTGATACTCTCAGGACAGATTGAAGGCAAGAGACGGAGGAAAGCAATACATAACATATTTTAGTGAGCTTGAGTAAATGGATGGTGGAACAAGTTTTAAGAGAAATAAAAGTAAGACAAAATTTATTAAGAGCTGTAAGGTACATGAAGTTGTGGAGAGCCATGATTCTGAGGTGACATGGCACATAAAGTCATCAATCTAGAATCAAGAGAACATGCATCATAATCGGAATAACACGAGCCCATATTTTTTATTTATTTTTTTAATTTTTTTTGACCAAGCAAAAATTGTTAGTTTGATTGGGAACTTTTTATAGAATTCCTTTACTTCCTTGGAGGATTGTCAAAGGAACCTATGGCAGTTTGCTGAAAAAGTTCTAGAAGGATGGAATTGCAAAATTGCCTGAATGATGGAAGAAGATAACTGAGCAAAATGGTCAGTGTGTTCTTCAATAAAATGTTTATGCATAAAATAATAGCAAAGAAATGCTGCCTTTGAAAAAAAAGAAAAAGAAAAAGTGCCTCTTCTTTTTGGAGACCTGGAGTCTTGATATTTTCATAATACACAGAATCTCCAACCAGTGGACTTTTAGGAAAAGTTAACTCTGACAAGTGAATCTGTCGGAGAACACCTCCAATTTGTCAGCGTCCATGTATGTAGTAATCAAACGAGGAAAGAAGTTGAAGTCTGTGACTCGTAAACCTCAGGAACAGCATAAATTTCCAATGTACTGTGGAGAGAACGTATCTCAAGGTGGTGATTGATAGAAAGTGGAAGTCCATTAACTTCAAACTCTGTAACAACAGAAATATCAAGCACTAATATCTCACCCACTTTGTGTGGAAGTTTCAAAATTTGATCCATATGTTGTTTTATCATGCTTTCAACCAATTGTATTTTAAAATTTACAGTACCCTGTTGCTGTTATTTTACCTCCTATACAATGTTCACCAACACAAAAATTCTGTACAAAAACCTTAACTCTAAATTCACTTGAAGGATATAAAGAATTGTCTGGAATTGATATTTGAATAGTTGGAGAAATTCTGTGTTGAATGCCAGAAATAATTACTTGTGGACTTCAGTTTTCAGTGTCACTTCTGTCTACCCCCCCCCCCCCCCATGTGTAAACAAGACATTCATCTTGGCCATTTGAAGATGGCTGATATAGGACTGTAAATATATGCAGAATTCCATTTTGAAGTTTATAAACACTTGGAATTTGTCACTGAGGAAACCTGTGCTGTTATCACTTATTAATATCTCAAGCAGAAAGAATATACATAAGAAACATTTCTCTGTTTCTCAATGGTGACTTTTGCTGCAGACGGCTTCATAACGCATGCTTTGAGTATGTATCAACAGCTATGAGTTGCGGCTTTATTAGAACTGCTTTAACTACAGATAAACCTTTTTATGGTGTTTCAGCATTTAGATTTAGTCACCACATGTAGCACTGAGTTAGAACCTTCATGCGTACTATTCTTGTGTGGATCTGATAAAGCTTTTGTAACATAATTGTCAATAGGAATCCAATATTAGAAAATTTTGATTTACATTCACAAACTATTTAAATAAAACCAGATTTGAATAAATATGAATTGGAGTATTCATGACAAATTTAGTTACATTCATTTTTAATTTGGATTCGCTGGGAAAACTCTGAATAAGTTAGTTCTGGGTATGACGACAAACTACATCTGGCAGCAAAGCCTCTGATCAGGAAGGAGACTGGAGGTTTTTAGGAGCGTGGAACCACCACTTAATTACTGTTGTTTCCAGGTCAACCATGACCCCGGGTGGTAGCACCTGTCAGGGTTCCAGCTATGGGCAATAGTAACCCTCCTCCTTCCCCCACCAAAAAAAAACAAAACACTGAAAGTATAAAAATACATTTTTAAATAAAAAATACCAACAATATGCGCATACTAACAAACTGTAGTGACTTCACCCAAATCTGTTTAAAATTCTACCAATCAACAAGCATGAAAGAACTTTCAAAACATTAATCCATATAATATCCTACAATTTCTTGAATCAAATTGTATTCCAAAATATCACTTCAAGAAAACATAAAACACTCATCACCATCTCCTAGTAATCATATCCACACAAACATGTATATGCACAAAACCTGAGTGTCATCTACCATGTATTCAGTTGTGAAAGCAGAATAACATTTTTATTACTTTGAAGAAAATTTAATTTCTGCATTAAATAATCCATAAAGAGTTGATATACTGTTTAAACGGAAAAATCAATAATTCTATGAATAAGTTATAGTGATTATCTAAATTGTATGAAATAAAAACAAACCTATATTGAAATTCTATGACTAAACTATTTGATATTTGTGTAGGTTTATATTTTAGATTCATTGATAGTATTGGGATTTAATTTTGATTTATAAGTTTTCCAAATTACTCTACTCATTTTATTTCCGGTCATTAACATTTTCATTATATTCATAATTAATATTAATAAATTTTTTAAGTATTTTAACAACTTTTAAAATAAATTATCTGTTTCAAATATGTTAGATATATTGGGTTGGAACAAAACAGTATTTTTCTATAGGTCGCATTTGGAAATATGATTTCATTTCACATGTGACTGAAATTTATGACCTGTCCATATTCTGAAAACTGACATTTCAATGCATTCTATATAATTCATGTATGAATTGGGAATTCTAAATATTTTTGAGTTAAAAGTGAAAACAGAGGAAAAGGATTTATTTGGTGCCCCTATATATCCAGAAAGGAAAGAAATGCTGTACCAACAGCAAAAATAGATATGTACTATTTATGGAAATGGTTCCATAGCCAATAGTAATGTTTGTAAATAGTTCATTAGGTTCAGAAGTGGAAATTTTGATCTTGAAGACTGAGAATGTTCTGACTTATCATTGATGACCAAATTGAAAGGCTGATTTAAAAAAAAAATAGTCTAAGTCATGTAACCTAGGGCGTATGACAGCAGAAATGCTCCACATATTTCATGTGTATATTGTAAATCATTTGAAAACTCTTGGATGTGTCAATCGCTAGTGTTTTGGTGCCTCTTGAATTAACGGGGAAAGATTTAATGGATATTTCCATCTGCAGCTGTTCAACAACAAACTACCCATTTTTGAAAACCGTGATAATAAGTGATGAAAGCAATATGTAGAGGAAAAAGGTTCTGAGGGGAAAACAAAATGATCTATTAATAACCACTTCAAAAAGGCCAGTTTACAACCAAAATGTGATGCTGTGTATCTTGTGGAATTGAAAAGGTATTTTGCATCAGATGTTGAATTCAGACAAGTACTTTTCCCAATTGGACTGACTAAAGGCAGCAATCTATGAGAAATGGCCAATTCTGGCCATTTCTCAATCAGAAGGATGTCATCTTCCATTAGGACAATGCCAGACTTCATATCTCTTTGAAGACCTTGCAGAAATTGCTACAGCTTGGCTAGGATGTCCTACTACACCCACTGTACTTGCCTGACCTTGCACCTTTTGATTACCATTTGTTTCAAAATTCTCTTAATGGGAGAAAATATCAATTACCTGGAAGACTGTAAAAATCCCTAAGACCAGTTGATCAACCAGAAAGATGCCAATTTCTACAAGGAGGCCTCAAAGACAATGAAGTTTAGTGGAACAAAATGGCACATATGTTGTTGAATAAATCTATTCACAAATATCTTAATATTGTTTTTGAAATTCACTTAAAAATGCTACAAACTTTTGTTTCACCTCCAAATAGACCTTTTTTTTTTCCTTTAATGCAGGTTGAATTTCTCTAATGTTTATTCTAATGTTTGAAAACATATTGAAACATTGAGCACACAATTTCTTCATTTCCAAAGAATTTTTTTATTCCAGTCACATGCACGAGCACACACACACACACACATGCACAGTACTTAGGGAAAAATGCTCATTATCAGTGATAGAGCTAACATATTCAGTTGTATGGATATGAGTTTGTGACCCTGGGTTTCACGCTTCTGCGATCATCAGACAAACTGGTTTATTTTTTAAAATTGGATTTGTTTATACTTGTTTGACTATGTTTTGGTGGTGGGAGGGGGAATCTACTTCTGTGTTTGCTTGAGGTGACACTCTCATACACATAGACACATATGCGTATAAGACAATCCCATAATCTCAAAAATCATCTTTAAAAATTGGGGTGTTTTTTTTCTACAATTCTAAAAGAAACCTTAAATTCTGAGTGATGTTTGTTGGTTGGCTAACCTCGGCCTTGGTGTGATAACCAATAATGTACATGAAGATTCACATTATTAAATAAGTAATATTATAAAAAGTAATAAAGTATTATATAAAAGTAATAAAACCATTTCTACCTTGTATATTACTGGCATAACTTCATAATAAATTGCCTATTTGAAGACGAATTCCATATCAATGAAATCAACTTGTATTCATGCAAACTCAGCTGAGAAAATGTGAACATAGTTATGATTGCGTTCACAGCAACCTTTATCTTTTGCTAACCTTCAATAATCTTCATGATAATGTTAATTACGGTAATAATAATATTTAGGATGACATAATATTCATTTCTCATTAAAAGATCATTATCATTTTCATGTTAATTAATAACACGGTTTAAGATTACATACAACTTTTATTTTTCAAGAGATCACATGATGAAACTTAACAAAACAATGGTTTCCGTTTAAGGGGATGTGTGTAGGAAAAACATGATATAGAATTAGTTTTGTTATTTCGTTTATTTTGATTTTCTAAGGATATAGTAAGTAACAACATTTCCCATAACATCATCTTTATATTTTATATAATCAATAAACAGTTGTCTTATACTATACAGGTATAGGGTAAATTCATGTAAATTTGGTGTATTTTTTGACCTTGTGTTCTCTAAAGGTCACCTCATACATGGAAATATACTGTGTGTGTGTGTGTGTGTGTATGTAAACACACAACACACACACACACACACACACATATTCTCTCAAGTGGGCAAGCAGTAAATCATTGATGTATAAAAGGTTTCTGATTAAATGCTACAAATTTATATCAATCCAATCCAATTGTTGAAAACTGTCTTTATATCACTCATGATAATCAAAAAATATTTTCCCATATGTGATTTTGGAATTTAGGAAGAGTCAACTTGGGAATTGCAGAATTACAAAACAAGAAAGAAAATCTTTTAACTGACATGAAATTAATTTAACTTTTTATTTTTTATGTCAAGATTTAACTGTTCTCTTTTGATTTAGTTAGTTAATGAATTGTATATGGGATAAACTACTGGCAACAAGGCTTTTGATTGGGAGGTTTTGAGGAGCAGGGAACCACCTCTTAATTGCTGTTGTTCCCAGGTCCATCTTGATCCAGAGCGGCAGCACCTGTTAGGGTCTCAGCTATGGGCAAATAGTGAAACCCCAAACTGGAGTCAACACTATGAAAGTATAAAAATTTCTGTAGTAAAAATACAGGCAATATGTTTTCATAGTAAAAAAAAATATTACCAGCAATACATTTCTGTAAGGAGAAAAAAAAAATATTAACCAGTAATACATTTTTTTTTGTAAAAGAAATTATTAATACTCCCAAGAAAATTAAATTTCAGCATTAAATGACTCATAAGGAGTTGATATGACGTTTAACGACCAAACAGTTGTATATGAGTGATATTTTTCATTTCTTCTCTTACTTTTAATGTAGCTTATTCTAATATTTCTCATTTTTATAATTGCTTAGATTTTTCTGTTATTCACAACATTGTTAAATTTTGTCTGATTTAATTATTAATGATTAATGTTAAGTATATTAAATAAGAATATTTCTTTATCATTTCATTGAAACACTTAAGAGATTTAATATTCCATAGAATGTGATTGTGATGTGTTGAGACTTGGTTTGGAGGAGGATCTTTTTATATATATATATATTTTTTTTTAAACACTTTACTCAATCTTGTAAATTGAATTATTGAATTATTCTTTAGTTAATCAGGACTATCTTCCTCCTTTGCAAAAACTTAATGACTAGATTTACAATAATTCTATTCGTGTTTTAAAATAAAATTTAATAAAAGAAATGAAGTTTAAAAATATTTTTCATTATTAAAAATATATATAATCTCTATTGCTTATGTAATAACATTTGTCAAATTTATTGTATGTTATTTTTTTTCTTTTTAGTTCTCTGTATTGTATTTAAGATGAAGCCAAAATGGCTGACACTGTGAATGAAGACGGCTTCAGGTTTGGAATGTCTGCAACTGGAAGAGATACAGCTGCTGCTACCACAACAAGACCACGCGATGAAGAATATAATCCTCTCAACAACTGGCCTTTGTTTGGCCACTTGCATACGGTCCACCCTAACCCTGTGATTAGTCCTTACAGCTGGCATCACGTGGATCGTGTGCCTCCAGGTCCTGCCCCACCAAACCTTGGTTACACTTACAATCCTCTTTCTTCAGCCCCAGAAATGTACAGCTACATTAACCATCTAAGTAGCAATGAAGAATTGCCTCCGGAAGAAATTCAGGCCATTCTTGGCCAGTCTCTTGGCGTCAGTGTTGATGCATTGCCACGAGCCAAGGATTGTGTTTCCGATTCATCATTTCGTTGTAACAAGACAGCCATTGGGAGTGAGCGGAAGTCTGCTGAGGCCAGTCGAGCCCACCGCCTTAAAATAGAAAGGGAGGAATTCATAAATGCCATTCCTGATAAGCCCTATGGTCCATTCATGTACTCCAGACTTCTGGAGAGTCCAAGTACTTTTGAAGAGCAAAGTGCCACTCTGTCATCGTCGTCTTCATCCTTAAGACCCACTTATTCTGAGGTAGCTAAGCTGTCAAAAGAGAAGAAAGTTGTCAATAGTCGCACTGCATCTCCTAAAGATGATATAGAGAACTTTCAGAAGAAGATGTCACCTCACGACAACTTGATAAAATCTCCTTCTCACAAGCCAAGGCGTGTGAATTCTAACCATAAAAAACAGAAGAATCTTTCGGCTTCTATCATGAGCCACAGTGTGCCAGTTGTCTCCCCAGACTCTAAGTATGGCTTGGATAAATTTGAGCAGACTGATATCAAAAAGGAAGATTGCTCCCAGGGTGTTAACAACGCATCTCTTTATGGTTTTTCTGATGGTAGCATACCAGTATCGGTGCGCAAAGAAAGTTCTGGGAGTGTCAGCAGTTCCTTCAGTGGTGTTGAGGATGTTCCTATTGTTTCAGCCAATTCACGTACTTCACCAGCAGCAACGAGCCAGCCAAAACTGGCACCACGCTCATGTCCTTTGAATGCAGGGGAGACAAGTGTGCCTTTAAACTCTCCAAAGAAAAAGGACAACAAAAAAGAGAAAAGCAATGAAGCTCGAAAAACATTACAGAACAAGAAAGCTGCCAAAAGCAAGCAACAACAACAACAACAACATGCATCTGGTGCTGAAAAGCTGGCTAATTCCTCACCAATTCTAAACAATGGTATTCCAGCTCCTCCAAATGCGAAGACCCATTATGGTACACACAGACAATCTTCTGGTTACATTAATAATGATCTTCGTGAGTTTAAGAAATGTACTAATGCAGCCACTAACCCAACGATGGCGTCTGGCTATCGAGACACAAACTACAAAAACAATGACATTGATGATTGTTGTAATAGTAGCAATGCTAGTTGTAGTAGTACTACTAGTAATAACAATAGTGGTGGAGGAAGAGGAGGAGGAGGAGGAGGCAGTAGCAACAGTGGCTTTTATAAAAATGTTTCTACTTCCTCCCAGATGTCTGGCATGTCTAATAAGATGAAAAATCAAGATCGGGGATCTAACCATAGGCATCATTCCAGATTTCTCTTTGGTATTGAGCGTGCTACTTTAGGTAAGTAACTTTTTTATATAAATTTGAATTGGTAGCATTTAGAAGAGATGAAAATACAATTTTATTTTTTCTAATTTCTTTTCTCATTTTATTGGTATTTGTAAGGTATGGTTGTGTATTCCTGAATTTCTGCAACAAGGAATTCTCGTTATTTACATTATTTACACTCTCACTATTGTCCTTATTTTTGTCGTCCTGGGCATCATGATAAACTACGTCTGGCAGCAAGGCCTCTGATCAGAAGATTGGAGGTTTTGAGGAGAAGGGACCACTGCTGTTCTTTCCAGACCCATCCTGACCCAGGGTGATAGCACCTGTTAGGGTCCCAGCTATTAGCAAATAGTGACACCCCTGCCCCAACAAAAATCAACAGTACATTTTTATAGTAACATTATCTACAATACATTTTATGATCTGCAAAATATATATCTAAAAAAAAGTACCTTTATTCTGAAAGTATAAAATTATGTACATAATTTTATGCTTTCAACTATATATTATGTAGAAAAGATTTAGATTTCAGCATTAAATAACCCATAGAGGTGTTGATATGCTGCTAAACAAAATCAACCAACCAACCAACTAATATGGAAGAACTCTTTCATGACATTAGTCCAAATAATATCCGACAAATCAAACTGTATTTCAAAATATAACTTCAACATATATCGCACATATCCCTGCCTCTAGTAATTGTCAAACATATCTATACAAAAAGGTTGAGTATCATCTACCATGTATTCAATTGTGAAAGCAGAATAACATATATCATATTTTTATTACTTCAAACCTCTCAAGAAAATTTCAACATTAAATGACACATAAAGAGTTGATATGTTGTCAAACAAGTGATTCAATCAATCATCTGTGCTCTCTGGCCTTTATCAGGTGCTTGTCAGTCCAGCTAACCTTCAGGGAATTGTGAACAGATTGACAGGATGTGTAATGTGGTGTAATGGATATTGGCTGGTAATGAGAAATGAAAGGCTGTGTTTGAATTCTGGTCGGGTTTGTTACATTTTCTTGTGTGCTAATAGCCTTGAGAAATGTATGAATCCATCTCTTCCCCTCCCAGTTATGGGTTTCATAGCAAAACAGATTGGGTCTTATAGCCTTTGTTGGCAACCAGTCTACTGCAGAAAGAAATGGCAACCTACTGCAGGAAAATCGTCTGCCTTGTCTGTCATGAATTGAAAGAGATGATCACCAAGTGTGTATTACATATAGCCCTTAGCTGAATGACCCATATTGACCAGCACCTGATGAAGGCCTAAGAGCTTAAGACAAAATGTTCTGATAATAACAAAGATGAAGACAGTAGTCCGAAATAATCTAAATAAGTTGCATATATAGTGAAAAATATTGTATTTTCCTTTTTGAGTAGTTTAAAAAAAAAAAAAAAAAAAAAGGTGGGGATAAAAACTACCCATGTAAAAGTTCATAAATGTTTCAAGAAAATGATAACCATGACCACTAAACATGGTCTATTTGAAAGCCAGCACTCTGACGATCCTCTTGTCATTATAGATTGTGAAGAGTCTGAATCATTGTTGATTGTGGAGAGGCGTAGTAATGACTACAAAAGGATCCTCTTGGAGTTCATATATCAATATAAATATCTAGTACTCCAGAGCTAATGGGTACTGGTGTGCATAAAATGTTGAACGAGAAGTAGTGTTGATTGTCATTGATACATCATCCATTTTGTAATGTTGGAGAGATGTCTGATTTGGAATTAAGATAATCTAACACACACACACACAATTTGAAATTTAGATAATCTAACATATAAAAATATATATCTGCTGAAATATATTGATCCAGATTAATGTTTAATGTAAATTATGGTCTGTTTTTTTTTCTTTTTTTTTTCCTTTTTTTTTTTTTTTTGAAAAAGAACTAGTAATGTTTAATATAAAAAAAAAAATTAATATTCACATTTCCAAAATAATATTTTTATTTTTTTATTTTATGCATATATATGCCAAATATATTTTCAAAAATTAAAAAACTGTAATCCCAGTATAATATATAACTGCACCAGCATTACAATAACCAGATATTTTTATTAAAATTTAAATCTGATAACTGTCAGTCTATACTCTGCGTCTGAAGATTTCGTTGGGCATGGAACTCTGAGTTCTGCTATTGATGAGGAATAATGTGTATATTAATTCCCTCTTTTATACAAGTTATGTTAAATACGACTGACAAGGAACTGCTTTTTATTTTAGTTTTTCTTGTGTTCATACAAGTGTTTTCTTTTCTAGACACTGAAAAAAAAAAACTGTCCAAAAGTCCTGCATATCTGAGTACTTTCAGTTATTCTTTTAACCATTATCAAGGACATTTTTTGTGTGTGTGTTTATTTTTTTTTATATGTATGTATCTGAAATTATAGGAATGTTTTATTTTCCAAAAACGGTCAGCACATTTTTACATAAATTGTGCCTGGAAAAAAATGCTTGCATGAACACAAGAAAAATTAAATAAAGTGCTTAATCACAGTACCTTGTCAGTCGTCTTTTAATGAAACACACACACACACACACACGCGCGCACATTAACTGATTCAAAATATGGTTTCTTCGCTACACAGTAATAACCATGTTTCAAAAACTGAAGCTAAAAACTTTTAATTTAATTTTACAATTAAATTAAAAGCGTTAATTCTGTTTCATCTTCAAGCGAATTTTGGAATAACTTATTTTTAAATTTACCGAGTTTTAAACGCACATATAAATTCATAATTTCTTGTTTCCAAGGATACAGAGAAATCCAATCATTCAGACAGGGGCGGTAGTGTGTTCATTTTTATTAACTATTGTTGTATGAATTATGAGTTGTGTTCGAAAAGAGGTTAAGTTTAGGGAGGGCAGGGATGTATATATTTTTTTTTTTTTTTAATATTTTTATTAGCAAAAAGTTTTTCGGCATTTTTTTTGTACTTGTATACTTAAAGATTCTTTCTAGGGGTGTTTGGGTTAGAATACGTTTTATTTAACTACAATTTTAAAATATTTTTACTCTTAATTACTAATAGACTATATTTCTTTTTAAAACAAGTAAATGTAATAGAATTACTTAAATTATTTAAAATTATTTAAATTTATTTATATAAGTGTATATTACCAGCTCCCAGTTTGATATTGAAAATTATCAATCAAAGAACTGTTCATGAATGCGTTGGACTTTGCTACCCAGTACACGGATATTACTGAAGAAGAAAAGAGCATTATTATAAATGCAAAAAAATCGGTATTGATACATAAAGGTGAGCAATGGATAAAAAATTCACATGACCACTTTGACATCACAATGGGATCACTAGAGTCAGCTGAGTCTTCTGATCTTATAGGTCTTTTTATATTATACAGTCTCGCAGTGTACTGTGAAATTAATATAACTGACATTGTTTTATACAGAGATGATGTACTTATGGTTATAAAGAACTCTACTAACTTTAAAATTATGGTAAGCACTAAATTAAAAAAAAAAGTTAACTTCCTTGATATAACATTAGATTTAATGAAAAATGTATACATACCTTATAAAAAACCCAATACCAATCCTTTATATATACACCCTAAATCAAATCATCCTCCATCTATAATTAAGCATATACCTTTATCTATTGAAAAAAGAATAAGTACAAATTCAGCAAATGAGAAGATTTTCTATGAACATATTAATTTCTAAAATAAAGCTCTAAAAGATAGTTTTTGGTTTTTGTAGCCACTAACTTATATAAAAAAAGAAAATGGAAAGCATAGAAAAAACAGAAGTAGAAAAATAATTTGGTATACACCCCCCCATACAACCAAATGGTAAAGAACAAATTAGGACAAAAATTCCTTGCATTAATAGTTAAGTACTTTCCTAGAGAAAGTAAACTAAGTACTATTTTCAATAAAAATACACTAAAATTAAGTTACAGCTGTACTGAAAACTTAGAAAAAATTAAGAAACAATGCTAATATCTTCAATAAACACTTAGACCAAAACCAAAGAAATTTAGACAATATAAAAATAAAGAGATAAAGATAAACAAAAATTATGTAATTGTAGAAATCCTCATAACTGTCCTCTACAAAATAAATATCGCACGGAATCGTTAGTATACCAACGCAATATCTCATCTATTGAGAATCCTGAAAACATAAAAATAGGTTGCACAAGCCATGAGTTCAAAAAGAGGTTCAATCAACATCAAACTTCATTTAGGATAAATACAGAAATCAGACATCCCTTTCAAAATATTTCTGGCACTTAAAAGAATCCAATAAAACACCTACAGTAAAATGGAAATTAATAAGAAAAGATAGAATATGTAGGTCATTAAATGACCCATGTCCTTTGTGCATATATAAGAAACTATATATTACTAAGTTTATAAAAAATAAAAATTTACTGACTCAAATGAAATAGCTATTCTTTGCCGTCATTGTCAAAAATTTTTCTTAAATAATATTTAAAAATAAAATTAAAAAAATGGGAGCTGGTAATATACATACTTATATTTGATATGAAAAAAATAATTTTAAATAATTTAAATAATTCTATTACATTTACTTGTTTTAATTACTAATAGACTATATTTCTTTTTAAGAGTAAAAATATTTTAAAATTGTAGTTAAATAAAACATATTCTAACCCAAACACCCCTAGAAAGTATCTTTAAGTATACAAGTACGAAAAAAATGTCAAAACTTTTTGCCGCTAAAAAAAACAAAAAAACACATGTATTTAACAGATGTCAGAATTTGTTGAAAAATACACCCCTATCCTCCCTAAACTTAACCTCTTTTTCAAGCGTAACTCATAATTGATACAACAATAGTTAATAAAAATGAACATGCTACTGCCCCTGTCTAAATGATTGGATTTCTCTGTATCCTTGGAAACAGGAAATTATGAATTTATATGTGCATTTAAAATTCAGTAAATTTAAAAATAAGTTATTCCAAAATTCACTTGAAGATGAAACAGAACTAATGTTTTTAATTTAATTATAAAATTAAATTTGAAGATTTTAGCTTCAGTTTTTGAAACATGGTTCTTACTGTGTAGCGAAGAAACCATATTTTAAATCAGTTAATTTATAATTATGTTCTGTAAATTTACATTGAGCACTGTTTTGTAAAAATAAAAAATATCAATAAGAAAACCGGATTATATATCTTACTGTTCTTTCTTTTTATTTACACACACACACACACGGAGGGTGTGATGGATAAATTGTCATCTAAATTACACAAAAATGAAAATAACACTAACATCACCATTGATTTCAACCATGGCCTCCACCTCCAGACAACTTCAAAATCTCCTGCAACTTTTCTGGGTGGTCTCCTTGTTTAAGTTGGTGAAGACTGCCATAATCCTTGTCTTTAGTTCATCTTTGGTGTTACAAGGAGTTTTGTTGGTTTCTCGCCCAACTGCGTCCCACACACAATAATCAAAGTGATTGTCATCTGGGGAGTTAGGTGGCCAGATGTAAGGGGTGATGTGGTTGCAGAAATTATCTGGCAGTCATGACTGGGTTCTCCTGCTTGTGTGGCATGGTGCAGAGTCCTGTTGCCAGACATAGGGTTTTCCAGAAGCTACCCTCTTGACCCAGGGCAGCAGTACCTCCTCAAGGCACATGATGTAGGTCTACATGCTGAGGCCTTCACCAATAAATTTTGAGTTCTGTTCTTATCAGAATGATCAGAGTGAGTTTTATGAGCTGCCATGCCTTTGTAATCACCATTAGACTCATCCAACTCTTTGTAAATCCTCTGCACTGTCACCCAAACATTCTGAAATGTCTGTATTGGAACTTCTAGTGCCAGGTAGTACAAATTTCTGGTGGAGTGAATTTCATCATGGTGCTCTTTTTCTCCCAACTGATCCTACTATACTGCACAGTTGAGAAAATAAAATAAAAACAATGTACATGCAAGAAATTAAAAATATAAAATGGTGACAATTTACCCATAGCACCGTGTGTGTGTATGTATATATATATATATATATATATATATATATATATATATATAATAATGCTGGGATAAAAAAACAAACTTGTCTTTCTTTAATGAAATATGTTTAAAAGAAAGGTTGGTGTCCAAATAGGCATCAATCTATATATATATATATAGTTTAGAGTTCTAAATAACTGGCTGAAATTTCAATCAAAGACATGAAGGTGGTATTTGAAAATTTTCAGTGTAGATAGAATCTTGGGAATTACAGCCATATCATGTTGAAACACTGGTTGAATTGAAGCATCAAGGCTGGTCAGTACCTAGATGGGTGACTGCCTGGAAATACCAGGTGCTGTAAGCTTGGATGGTGTAATGGATAATGGCTTGGAATTGCTATTTGGGGTCATTATATTTACTTATGCGCAAATACCCCTGGGGAAAGGTATGAATCCACCTCTTGTCCTCCCCAGCTATTGATTAATTAGTAAGACTTGTATCACTAAAATCATTATTATCACACACAAAAAAAGCACTGTACAAAATATTTAGATTTTGGTATTAAATAACCCATAGTTGTTGATGCTGTTAGACAAAAAAAGCCAACTAACAATCTTTTCAACATAGTCATTTATAAAGACTGGTTTTAACATTGTTTATTTCAATTATTTTTTTTAAGCATTTAGAAGCCCTGTAAAAAAAAAAAAGAAAAAAAGTTATCTTTTTCTCTTGGCCAGAGAGCTTAGTACTGATCGGTTTTGATTTGATTCCTCCCCTGTCCATTAGAATGATTGACTTTTGTTTGTGTAAACAAAATAACAGCTTGCATTAGTAAATGTCAATATGTTACTGTGTTTTGTAGAAACTAGTTCAATTTGGGATTAACCAAGTATTTCTAGGGCTGCAAATTTTGCAAGAAATCATTTATAATTAGATTATATATTCCACTTTAGAAAAACCACTGAATAACCTAAAGAAAATGATGATGAATTTATTTCACTTATAATTTAATAAGTGAATAAAAAGACAATGAGACATAAGGAGAAATACAGGAACACTAAGAATTTAGTAAATTGTTGCCACATTTTGCTAAAGCCAACTTTACATTCTATAATTGAGCTATGAAAGAAAAACTTAATATTTAAAAATTATTTATTTCATTGACATATTCACACTTTTTTTCTTTTTCCTTGAGAGGTTGAAAATATTTGTAAAATTACTTTTAAAAACATTTAGTGTTCTGAGTATAGAAAAAAATTAATTTTTATCCTTGTCTGATCTACTTCTAGTTTCGTGTTAAAACCTGTCAAATTTTTTTTTTGTGTGTGAATGCTTTATATAAAAAAGAGCTTATTCAGCTGATGTGATAAAGCCTATCTTGAAAGCTTTTTTTTTTTTATCATGCTTAACTTCTCAAGTTCTATATTCCTGTTATTGTTAAAAAAAGATAATTGGTTAAAAATATACATCATGTGATCTTATTTACATTCTTTTTTTTTTTTCTTTCTCTGTCATTTTCTTATGGATTAATGTAGTTTACCTTTTTATAATGTGGCTTTTCACAGATGATTATGGCAAGGTTGTCAAGTCTAAGTTGCGATGGTTGATTCATCAACTCTGGATGATGACTGTTACTTCTGTGGTATTAGTCCTAGCTGTGTGAGTATCTCTCTTTTATATATATTCAAGTTTTTCTAATTTGCCTACTATTTCATTAGTTATGAACAATGTTTTTTAATTCTCTTTTGTAATCACTCTTAAAAAAATAGGTCAAATAAGTTGTTTTTGCTTATTTAATTTTATGATATGAATTGCACTGAATGACTCAATCTTTTTACAATTTTTTATTTTTTTTATTTTAATTGATTATTTTTTTCTGATAAATTAATTTATAATTTTGTTTTACAAAACTTATTTTTTCAAGCTAGTTTTTTTTAAAAGTTCTATAATTACAAATTGCTTGGAAATCAAGTGACTGCCAGAGAAATCCAATTTTCAACTGAATTAGAGAAATAAAACTCCATAATTTTTAGGCTAAAATAGTATATAAATTTTTTCCTCTTGATAATAGGTTACTAAACTAAAACACTGAGGCAAAGATCAACATATGTAGGGCATCTGAATGATGATAAAATAGATATAAAAACTAACATGATTGTTTAGCTTTTGTTTCTTTACCAGTTTTAGCAAAAGAAAATTAATATTTACAATTTAATACCATTACTCTGGGGGAACTGTTAGCCTTGTTTTCTGACGAGCAATCTTTTTATTTATTTTTCTAAAGCAATAAATTAGGTTAAAATTAAGACTGTTGCATTTCTTTTTAAATGTTACATAATTTGAAGAATTAAGAGATGTTGCAAAACCCCAAATGAACAAAAGGCACTTACCTGATTGGGTATTTTTACACATTCTGAATATCCATGAACTAATAAAAATATCTGAAAATTAAATTTCGTATTTCATGATTATTTTTAATTAAGAAACAGCAAATGATTTCGTTTCATACACTGAATAAATATGAATGTTAGTGAAAGTGAAATTTTCAGAAAACTTTAAATAAATTGAAAAATTTTTAGCATTAGAACGTTTTGGCAACATGCTGACGCGTGTTGAAATCCTCACAGTATTTAGTATGGCAAATAAGTTATTGCAAACATTTTTTTGTCAAGATTTACAAACTCTACATTTCGTTCAATTTCGCAAACCAATCCATAAGATATTAAAAAACTGCAATATGCAAGCAACAATATTGCATTTTTATTAAATAAGTAATTGTTATTTTAATTGTTTTTAAAACAGTGGGAGTATTTTGTATGCTAAATAATGAAACTTAATTTTTTCCAAAAAAATTAATGAAAATTTATTGTACTAAGCTCTGCACTCTAGTAAAACAAACTGTACTAACTTGCACCCCCCCTTACTTGTTTGCACTTCTCCCAAAAGTTTGGTTTTGATTAGTCAGTGTATGGCTATTTTAGAGGGTGTGATGGACGAACTAATGGAAGTGACAAAATTTTATATATAGATTGATGGATTATTTCTTTTCATAAAATTTAAAATATATAAAATGTATAATAATAATAAAAGTGAAATTTAAAATAAGATTCAGTTTATTGCTGAAAATAAACTGCATGTTCTTTGATGTTTTCTGAAATTGGGTCAATAATAAAAATGATTCTTTTTCTCATTTATATTTTGTTTGAATAGTATTAGTCATAAAATATTGGTTGTTTTTAAATGTCATTACTCACCAGCTGTTTCATGTTCGGTAGTTAAATGTTTTTTTTCTTGTTTCTCATTCTAAGAAGTCTTCTGAATTGTGTTTAACAATATGCTTAATGGAACTTAAATTTGAAATCTCTTTGTAACTAGTTTGAGTAATAGATTCTTAACCATTGTGTGTGTGTGTGTGTGTGTGTGTGTCGGTATTGTCCTAAAGCCAAAAAAAAAGTAACCTCTTGGCAGTAGGCAATAAAATAAACGTTTGTGGCATACCAAGGGATAGTATTTCTAGGAAAATATTTATATCCATCCTTTGTATGATGATAAACTATATCTGGCAGCAAGGCCTCTGAGAGGGTGGTTTTGAGGAGCAGGGAGCCACTTCTTAATTACTGTCATTCCCAGGCCCACTCAATTGGGGCCCCAGCTATGGGCAATTAGTGAACCTCCAAACAAACCAAGCCAAATCTGCATATAACAACAGTGGGATATTTACTAACCACCCCACACGGTTGGATGTGGCACAAGGTTGAGTTTATTGTGGGGTATCTGAGCTTGTAGGCCCGGCCAAATTTATTCCCCGTAGACCCTGTAAAAAATGGGGTTGGGTAGCTGTCTCCCGAGATGAGACTCAGCCCTTCGACATAGCCTCGTCTGGGGATCCTTTCTGCTCGGAGACAGTTTGACCAGCACACTTCTGAAGTAATCTGGAGAGTGATCAACAGTGGTGACCTTAGTTCAAAGTTTTAGTGCATGTGGGATATATTATGACTGGCTACTATTCATTTCTCAGCACACCTATTTGCCAGGGTGGTTGGCTGTGGTTTATACTGCAACTATGCTAAGTGGACTTTAGTTACAGTTTCTAGGAGATTGCAAAATCTGGTGTGATCAATAAATGTGAACAAGGCAATTATACACAATCATTGGTCACTATGACTTTGACTGCACAACCATTGATGGCTTCTGAACAGTTCTGTCTATTCAATTTCACTCAGTGATGAAGAATATAACTGGGTAGTAATCCCTTTTTTTAAGGGGGAGAAATTCAGGGAAACTAATTAAGATTTGAGGAGAATAAGGAAAGAAAGAAGCTATAAAATGAGTTTGGAGAGGGTTCTTGGAAGATTCATACCTGAAATAAACCAAGTAGAATTCATTAAATTCATTGTACTGTTCTCTTTAAAATTTACAACAAAGTCCTTCCTGCTTCTTGCTTTTCGGCTTGTTGAAAATCCTCTTTGGTACTTTCAATCTTTAAGAACTCAGGCAAACACTTTGATCCTTCTATTGGCCTATTAACCTTTTAGCTCTGTTTAGCAAATTATTAGAAGCACTCATCAACACTGAATTGGTTAAGCATATTCTTTCAGATAAGCAATATGACTTTTATTTCTCTAAATCAACAGCTGATGTATTAACAGTTAACACTGAAAGAGTCTCAGTGTTTCATTAAAAACTGAAGCTCAGGCTGTTGCTTTAGATATCTCGAAGGCTTTTGACAGGGTTTGTCATGCTGATTTTCTTCACAAGTTAAAACGTTCTGGTATTTCTGGATGAATTTTTGGACTGATTCAATCTTATGAAAATTGTCTTGTATGGTCACTCTACCTGATGTCATCAGTTATCAACTTGTTATCTATGCTGATGACACAATTATTTGCTCTTGTCTTAATAGTAATTCTAATCATTTTGATAAGGTAAAATTGGCAGATTGTTTACTGGGACAAAGAATGGCTTGTTAATTTTAATGCCTCCAATATAAAACTGCTCTTTTAATTATATCGGAGAATTCTTTCTGCCTTCCATCAGTATGGCTGATGCTAACCTCCAGGAGAGTGACTCATTACACCTTCTTGGGCAAACATTTTCTACTGAAATGAAGTGGAAAGATTATATTGAATCCATTGCTTGGTCCACTGTGTGGTGCTAGACAATTCTTCTTAATAGAATCTACCTTACACATTTACAAATCTACCATTCATCCATGCATTGAATGTTGCTGTCACATCTGGTCTGGTGCTCCTGCTATATATTTAGAAATTCTTGATAAAATACAAAGAAGAATCTGCAATGTTATTGGTCCTAACCTGGTATTTTTGATTCAGTCACTTTCCCACTGCAGTAATGTAACTTCCCTGTGACTTTTCTATGAACACCTTCATGATAATTGTTCTGATGAACTTCCCCCTATGGTACCTCAACTTCCCAAATTAGTAACCTCTTGTGCCTTAGAGGCTTTATTGCCTTGTTTGGGGCCAAATGATTTAAAAAAAAAAAAAAAAAAAAAAGATGTTCCTCCAACTACCCAGTTGCCTCCAGGGCTCTACGAGAAAAGTTATGCTCTTTTAAAATTTCTCAAATTCCACAGAATTCTTGAATATGTTTAAAGTTCAATCGGATCCCACAAACGTTTATAATTTTACCAAAAACTCAACATCAGGTGCTTGACCCGATTGTATTCTACACAAAGCCATCTGTTATTAGACAACGGTCATGAATATCTTATTGAAAAATATTGAACAAATCAATGTCAGAAGTGCTGAAACTTTTCTATATGAACCCAGCCATAATAAGAGAGAGATAGAGACATGGAGAAACCAGATGACAAGACCAAGGTCTCTGAAATTATTACAAATTACTGCTAGAATAACTTTCCTACTGAAAGATTGTCAACCCGGCCACATAGACAAATTAATAATTCTTTATTCCTTATATACTTTTAATTTCTTCAATTTCTTTTCATTAAAACCTATTGGTAGTTATCAATAGTTGGTTTGTGCTGGGAAATTGGTTTTCAGCAAAGCAATTACTATGGCTGCAAAGATCTCACAGCTGAATTCTTTGCAGAATCATAGTAACCACTGGGCAAAATTCTCATAGAATCTAGCTACCTCTCAGCTTGTTGATGTTGGCATGCAATGACCATGAAGATCAAAAGCACTGCCAGGTGTTGTCACCAATAATACCGTGTTTTTAGTAGTGTTGGGACAAGGAATGGCAGATCAACAAATCTTTTACTCACTCACATATTTTTTAATTTTTTCTTTTTTTGCAGGTTTTGATATTTTTGTTCTCTTTTCTTTTTCAGTGTGACTGGTCTTGTGCATTTGATGATTTTGGTTGGGTCTAAGGTCTGGAATGTATTTGTGTCTAGAATTTGGAAGAAGTACTCTCGGGCATGGAAATGGAAAAAAGGTGATGACAAAACTAGCCGCAAAATTGGTCTTGATGAAAACATTAAACTTCCTAGTACTGGTAAGTCTCTTGCTTTCATTTTTTTTTTGTTCACCCAATACAAGGCTCAAGAGACACTCAAGGTAGTGTTACTAAATGACATTGTTGTAAGGCCATACAAGTAGGGAGCAAGAGGTGCAGATTATGAGGATATGTAGGATAGATAATGATTGACCCTTGACATGAAGTTTTGATTGTAGTGATCAGGGAAGCAGCCCTTTTGGAGTATGTTCCCAAGGATGGTTGCTGTCTGAGTAGAACTTCTTCCTTATCAATGGGATATGAAGGAATGTATGTGGTCTGGTGTGTCTTAGTTGTGGAGATCTGGACTGGTGGAACCAAAGACTAGTTTCCCTGAACATCTACCATGAAAATAGTGATAGAGAACAAGAGACTCGTAGTGCTTCATCAGTGGGAAAGGGATTGGGGGGGGGGAAATAATTCATCACCCACAAGGCTGTTCAAATGCTTGTGTTTCTTGTAGCTTAGGATGTGTAATGAATAGTGGCTCAGAATGAGAAATAACGGCTAAGTTGAGTTCATGACATTCACTAACACACAAATACCCTTGGGAAAGGTATGGATTCATCTAGTCTCCACCCCCCCCCCCTATTGGTTACATAGTAGGACTTGTATCTGGAAAAATCCATATCTTCAAGAAACTGTTAGTTATATTATTCACTTAGAAAAAATTCTTACGTTCCAAAAAATGTTTCGTCTTTAAACAAACTATAAAGGATTGATAAACAGTAAAAAAAAAAAATCAATCTTTTAACTTGCCTGATATACATTTTGATATGTATGTCTTGTCTGATAGGCCACCAGTATCCTTAATGCTTACAGCCATATCATGTTGAAACACTGATTCCTGTATGATCACTGAAATTAAACAATATCAAGCCTGGTCAGTACCTAGATGGGTGAACACTCAGGTATACCAGCTGGTGTAATGGACATGGCTTGTTAATCGGACAGCAGTTTCATGTTGGGTTTGTTATATTCACTTACACGCAAATATCATTGGGAAAAGTATGAATCCACTATTCTCCCAGCTATGGGTTAATTAGTAAGACTTGTATCACTGAACTATTATTACCTCCCCAAAAATATTCTTGCAATCTAAAAATATTTTCTGACTTTAAATAACATGCAAAAGGGTTGATAAGCTGTAAAAATGAATCAACCAACCAATATCTTTAGACTGTCTTCCACTGCACTTTGTAGACTATTTAGGCTTTCAGTTTATTTGTGGCAACAATGGAGAAGACCAAGTCTTACCTTGAAAAAGAATTTGTCTTTGTGCTTTCTGTCGAAAAAGAAAATCAGAATCAAGATCAGGTCGATATTAGTCAGCCTTGAAATATGGTAATTGTTTTCACTTCCCTACCAGTC